>JABTXL010006712.1:32650375-32707231 GCA_025134845.1 Neodon shergylaensis
GAAAGAAAGAAAGAAAGAAAGAAAGAAAGAAAGAAAGAAAGAAAGAAAGAAGGAAGGAAGGAAGGAAGGAAGGAAGGAAGGAAGGAAGGAAGGAAGGAAGCTAAAAGTTTTATGAAGCCTGGAAAGGCTGGTGATAGAAAATGAGTGTCATACTTCACCTTTGCTATTTGAGAAATAATTACTTCAGTGTAATGGTTGAAAGGCCGGAATCAAATTTTACAGTCTAGATGTTCGAGAAGAAGAGGTGAGAATGACAACTAACAATGCCTTCCAGCAGCGGTTCGCTACAGTTAGGATAAATGCATGCCACTCTTCACAAGTAACCTGCCTTGAAGGTAATTTTCTCATGCTAAATTATGTGAAGGCCTCTGTTAATTTGTAAAATTATTTAAAATCATATTTTTGGAGAGAATGCAAGGTAAAAGGAAGTCACATACCATCATGATTCTTCTCACAGGAATTTTCCAAGACATCAGTCTAATCAGGGAATGTCTAATGGAAACAAAGGAATACAAATTATACTTTTACTCCTTATTTAATAATAGGTAAAAAAATTTAATATAAAAATATAGTTTTTTACCATTATAAAAACATCTTAAATTCTAAATTGTTTTGATAATAACTGAGATCAATCAACTTTGCAGACTGTGTTCTCTTTTCCACTATGATGTATGTGTGCATTTTTGTTGGTGCACAATTAAAACTCATATGTATGTCTATATTGCTCTGATTTAAACTTATAAACAAATATGCAAACATGTATGGAATAATAATGCTTATTTCGGTGGAAGACCACATGTAGCACATGCCCTAGATGTCGTCATTATACATCTCAGTTGCAGTATTACTTTGTTAACTTCAGTCTTTGTAATGATGCAATCACTTCATCTTAACATTCCTCAGAATATGACCTAACATTCACAACCCGTGACTGTATATATTTTGAATTACCCCAATACTGTGCCTTCTGTGAAAACTTGATTAACGATATAAGAAGGAGAGCTGGAGAGAAGGCTCAGTGGTAAGAGCTGTGGCAGCAAGAGGAACTGAATTCAAGTCATCAGCACCAGGTGGGAAGTGAAGTGTGGTTGTGCTTGCACCTATAATCTCTGCCTGGCGGGGAATGGAGACAAGAGAATTGATGCACCTTGCTGGCCACCAGTCTACCTCTACATACAGTAAGGGATCTTGTCTCAAGGAAATGAGAGAGAGAGAGAGAGAGAGAGAGAGAGAGAGAGAGAGAGAGAGAGGAACATCTGATGTCCTTTTCTCTCTGGTCACTCATGCCCATGGGTATACATACCTGCACATGTATGTAATCACAAATCACACACTCCACTCCTCTCTGTCTCTTTGTCTCTCTCTCTGTGTCTCTCTGTATGTGTCTTTCTTTGTCTCTATCATACACACACACAAGTTAATATACATTAGAATTTTTTCATGAATAGGAGCATACAATCAATCATCCCATTCCTTCCAGGTTTCTTGAAGATGCATGCTGTGCAGCTTTAGGAAAACCGTGGCTTCATCAGTTCTAACAAGGTTTGTATGGCCTCTTGTTCTAGTAATACCAATCAGAAGAGACAAAGAGTGGTGAAAAAGAAAAAGTAAATTTAACCAATGTGTTGAGAAGAACAATAAATAAAAGGGCCTAGTGACCCCAAGTTCATCTTCATTGTCCTGGCATTAGCTTTAGGCTTGATTTACAAAGTGAGTTTGGGAGCCATGACAAGAAGGAGGTATAATTAAGTGGTATTGCTCAAGATTTGATTTGATTGATCATTCTCTTCATTCTAGTCTATAAGGTAGTCCCAACGAAATGATTCTTACTGTCATTTCTGAAGAGGTGTAATCTGCTTCTCAGATGTGAATATTCATGTTCTGGCGTGTGTCTTCGCCACCATGGATAATTGCCCCTATTTTAGTGTAGTGCACCTTCTAGGCATTTCTTAGGGGTAAATACATCTGTTGTCACGAATATGTGATTCAGTCAATCTTGTTCCTGTAGTCCAAAATGCCTAGGAAAGAAAGTGACTTAAAAGGAGGCGTTAAGGCATCAGATACAGAGTCAGAGAGAGAGATGGTGTCAGGCTAAAAATTGGAATCCTCCATCAACTATCTTCACCCCTTCAACTACATAGCTACTAATTAATAAATGTTCAATGTGATCCAATGTAGGTTATTTATACTTTGTGTTATGGATATTATAAAATATAGAAATATTTCAATGTTTCCATTGATAATAGGGACTAGTAATAATTTTCAGGAATTAGTAGAAGTATTATTTTGGTTTAGCATTGATTTAATCAATCACATTATTCAGACTAAAGATTATCATATGGAAGGTCATATTGATAAGATTACATTGAATGATTGCTGAATTGATCATTCTTTCTTTGGCTGGGATCAAGCATTCAAACAAGAGCACCATGCCTTTTTTCTAATCAGTCCCTTGGTATACAATCATGCTTTGAATTCAGATAAACAAGTGGTATTTTCTGTGGGAAACAGTGCTTGACATCAATTATAAAGCTATTAGCTTTCCTTCTTTTACTTGGACTATTTATAAATGATAAAAAAACTGCTGAGTGAGAGCTAAGGGCATGATTGGTGGAAAAAAAAAACAAATCCTTGTACAAATATTGGGACCTAAGTTAGAATGCCAGATGCCCACATAAAAACCAAGGTTGACTACATGTAATGTAGCCATAGCTCTGGGGACAGATACAAGAGGATGACTGGAGTTTGCTGTCCAGTCAGACTAGCTTAACCATGATACCTCATGATACATCAGTAAGAAGCCTTGTCTCAAGTGAACAAAGTGAGGAAATGATAGAGCAGGGCAGCTGATGTCATGTTCATCCTCCTTGCACAAATGCACATGCACAAACCTGTACACACACCACATAATACTGAATTGATTGTATTTAATAGTCAGTCACTCACTGTTTTATTGATAGCAGAAATCCATCAATGGCACTCATATGCTCTATATAATACTCTATAAAGTGATAGAATACTGACTTTAAGTACAATAAAACCTGGAATTAAATGTCATTAATGCATTATAAGCTTATGATGTAAGTGACTATAGTACATACTTTAATGTACCTTATAATGAGCTTTAATAATTGGGACCTAACATTTATTGAGATTTTCATTTTATTTGCCTAATCATATTATATGACATTGTACCATTGGATATCACCTGCTAAAGAACAATAAACCAAGGCCCAGTTTTTACAACTATAAAGCTATAAGAAAACATTCAATAATTCCAAAACAACTCACAGCATCTTATAAAACTTTTGTCTGTGATATTGACCTTATAACAATTGAGACCAAACTTTGAAAATGAAGGAACTCGAGTTCCCTCTACACAGTGTTTTAAATTAAATAGGATGTGTTAATGTAGGAAATGCTGTTGTTTCCTACTAAAGCTCTCCTACTGACCTGTTATATATAGAATTTTAACTAAAGATCAAAATAGGTTTTATCTAAGTAAAATTCCTAAATCTTAGTTAAATAAACCATTTCACCCTACCTATAGAATACGAGTAAAGTTCTTTAGATTACAAATATTTTCCTGAAGCTGAGACTGTAGTTTAGTTGTAGGTTGTTTGCCTGCATGTGTGAAGGCAAGAGATTTTCCCCTCAGAATTACAGTTTTCACAGTAAAAATAAGTAGAATATAAAGCAGTTTAGTTAGCATTGTACACTCACATAATAGGATACTGACCAAGAAGACACAGATTGGCATAACAAAGGACTAATAATATTACATCACTTCTGAGGTTTTAAAAACAATGCTCAGAAAATTAAGAGCAAATGCAGATCATTTATCATAGGACTGCATCAGACATGAAACAGATGATTAACTTGAAAGCTCATATCTGAAGAGGAAAGCAGAGGTGAGGAATCACACATAGCATTAAAATGAAGTTATACCATCAACCCTATCCACAGTCATGATGCCCCCATCAGCACCAATGGCTGTCATCCTTCCTGTACCTGACTCTGATAAAACCCATCCATCAATTATTTTTAGGTGTATATTCTAGGTGACAACTAATCTCTTTGAGCAATGTATAACCCCATGTTCATAACACATTAAAATACACTTAATTTTTAAAGATAAATTTTCACGTTTCCTGATTTCAAAGATTTTTGCTTTATTTTGACTTTTGGGAAAGATTTTCATATAGCCACGGCTGGTTTCAAATTCACTATATCCTTACAAGCGACCTTGAGCTACTAATAGTTCTGCCTCTATCTCTCAGATGCTGGAATTACAGCCACACATATCTCAGTTGCTTGCTCCTAGTTTTGTTTTTAGAATGTGTTTATTTCTCTGATGCCTTACTCGTAAGAACTAATTAATAGATAGTCAGAATGTCTACTTTCTATCAATTCAATAGCTCTGCCTTTATCAACAACTTCAAATACAATTTTAAGAAGGTGATTTCCTTGTTTATAGCACACAATAGAAATAGTAAGCACTTTAGAAGCTTTCCAAAGTTACAGAAAGAAAGTGTATTAAACTCTAAGATGTAAAAAAGGAAAAGGTATAATTTTTGATGTTTCAGATGAAGAAGCATAGGATCTGACATATCCATTATAATTTTATCTTTTTGGTATTAAATATGTGTCATGGGGAAATTATAAGATATTAATGAATGGAAGCAAGTATCATGTGTTTTAAAATTCTCTAAACCTGGACAAAAACAACTCTTTCTTCGTCTCTTGAACATTGCACCATTGGCATAGATGGTAAGTCCTTTGGGAACTAATACTAAGTCTTGTTTTCTGCACTTTAACAGCTACTAAGAAGAAGGGACATTCTTCAGAAGTTTTAGTTGTAAGGCAGAGGTATAATCAGGTGACCATGAATTCACATTCAATGACACAGTCAACTCACCATTCTTTGCATGAATGAAGACAGTGACTAGCAGTAAGCAGAAGTAGTTCAATAACGCATGTATATTCTCACTGCTTCCACAACCAACATGGGGAAAGAATATAGAAGAACAGGTTCTTGCTGTAGGAAGTCTTACAGCCAGTGGTTTCCCGTCCACTCAGGGGTGGCCTCTTATACTATATATGCTTATGTAGAGCTTCCGTCTAGGCTCTTTTCCGGCCGCTCTTTCTGGTTGCTGGATTCGGTTTCTGTTCTCACTTCCAGCAGAAGATTCTGATTTGTGAGTTTACCCCTAAATAAATAACCATCTATATCTCAATTCTGAGCCTGTGTGGGATTTTTTTTAAGCGTCCTTTCACATTTGGTCATTTCATGTAGCCTACTGCCCAAACAAGTCTCCTAACTCTGCCCTCTTAGCTTGAGTAAGCTCACACTAATAATAATAGTGAGTAATAGAGTGAATACTTGTAAGTTATTGTTTATAGGCAATTACACTGGTATAGATTCTTGTATATTGATAAAAAGTTAAATTATATTAAATATTTTATGCATGTATGCTTCTATCTCTGCTTAAAACAGTTTTATAAATTGCTATATATTTATCATATCGCAATGTACATTTCTACCTCTGATCAATATACTTATACATTGTGTAATGTACAAGTCATTGTCCTCATTTGTTGCACAGTTGTTTATTGTATAAAATTTTAATATGACATCTTAATCTTTAAGTTATATAGGTATTAAGGATTATAGATCAATAGTCATCTATATTTGTCATACTTATAGTTAGACTAATCAGGATCTTTAGATACATAGAGATTATATTCTGCATAGTTAGGTAATTTTCAGCCACTTCAGAGAGGTAAAGAATATGATATTTAAGTAACTTAAGGTTCTGTTGAAGTGAAACATGATTGCTCCTAGCAGCACCCATCTATTCCCAAGAAAATGTTGAGCACTGAAGACACTCCACTTGGAGCTTGTTTTCTTTATTCAAATGCAATATTCTACAGCTCTTTGAAATGATTGAAAATTATCTATCTATGCAGAATATAATCTCTACGTATCTAAAGAACCTGATTAGTCTAACTATAGGTATGACAAACATGGATGACTATTGAACTACAATTCTTAATACCTATATAGCTTAAAGACTAAGACTTTATCTTAGAATGATAAACAATCTTTAAACAATTGTACAACAAATTACTGAAGAAAGCCTTTAATATTAAGCTCCGGTCTTCAAATATATTTTAATGCCATTCATACATACACATACATGCACACCTTACATGTAAACAATCACATCAACACATACACAAAATTAAGCAAAGGAATGTATTTTGGTCACAGTATCAAGATATATATGATTGTGAAGAAACTCAGCTATGATCTTATCATCATCATCTTTATATACAATATTAAGAACTCCAAACAATGGTAAGTACAAGTCATTTCGTGATTTCACTAGAATTTGTATGCTGCATCTGGGTATTTTAATAGTATATTCACACACTATACATGCATATGCCAAACATATCTGATGCAGGAAAAAATATTTTTGTAGATCCACCAATGTGTGCATTTTCTTTTTGAGCAGTCCCTATGGCATTCTTTTTGTTGTTCACTCATGAAAGTATTGACACATCAGAAAGAAGATAAAAGTAGAAGAATCAATTCTTCACTTCTGAAATCCAAAGGCCTGGATCTAAAAGGGTAGAAATATCATAGGGCATGAAAGACAGATTTGCATTAGGACAAGAAAGACAATTTCCTACTCAAAAGTTCCAACATTCAGAAAAAGACGAAGTTTTCTTACCATGGCAAGACAGAACAGCAGAGAGTCAAAACAGAGCAAAGACAGGAGCACACAGCCTATACCACTGAGCAATTGGAGTCTTCCTTCTGCAGTATATTTCAAAAGAAACAAAGGGGACAAAATGTGAGATATCCCAAGAGGACAAGAGCAGGAATGTGGAGACCCTGGACTAGAATATGCCTGTCTTCTTTCCAAACTGTACAAGCTACATCCAGATAAACAACAGGATGTTGTTTCACTCTTAAGAATAGGGAAGACATAGTAAATAGTCAGACTCTTGAGAGTCCTTGTAGTTATAGACTAGCAAAGAAAGGAGGCAAGACTCTTATGTTCACGTAGGAATGGAAGCAGCTGAAAAACAGGCAGTATAAAGAAGCACACAGTATTGAAACATCTGAGACATAGAAAGTTGTCAATAAACATGAGCTTTGATGTGGTCATTCCTGAGTTGCCCAGCAAATGAACTAAAAAGACTAAAAAACAAGAGAAGAATAATGCCACTGATCCAATCTAGAGTGGCCTGGAGACTATTCAGATATGAAGACTTTCCCAAAAATCCTCTAGAAATAAAATCAGACCCTAAAACATGACAGAAAAATGATGTAGAACTTTGAGAAAACACAATAGTTATCAGCTACATCTGAAAATATACACAATTAAATTTGATTTTAATTATAAGATGTAATACTGTATTTTCTGTATATTTATTAATTAACTTCTGAAGTGTCAAAGATTCTAGAGAGGAGAATTTTGTCCAGGGTTTCTAAAAAATTTACTGTAAAATGATTATCTGAATCTCAGGCTAACTGAAAGTTGAAATAAACTTGGGATTTCATTTATCTTGAGGTTGTCATTAAAAAAAAACACAATATTTAATGCCCTATAAACACATGGAGTTTCATTTATATACCTTAATTTCAGAAATAATTCCATTTAGATGTGATTACATAACATTAGCCGGCCTTAAATGTCTTCGATGAGAGCCAATGTTGCCCTTAGTGTTTAAGAAGGCGCTTATAGAAGGAAGGCACAGAGTTGGCTTTTATTTTATTTTATGTGTGGAGCAGTCAGAGGACAATTCAAGGCAGTTATTATCCAATAAAATGTGGGATGCAGATACTGAAGCACAGTTGTTAGGCTTTGTGACAAGCATTAAGACATTTTGCTGGCCAAGGAGCATGAGTGTTTTTAAAACCTCTACTGGATTGTTTTGTGTGTCAACCTGACACAAGCTATAGAGTCATCAGAGAAAGGAGCCTCAGTAAAGGAAATGCATCCTTGAGATCCAGCTGTTTAGCATTTTCTCAGTTAGTGATCAATGGACAAGGGCTCAGTCCATGATGGGTGGCACCATCCCTGGGCTTAGCTCTAAAAGAAGTTGGGAAACAACCCAGTAAACAGCTCCTCTCCGTGACCTCTGCATAAGCTCCTGTTTTGGCGGCTCAACCATGTTTGAGTTCCTGCCATGACTCCCTTCAACAGTGAACAGCAATGCTGAAGTGTAAATCTAATACACTCTTTCCTCCCCAACTTGCTTTTGGTCATAGTGTTCTTTTGCAGCAATAGTAACCCTAATTATGACAAAGCCCTTATGTTAAATTCCAAATTTCTGACAACACAGAGTATTTTGAATTTATTCAAGAAGTTATAGTTCAGAATGATGATATTTATCACTGAAACCAACTCATCTTTCATTGATTTAAAAATGATGGCTGGGACACTGATAAATATCTGGCAATGGATGGAGATAGAGACAGAGACCCACATTGGAGCACTGGACTGAGCTCTCAAGGTCCAAATGAGGAGCAGAAGGAGGGAGAACATGAGCAAGGAAGTCAGGACAGGGAGGGGTGCGTCCACCCACTGAGACGGTGGGACTGATCTAATGGGAGGTCACCAAGGCCAGCTGGACTGGAACTGATGGAGCATGTGATCAAACTGGACTCTCTGAAAGTGGGTGACGGTGGAGACTGACTGAGAAGCCAAGGACAATGGCTCTGGGTTTTGATTCTACTGCATGGATGGGCTTTTGGGGAGCCTAGTCTGTTTGGATGCTCACCTTTCTGGACCTGGGGAGAATGGGGAGGACTTTGGACTTCCCATTGGGTAGGGAACCATGACTGCTCCTTGTACTGGAGAGGGAGGGGGAGGGGGGGTGAGGGAAGGGGGAGTGAGGGGAGGGGAGGAAAGTGGGAGGAGGGGAGGAGGTGGAAATTTTCAATAAAAAAAAATAAAGAGGAAAAAAAAGAACCTCAGAAAAACCCTAAAAAAAATGGAGGCTGGGACATTACACTGAATATTAAAAAAAAAAAAAAAGATGCTGCCTAGATTGTGAAGGCTAAGCGGTGAAGTCTCTGAGGAGTTCAAACAGATAGTTCTGCACAACAGCTGCCACTGTTCACACAAACTTAATTATTTTAAACTTAATTTCAGAAAATGTAAACATGTTCTCATAATTTATGTCAATGGAAAGAAACCACAGTGGGACAGTGGGTAATAAACAGCAAAGATGAGTTCAGAGATTGTCTTCCAACCCAGAAAGGGACCAAAAGGTACAGTCATGCTTTTCTGAAAAGGGTTTCTCTCTTTTCTTGATCAAATAAAAACCTTAACAACAATAGAAAGTAAATGCTATAGTTGTGATGGGAGAAATTAGTTTACATCATCTGCTATTTTAACCAAGAATTGACATTTCTGTTCTTCCCGTTCCCAACTTTCATATTTAAATAATCCATAACAATATTGCATATACTGAAACAAATTTGGGATGGGTAGTTTGATAAATTTGGTCTAACAAAGGGAATTTTTTATATTGCTCTGAAAGAAGAGTTACAGCATTAGAGCATAAGAGAAACCCGAATTTATGTATCTGAAAAAAAAAATGTGTTTTGTCCTGTCTAAGCTTGGCAAGTCAGATGTGCCATGTAGTCATTGTAAAGGTTGCTGTGACTTACAACACCAGGATACAAATGTGTGCTCAACGAGAACAATGAACCAGAAGTTCAGTCTTCAACCCTTCCGTAGAATATTATGTTTTGGATGTTGGGCCAAGTTTTAAAGGGGAAAGCTGACAAACTGAAACACCTATGCAAATGGAACTGAGCCAAAGGAACTGGTGCAGCTCCATAAAACAGCATTGAATCATCCTTTTCATATAAACATTGGAGCACCAGAACTGAGTACACTAAACATAATTTGTTCTTTTGTAGGTACTTATCATATGAGAATACAAAGTGTGCTTCGCTGGGATTATACAGAGAAGGAAAATGAAAATGTTTTTGTAAAACTATGAGAAAACCTGCTGTCTATAGCCAAAGTAAGCAATTTTAAGCAGAATTATAGTGGATGAGTGATAAGGTAAGAAGTAGGCAACTCCCTATCTGATTGCATTAGAAATAAGCTACACTAATGTTGACTGCATCTGAACACTCGGATATCATATCTACACATTTCATAATATGCTTTCAGTCAGCTTCACAACTGCCATAACATTCGCATTTGAAGATTAAGAAGAGTAAGTGAAAACCTGGCCCCATCGCTGCTTGAGGAAGATAATCAGCCCTCCATCTCAAATTGCTACAGTTGATTTAAGAATGAGTTTTCGAGTGTTCTCAAAGGCACGGCGAGCATGAAGGATCATCAAAGTAACTGATCCTCCAAGGGTGAAATGGTTGAATATAAAAATTTTTCTAGGTAGAGAAAAAAATGTGACAATGGTCATTCTAGCTGGGCAAAAGCAATCGGGTAAGAACTTTTGAAAGGTTTGTCTTTTTCTTTTTCTTATACAAATTCCATACAAGATTTAAAAGATATACCAATTGGGTAACTTAAGAGCAAGTTCTACTTTTCAGTCTATAGGCAAGATTTTTATATAGAAATACATTAGGAAGTTTAAAAATACTGTTTATAGTTAATACTTGCTTGGAAAGTGGTATCTATAGCAAAGAAAACAGAATGAAACTGGGGAATGGCACTCAGACCGACCTGTTTTTGCCATTACACACCTGCAGTCATCCAGTATCGACATCGTCAAAGACAGCACTGAAGGAACTTGTCTTGTTCCTCAAATGTTGACTTTTGTGTGCTTTAAAACAGATTCCAGTGAATAGGAAGCTGAAAGGGTGGTGTTGAAGATGGTTACTATACACTATGTTGTGTATAGTATACATTCATAGAATTGAAGGAGCAGATGACAGCCCATAAAATAACAGGAAGGTGTAAGAATAAGGATATATTACCTTTCATAAAAGAGGTTAAGTCTTTTAAATGAATAAATATATAAAAGTAAAACATATTTAATTGAATAAAATGATATACACCCATAAAATTAGAAAAAAATAATTTTAAAAAGTGGTAAGTAATTTTATATTGGTTGGATAAAATAGGTCTTGGGAGCAAATTCAACATCATAGGCAGGCACTACAGGTGTTCACTTACTTGTTTATTTGGCTTCCTTGGAGTATAGGCAAGTACTAGGCAAGTACCAATTATTTTGACTAATGCTTAAAGGAAAATTGAGTAGTGTTTAGAGGGGCATTTGCTTAGCACGTGTCAAAACTAAATTTCTTTGAAATAAGCACACAGATGTCCTCTAAACATTCAGACATATTGGCCCCAAGATACATTGAGATGTGTATGCAGCTCTATAGTTGTTTAATTTATTATTATCATTTCAGTTGAATCAGATTTAGAAAAGCAGGAAGATGTTGTTAGTGAAATGATGCATGTTCTCTGGGAACAAACTACTGTACCATTAGTCAACTGAATTAAAAAAAATGGAACAACACATTTAGGAGAGAGATAATTAAGGACTTGGGTCCTCTGCAAAAGTAGCAAGTATTCTTAACTACTGAGCCAATCACTCTTGTGTAATACTATATTTTTTCAAAGACTCTTTGAGAAAGGTGACCCTGGAAGTTAGCAGGTGATTCAGGACTATCTATTGTACAGTCACAGACAAAAGTTCTTTAAATATCTTTATTAAAAAATGAGCAAAACTATGATGATTTTCTAAAATATCATTTCAAGATGTGTTTAAGAGCAAATACAGTGCACAAAGTTAACATTTTCTTCAAAAATTTTGAGTAAATACATTTTATTTCAAATAATTCCATAATTTCTTTTCATGGACATATAAATTCTGTCCACTGATTGATATAGATATGGGAATAATCAAGAAAAACATAGGATAGTCCTTGGGCCACTACTAACTGTCTCATTATGTATAGACAAAGAAAAGTGGATGTAAAGATAGAGAAATGGAAAAAAATATAAACTTACAGAGAATTTACACCACCTATGCATTGACTTTCTATACTGAAAATGTCATCCTTAGATGTTTGTATTTACAAGTATCTTTTTACTTTTTTCACATCAAATTTGTCACTTAAGTGAGGCCGACATCCTGCCCTCCCGCCTATAGACTCTGAGGCAGATTGATAACATATATGATCACCTGAGATCTTCATATGATTTACCTAAATCATATCTGCCTAAAACTTCACTAGCTTTAACATTCTTTAAAAAAGTTTTATAGCGGCATCATATGTACCAATGTCTATAGAGAAAGTTAAATAGTTACTTTATGTGTGTTTTCCTAAACAACTTCTTCCTAATGAAACCCAAACAGCCGTCAGAAATATAATCAACCACCATTAGATATCCAGTTCACATCTCAAATCTCCCTGTACAGACTTGACCCGCCATGTGAGTCTTTCTCCCATTTAACTGTCTCTCCCTTCTTCTATGTGGCAGAAGAAGAGATATTCTTTTATCTGAAACAGATCTTCCCTTTATGGATGTACTCTTCCACATTCTTTCATATTATATCTAGCATCAGAGTCTATTATTTTCATTTGGAAAAGAAAAATAAATAACTAATATTATAGAACAGCCATTAAAATCTGTGGAATGTATCATATCAAACAACAGTTTTTGTTTGCTTAATTAAAATTATCAAGGACAAACAGAATGGTGGGATTACAGTGCATTTTAATAGCCTCATTAGTTCTATCAGTTTATAGAGATATTGCTGCAATTTACCATGTTCTCCCCAAACATATATCATAGGTAGCATCAATAATATATTTACTTAAGAGAAAATATATTTTTGAATATATATGGATACACATGTATACATGTAACACTGTCTTTTGTAATTATAATATATATATTCACTTACATATGCCACATATTTATGTGACTACATGTATGGATTACACACATATATATGTATATATGTGAATGATATCAACACAAAAGGCAGTGGCACACTGGAAATTACAACACAATAACTAACACTGGCTCTGTATGGTTTGATCACAGGAACAGAATCTTCATTGAATTCCATAGACAGCAATAAACTGAACACAATAAACGACAGCTTTGCCTTGCTTTTATAATAGCAGCTAGCACTCCTGAGTCCTTTATTCATTTTTAGAACCACATCTTTGTCTATATACTACTTTTGATGTTCCCGAGAAAGGAGGCACTAGCATAATTAAAAGATTAGTGGGGTTATGCCCTTGAAAGACCAAAAACTACCTTAACCTTTCTTTCAAATGATCTGCTTATAGAAGTCTACATAATCAAGGGAGAATGTGTTCCCTATCATTACCACATTTGTTTGGGTATTTTTTAATATTTCATAAACATATATGCCTAGTTGTCAAATGTATATGGAAAATTATATATATTTGAATGAAGGAGTCTTAAAAAATACGTTTTTGTAAATTTTAATTTACAAATAACGTTGCAATACCTTTGAAATGAAACCAAGCTCTTATGACAGATTTCTGTAATACATTCATTGGATTTAATAGAGAATCCATTAAAATATTTCAGCTCATAATAAGGTATTTTGACAAAAAGCATCAGTGAAGCAGCGATCTCCTTTAGCTGGTTATTCTCTGATGACATTAGTACTCATAAAACAGTTTTGAGCATTGATGATGCTTTCCACATTTGATAGAAAGCATCCCTTAGATTAGAATGTGGTGTCATCTATCTAGTCAAATTTCCCAGGCGATACCTAAGAGAATTCTGTTCAAAACCAGTAACAGCATCAGCTGTAATCTCATTGCCTCATAGGATTATTGTGAGAACTAATAATGTAATTCTGGTAAACCATTTTAGTTCCTAGGAGATAAGTGCTCAATAAAACAGAATAATAATGCTTTTATCTAGAGACCACACTATTCTTTGCCTGGGCAGTCCTGGTTAGGGAGGTACCAGTTACACACTGACATCTGCTATTGTGAATTGGTGTGTACATCAAGTATGAAGGGAAAACTTCCATAAAATAAAGGCTTTCATTGGTTGGATATGTTTAGATTGTGATTACTAGTATTCAGTAAGGAGCCTCTTCGCCCAGGGAGATGTAGTATAATGCTACAAGACAATATGATGTAATTAAGGATTTCATCTAAATGAACTTTAAATTAAGATGAAGCCTTAAAACTGCTGTGTGAGACTTTGATGATAATGTTTTTATTCAATTGCCCCAGATTTGATGAAAGTATTTGATTGATGAAGCCAATTTTTTTGTCAAGCTCTTTAAATTTCTCTGATCTTATGGCATCACTTTATTATTTTCAATTTTTTCTTTACATGTAATTATAAAGAAACCACGCTAATATCCAAGTTTCTGACAAAAAACAAACAAACCTTGTAGTAAATAACAACAAAATGAGAATTATTACTAAAACACAATATGTTTCCCTCCCTAACTAACCCATAGGATAGTCCATGTAATCCATCCATAATGTGTGTGTGTGTGTGTGTGTGTGGTATGTATGGAAGCCCACGTGTGACTCAGTTTCCATAAAAGAAGTCATTTGAGTTCAAGCTTGCCTGCTCTGCTTTTTCTAGTTAGCATGAGGGTTGTAAGAAAATTCTGTGTTAGCCCATAAGGGAGGGGGGTAAGGGCAGATGGGGAGAGAAAAGGGAGAAGGGGAGGATGGGGGAAACTTGGGGAAGCGGGATGATTGGGATAAGGGAAGGCTGGATAGGGGAGCAGGGAAGCACATTTCTTAATTAAGGGAGCCATCTTAGGGTTGGCAAGAGACTTGGACCTAGAGGGGCTCCCAGGTGCCCAGGGCGATGTCCCCAGTTAGTTCCTGGGGCAGCTGAGGATAGGGAACCTGAAATTACCCTATCCTATAGCCATACTGATGAATATCTTGCATATCACCGTGGAACCTTCATCTGGCGATGGATGGAGATAGTCACAGAGACCCACACTGGAGCACCAGACTGAGCTCCCAATGTCCCAATGAGGAGCAGAAGGAGGGAGAACATGAGCAAAGAAGTCAGGACCACAAGGGGTGCACCCACCCACGGAGACAGTGGGGCTGATCTATTGGGAGCTCACCAAGGTCAGCTGGACTGTGACTGAAAAAGCATGGGATAAAACCGGACTCTCTGAACATGGCGGACAGTGAGGGCTGATGAAAAGCCAAGGACAATGGCATGGGGTTTTGATCCTACTTCATGTTCTGGCTTTGTGGGAGCCTAGCCAGTTTGGATGTTCACCTTCCTAGACCAGGATGGAGGGGGGGAAGATATTGGACTTTCCACAGGGCAGGGAACCCTGACTGCTCTTCAGGCTGGAGAGGGAGGGGGAGAGGAGTGGGGGGAGGGGGAAAGAAGTGGGGGGAGGGGGGAGGAGTGGGAGGAGGGGAAGGGAAATGGGAGGCTGGGAGGAGGAGAAAAAAAATTTTTTTTCAATAAAATAAAATAAAAAAAAGAAAGAGCATTTTTGTCCAGATGAAAGAACACATTATTCTATTAAGATCTGGACTAGTGAATGCCAGCTGGAGGCACTCCTCACTAGAGATTAGAGGATGCTTGCTGCTAGCTGAATTCTTGAGAGAGATTATGCACCTGCTTGCTCTTCCTCCCAAGGACATTACAGGGAGGTGGTTAGCTGACTGTACTGCCTTTTGTTCTGCCTTTTGCCTGTAATTAGAATATATGCTGACTGTTGGTGTTGACCACCAGTCCTCCCATCTGTCCTGTGTTTCTGTCTGCGTTGTCCATTTTTCTCAATTTGCTATTTCCTTAACCTCATACTCCCCCCCCCCCAGCCAGGTACTCTCTGTTGATTTCTGATAGAGTGGGTTCCAACACTACACACACACACACACACACATATTCCTGCTTTATGATTTGGAAACAAGTATTGGGAAATAGGTATGACTTGCCAATAGTTTGTATGTCATTTACTGTTATAGTCCCAACACATACTATGTGTGTTGGTAAGAGTAGGCAATTAAACAAATCTCAGTCTCAGGCTTTTAAAAACATATATAGAATAGGCCAGAGTATTTGAAAGCTAACTCTTTAAGCAACTCATTGATTAAAAAGGAAAGAGAAATTTGAAAGAATTTTGCACTATAAGGAATAAATTCTTCACAGCAAAACTTATGATTTATGTACTTAGAATTAAATGTTCAAATTGGATAGACAAATGATAGTATACTTTATAGAATTCAAATGAATGAAACATGACATCTAGATAATAGATATTTGAATAAGATGACTTATTCATTCACCTGACCAAAGTACTTGGGTTTCTAGAAATGGACATATACCTCAATGAACTCCTGGAAAAAAGTCCCCAAATGCAGATATTGCACTTGGTGAATCCTTATGCCCTGTGATCATAAGAGTTTGTTTGTAATGCATCAGTTTGAGGCAGTTAAAACAAAATTCCCTGCTTTTTGAGCTGAAGGTATGTGAAGATGGAGACTCCTTCCCCCACCTTTCCTTGTCATAAATGAGCAGCATCCACCCATTCAGTAGATTGCTCAAATCTGGGTGAAAAATCTCTGAACTTGTTTGTAAAGTTTTTTTTCTTTCCTAAACTATGTCTGGATTTATCTTAAACAAATGTATTTTATCTTGAGAAAGTATTACAAGAATGATAAACTGAACAAAAGCAACAAAGTCAATCTTAAAATGCAATTAAAAATTGCTCAACTCTAGCAGCCACAAATTAACAATAATTTCTTTAAAGATTTAATGACAAAATTTATCATAAAAGTTCTGCTTATCCTTGGATAGTGAAAATCTTGAGAAATGTATATATTTTTACACAGATATTGTATAAGCATTATACACAGGCATATGTATACATGGTGTTTATTGTGTGTCGAGGTACTATTTTAAATGCTGCAAACTTATGTGTGTAAGTACTTCCAGTAAAACGTACTGAAAACTGTAGCCTAGTCAAGTTACATGTGTTAAGAATTTGAGGTTGGTAGCCAGGCGTTGGTGGCACATATCTTTAATCCCAACACTCAGGAGACAGAGGCAGGCAGAACTTTGTGAATTCAAGGCCAGCCTGGTCTACAAGATCTAGTTCCAGGACAGGCTCCAAAGCTACAGAGAAACCCTGTCTCAATAAACAAAACAAAACAAACAAACAAACAAAATGTGAGGTTGGTGAAATTAGAAGATGCTTAATCTTGGTGAGAAAGAGATGGGAAGTAGAGAAAATAACAGAAATCAAAAAAATACAATAATACTGTAAGAAAACATAACTCAGAGAATGAAGAACAGGATTAAATGTCAGATGTTCATAGACTCTAAGAGTGACTCTCAACCTGTGGGTGGTCACCCCTTTGGCAAACCTCTATCTCCAAAAAAAAAAATTTATAATATGTTATATAACAACAGCAAAATAGAAATAAAAATACTTTTATGGATGGGATCACCATAACCTGAGGAACTGCATTAAACTTTTTGCAGCATTAGGAAGTTTAAGAAACATTGTGAGAACTGTTTTGCCCATAGTGAATTAAGCTTTATTTCTTTTTCTAAACCTCTGTTTGTTAAAGACTATGTACTTGTGTTGGGAAAGAATGGATGAGTGAATGCAATAAGGAAATAGACAGTAGAACATAAAATATTCATAGATCATAATTAATAAATAAGTAATAATTGGTATATTAATTTGGAGTCTGTTACTATCAGCCACTTGCTCTTACCTCTACCTCAATATGAAATGGCTATTCTGGCTCCAGAAATCATCAGAATAAAACTGTGTCTGAGAGCTGTTTCTTCCTGTTTTAGATTCTTCACTAGGTCTGAGATTAGAAGTGTGCACCATTGTCACCCAGTTTCTATGGAAAACTAGTAAGGCTACTGGCATTAAAGATGTGTGTCACCCTTGCCTGAACTGTAAGGTTGAGCAGTGGGGCTGTTTTACTTTGATCTACAGGAAAGCTTTATTTATTAAAATACAAATGTAAAATATCACTACAATTCCCTTCTGAAGTGACTTGGGGTTTGTCTGATATACAATAAAAGTGAAGTATGTCTATGGTCTTGTGTTTTAGAAATATGTTTTTTAATAATGAAGATATAAAAATGGGATGAAATAGTTCTGCAAGAAAGCAGATTAACACAGAACTAATATTGTGGCAGTACAGATGAGTAAAATTAATTTTTAAAATGTTAGGAAGTAAAAACTATAAGAACTGATAACTAATTATAGACAAAAAAGATATGCAAAAGTATATAATTTTAAGAATTGGAAGTGGATGAGAAGGCAAATGGTGGTTTTTGTAATGAACACCTGGAACCTCTCTCAGGCTACATCTGAACAAGAGCTATGAATAGATTTGTTCAATGTTTTAACCCTAGAGATCAACAAAGTATCTTTTTCCAACAATTCTTAAGAAAATGTGCTCGCCAGGCAAAATTTGGGAGCATGGGGGGTGGGTAGAGGGAAGGGGAGAGGAGGAGAGAGAAGGGAGAAGGAGAGGGCTGAGGAGAGCTTGGGAGAGTGGGATGGTTGAGATGGAGGAAGGGCGGATATGGAAGCAAAGAAAGAGATACCTTAATTGAGGGAGTCATTTTGGTGTTAGCAAGAAGCTTGGCTCTGGAGAGGTTCCCAGGAGTTCACGGGGATGACCGCAGCTAGGAACCTGTGGAGGAGAGGGTGCCTGAACTGGTACCCTCTTGTCCCATAGTCAGACTGATGACTACCTTGAATATCACCATAGAAACTTCGTCAGGCAAAAGATGGAGACAGAGACAGCGACCCACATTGGAATTCTGGCATGAGCTCCCAAGGTCTAGGTGAAGAGCAGAAGGAGGGAGAATATGAGCAAGAAGGTAAAGACCACGAGGGGTTGGTTCACCCACTGAGACTGTGTGCCTGAGCTAATGGGAGCTCACCAACTCCAGCTGGACTAGGAATGAACGAGCATGGGATCAAACTGGACCCTCTGGATGTGGTTGACAATTAGGGTAGACTGAGGGGCCAATGATAATGGCACTGGGATTTTTCTTTACTGCATGTACTGGCTTTTGGGGATCATATTCTCTTTGGATGCATACCTTCTTAAGCCTGAATGTAGCGGGGAGGGCTTTGGACTTCCCATAGGGCAGTGGGAGGGAAGTGGGAGGAAGTGGGAATTTTGATTGGTATTATTTATAAAGTAATAAAAACAGAAGAAAAAAGGAAAATGTGTTCAATGAATGAAACTTAAAGGTAGAATGTTAGGGAACTTAAAGGTAGAATGTTAGGGAATAATGTAACATATTTAGTTTTAAACTATTCAGTTTGACAGTGTATCACTTAAGAAAGAACACTTTGATAAATTTTAAGAAGTGTTTATCACAAAAATTTTGAAATATGACAAAAGGATCAAGTTACTTGGTTATCAAAAAATTATTGTAGACATCCTCGTCATCATGACCTTCCCTTAGTACCTGCTCAGTCCAGTGGATGACTAAAGACAGAATCCTACAAGTCATGAATCTACATATTCTGAACTATAGCATTAAATCAACACACTGCTTAAAATATGTTCTAGCTTCTCATGTTGACAAATAATTATGCTGATATGTTTGATTACAGACATCTCAGAACCCTCAAAATTTCAAGTAAGAAAGTGGAGACACAGTGTTTCTGGGTCATAGCCTGCTCCCTCACCTTTTATATATATATAACATGGAACATAAAGCAAGACCAATACACTCACATATTAAAGGTTCAACTACTTCCTGCAAACTTCCATCCCAAACCAATACTAATATGCAAGAATGTCCACATTTACTGAATGAAACACTCTCAGTAGGATGGTGGTTATCCTGGAATGCCCTCACTTTGAATTTGGTTAAATATCTAAAGTCCATTCTTCTAAGACTCCCAGATCCTGAGAGACTCAGAGCTTTGTCTAGAGAGCAGACTGGGTTCTGGAAGGTTCTCTTCCAGCCTTGGTGTGAGAAGAATACTGCTTACTGTAATAGTTCAGATAGTCTATAGATGGGAAGAAAAGAAAAGACTCAGATGAGAGAGAGAGAGAGAACGAGAGAGAGACAGACAGACAAAGAGAGAGAGAAAGAGAGAGAGAGAAAGAGAGATGAAAAGAATAGAGAAAAGCAAAAAAAGAAGAGAGAGAAGAAAACTGAAATATGATCCATTTCTTGGAAATCTTCAATTTTCCCTACTTCATTTCCATGAAGTTATTTTCTTCTTTATTTATAAATAAATGTAAGAATATATATTATGAATAAATATTAGAGCTCTTTCTAAATAATTTTTCTAACAGATTTAAAGTACTGTCCATTTTTGTGATCACACAACATATTTAACTGGGCTAAGAAAATGGCTCAATGTTCAAAGTGCTGCCGCATAGGTGTGATGACCTGTTTTGAGATCATGCAGAGTCTATAAAAGCAGAGAAACTGTGTCAGCTCATCTGTTATCCCAGTATGCTGGAGATAGACACAAGATATCTATAGAGCAAGGCAGTTAACCATATAGAAGAATAACACATCTGAGTCCAGTGAGAGACCCTGCTTGAATAAATATGGCACAGAGATGCAAGAAGATAGCTGGCTTTAACACTGAATCTTTACATCCACATGGACACACTCACACTTCTGCTAGCATTCCTCACAAAGCTGCAAGGAAAAATAAAGCAAAATGATAATTAAACCATAAGAATATTCAAGAAAGAAATAAGGAATGCAAGATGAACTAAGACTACACCCTGTTATCACACTAAATGGAAAGATACTGTCTATGAGAATGGACCTCCTCCAACCCTAAAAAAACACTAAGAAATCCTTACTAATGTTACCATCCTTCTTTAATTAACTCTTTTTCACATTGTATTAATTCTAAGTATTATAATATGACCTACATGAATCAAATGTTATATATTCTTGTGATAAAATATTCTAGCAAAATTGTTGCCTATTTTCTCAATTATCACCTTTTAAATTACTTCTGTTTTCTTTTACTCTAAGAAAACATATTTTTGGGCTTTGTTCACAGAGGAAACTTACACATGAATTCACCCTAACAAGCATCTGGGATAACCAAGGTATAAAAGGACAGAATTCAAGAAATAAATAAGCAAACACTAGCATTTCTCAATTCTTCCAAGACCTCTTTCTTGAAAACTCAACAGATGGCAAAGCATAAGACACAGAATTGCTGTGGCAAATAGGAGCCTTTTTTTTTTCAGTATGTTGGAAGTGCAAACACAAAAATAAAAGAATCAGAAAGAAAAGGATCACATCACTTGAGTAAATAAACTTTTACATTTCCTGAAAACAGATGCACATAATTTTGCAGGACTTTGTGGGTTATGTTAGGAGTCCTTTAGGCATAATGGGCCAAATCTCCCTTAAAACCTATGGAAAATACAAACAGTTTCATTGGAGAATCTTTGTGTTGAGGAAGTAAATTGTACAAATGGAATAAGGGGAAAGAAGTAAATTGTAAAAATGAAATGTATGTTTTGAGACCCAATAAACCACTGACAGATAAACAAATTTATTTCAACCTAATCATGAGAGACTACACACTAAACTACAAAGAAACAGAAAAAGTGGAAGTGGGTAGTCATGTCAGAAATAAGTGCAATTCAGAACAAAAGAAGCCATCATTAGAATAATATGTGCATATCACAGCCTCACCTCATAAATAGCTAATGCACAAAGAAAAGAATAAACTACAAAGCAATCCAACTCGGAGAGAAGGGAATGTTTATGAAATGAAAGAATTACCTATACATTAGGAGTAGTTGAACTCAAGGTACACAGAAGGGAAAAAGATAAATGATACAGAACAGAAACAGATAAATGATTTAACGATACTGTCGCCATCTTCTATTTTATTGCACTCAAGGAAACTAAGTAGCACAGCAAAATGCTTTCTTGCAAAACGGATTATCCATCCCCAAAGCAATGGAAGTTAATGGCCAATGTCCACAATTGCCTAAGGCTTGCTGTAGATGAAAAGGATAAACCAACAAAAACAATATAATGGATATATATATATAGTTATATATATAGTTATATACATATTTTCTTTCAAAATTGACTCATTAAAATGCCATTCCTCATGGAAAGAATCTCTTAATTATTTAATAAGAGCAAGTATTTATTAAATATCTGGTATACTTGGCATAAGGGAAAAATCATAAAATTAAAAAAACCTTCACTTAAAAGGTTATACTACAATTTGTTTCAATTCATAACAAGCATACACTTCAACATTAATGTTAAATATCTATAATATAAAAATAATAATATGTTCAATTTTGTATTAAGTGCTTAGGGTTCATTTAGTCTCATCCCCAATAGCCTATATCAATGCATTACTTAAAAATATATATTGCAATCCTGGTCTCCAATGTATCAGGAGGTGGAGCTTTTGGCCGAGTAATGAGAACAGTCTTCATATCTGAATTCATGAATGAATCCCTGCAGAGATTCCTTACATCTTCCCCAGCAAAACTACAGGAAATAATGCACCCAGAAGTCAACTCAGTTCATGAACTAAGAATCAGTCTTTTGGAGTTGAATAAGACAAACCAACAGAAGGAAAAGAGCCTGAGAAAAGGCACAAGAATGAGAGACCCACTCTTTTGTTCACTCAGGAATTCCAAATATATATTTGGTGAGGGAAGAGTTGTTATTTTGGGCTTTAGTTTGTTTTGTGAGAACAAACATTAAGTTGGGTGGGTAGGGAAGGGGAGGGGAGCTGGGAGGACTTGGGGAGGAGAAAAATATGATCAAAATGTTTTTAAATATAAAAATTGTTTTAAATAAATGAAAAATAATCAGTCTTTCAACATGCACTAATTACTTTGGTGTCATAATCTTTGGCCTCTCTTTATGAGCAGGGCCCAGAAGACTGATAGCACTGAGAGACCAGCTGTCCCCATTGTTCTGAGGCCACTGCTCAAAGGCATAGCTTATGACTTGTCCGTGCTGAATGTTTCCTATTTAACTAAGACTTTGGAAGATGGTTAGATTGCCAGGCAGGAGTGAAATATAGTTAGGATGAGCACCTCAATAATTAGCAATTACACTCAAAAATAATCACTCCAATGGCGAACAACAGTGGAACCCTGGTGTTCTGAACATTACCTTCCACAGTCTGCATTCGCTAAAGATTCAACTGTTTTCGTGCCGAAACCCTGCTATTTTCCAGCACCATAGGAGGAGAATTCAAGGTAAGATAATGCCATTGTGTTGCCTGAAAACGTACACAGAAACACACATACATACACAAATAAATAGAGAATTAACAAAAGCTTACTTTTGGTACTACATTTCCTACTAAACCTATTTCTGATGATAAGCAATCTCCAAACCCATTTAATAACAGTTTTGAATCTAATTTTATGATTCCTTACTGCTCTTCCAGGCCATATTGTGGTAGGCATTATTAGTCCCACGGTAATACCCAGCATGTCTTAGCTGATAAAATTCTAATTTTGTTTAAACTATCCCTCCAACTACAAACAAGATCGTGACCTTGTGAATACAGGCATTTATTTTTTAATTAATATGTTTTTATTAGTTTTTGAAAATTTGTACAATGTGTTTTGCTCATTTCAGCATTTATGATATTTTCTCAACCCGAAGAGACTCATGAGGGAGATTAGTATTAATTAGCAGAAATCATTTAAGTAGCAAACAATTGCAAGCATCTCAAAATTGGGAAGAAAAATAAAGTACACATTTTACAGAGACTTAAGTAGTAAACTGCTTACCTCCTAATCTAAGCATTACTGGTAGAAGAGAGAACAGATTCAGTGAGTGACACAGCTGACCCAGACTCTCAGGACAATAATTTTATTACTTGGAAGGACATTTGCATTGGTTCTAAAACAAAGGAAGTATTTTTAACAACATAAATCAATCTCAGAACAAAAAAAGCGAGATGACTTTAGTGCAGGGCACATAAAAGAATATGAGGTCCGTGGTGAAAGTGTAGGGATCAGCTCAAAGGAACTGAAGTCTAGGCTTTGGTCTGCTGCTTGCATTCTGTAGTAAATTTAAGAGCTCACTCAACAGCAGCTTCCTTTGTCTTGTATGAAAAAGAGTCCATTTTATTCTTCTCAGTACCTCAGAAACAATAACGTGTGCCACTTGTAAGAAAATGTTGTAACAAATGTAAATTACCCTAAAACTATCACATTATGTCTTGCACATGTTATTAACAGTTTTTATTGATTTCTGTATCAGATTATTACAGGGCCATGGTGAGAGAGGCTCTTGTCACTATTCTGTCACGAGCTGTTTTTAGATTCCAACCCGATCGACTCTCTCAAGGGAAGCTCGGCTTTCTCATAAAAATGGAATTTCCGTGCCTGAGTTAGTCTCCCGAGAGGAAGTACTTGCTTTTTATTATGGACATATATTGAAACAGTCTGGAAAATTTTATTCTGAGAACAAAAGATTGAAAACTGACTTTTAAGTAAGTGCACTTTGACTTGCATGTTACAAACCCCCAAAGTTTGAATACAGTGAAGTTCCGCGAAGAATCCTTCTTCTGAGATTCAGCGTCAACCAAGATTTCTGACAGGATTACTGGCCTAGTTCACACAGATACTTTCTGAAATTGCAAGTGATAGTTATCCCTGCCACCAACTCCAGGGTGTATTCCTGCTCATGGATTTTTGCTAAGGATGAAGGTACATCATTTTATTTAACTTTGCTTTGCACAGACAACTTTAGGATTCTCAGGATATAACTAAAAATATAATTATAATTTGCTTTGTAATTACTGTCAAATAAGTAAAAAAATAAGCACATTAAAATGTATTTTTTATTTAAAATAGCAGTGTCTTTATTTTGAGATGGGGAGATGACTTCAGTGTTTTTCTAAAATCAACCTTCATCAAAGAAAGTTGAGAACGGAAAAGACATAACAACACAACTAGTTTCTAGAGACGATTGATAGCTGGAAAGCTGAATGACTCATTGCAACTCCCTAACAGGAAAAAGTGAGCTAGACACCAATTCAACAGTCAGGAAAGGGGGGGAAATCAGAATTGTTGGAGAGCTATGGGTCAGCCCAGGATGAGGAAAACCAGTTACTCCTGAGGGCAGGGTCATAAGGTAGGGAGAGAATAAAAACAGCATCACTTGTATAAAGTCTCTTTAAAAAGCTGTTGACTCTCATGACAAAGGACTAGACTCGGGGTCACATCTAACATTCTAGAAGAGGAAAAACAAACATAGTGGCGAACTTATGCGGAAAATTATAATCAATCAAACCACTTCTCCCTTTTGATCTTTGAGGAGAACAAATGTTATATATGTATGCCTCCACCAGAAAACTAAACTACTTTCTACAAAACTTCAGTGCCCCAGAAAGAGAAGCTATTGACATTGACACTGATATTTGGACACCCAGGAACAATGTCATGATAACTTAAGTGAAGAAAAAGAAGAGATAAAGAGGCAAGAATGGAAGAAGAAAGAATGAATGGCATGAAAATAACTGGGGGGAAAAAGCCTGTGTTGGATACTGTTTGCCATAGCTTGGGTATGGCTTGAATCTGTTCCTCTAACGTTCTTGTCTTGAAACTGACTCTCACTACGAGGTGTTCAGAAGGATATTTCTTAACCTAACTATAGTGTTCAGCAGTGGGACTTTGTAGTTAAGGTTAGAGAGAAGTCACCATGATTGAAAACTCTTGGTATGATACTGAAGAAGAACATAGACACAAATGTACACATAGTTGATGTCTTTAGCCATCTTCTGCCCTATTCTTCCTTAAAAATGTGCCAACAAAAAGACTGTAACCCCAAGGCTTCAACCTCACACTTTAAGAAGAGTGAGCCAATATGAATTTTATTCCTTCAAAACTTACCCACCCTAAAGGATCATGTAATTGCCTATAAAAATAGATTAACACTTTGCTGGGTCCTGCCTCAGTCTATTTCATTCAGCTGATGATCTATCCCCTGGCTCATGGATGCTAGATACACCTATTTATCTTCATTTTAGGATTGTCCTGGACCAAGGAGTAGCTTTAATTCTCTGATGGTTACAAACTCCACACATGATTGCAGAGAAGTCACTCTCTCCCCGTGCTCCCCTTGAGAACAGATTAAATTAATCCCCACTTGAGAGACCATCTCCTTATTTATTTCCTGTACAGAAGCTGGGCTTTGCACCTCTCCTCTTTTCAGTGCGCTTACTTAGCATCTTAAATCTCTCCCCTGGGTTTTGCTGCTAGAGGACTTGAATTAAGACCTTGCTTGCCCATTTAAATAGTCCGAGACCTCCACCTTTCTGATAGCTCTAGAATAAGTCCCCATAAAGTTCATCTTTAGTAACAAAAGAGAAAACTATTAAACCGTGCCTGCTGTGCAATTGGTTCTCAGCCCACCCACCTATGAAGTACAATGTAGAGAACAAGGTTTCAGAGATTCCCATTTGGGGAAAGTACTTTCACTGTAAGGGTTTTCACAGGGCATGCAGTTTGCTTTGATGTAATCTGTTCATTGTCAAGGAGGACATTCCAGCTTGGCCAAGAAGGGAGGGAGACCTGAGTGTGCAGGTAATAACACCAGGGGCAATCTCCACCTTGCAAATGGGAATATGCAAATCAAATCCAGTCACGCAAATAAGATCAGACCTATGTTGTCAGGTTACAGCATTGGCGATACTAGATGTTTCCGTTAATAGTAGCAATTAGAGCTTAAATTGTTTAAATAAAAATTTCTCTCCATACAGCAAGTTAGAAGTGATCTCAGTTTCATTTTAATAAGATGGTACCCGTTTAAATGATTTTCCAGTTCTTGGATTTTAGAAGTTATCCATTCCTCACTTACTAGCACATCAAGAGCTCCCCAGTGAGCCTTGGAACAAATAAGTCATTTGTTTTTCTCATTGCATTTGCCTCTTCTGTCATGGACTTCACTTCAATCTCTCTCACAGGGCAGATAAACTTCCTCTCTTGCCTTCTCACTTCACATACATTTATGAAACTGCCCATCCTTCTGCACGAGTCATGCACTCTTCTGGAAGGTCTCCTTTTGATTTATTTGATAATATGTGCTTTTATCCTACATTCGTGATATTGATTTAGGTTTCTGATCTCTAAGCTTTTGTATACTGTACACCCTTTACAGTTTGCCCCTGACATCAATCTTGCTCCTTTTCTTCTTCAGCTAATGCTTATTGGTGACACCCACAGTATCTTACTCCCTATAAATTCATAGCTGCACCCTAATAAGTCACTACTAAATGAGGCACTCACAGTGTTTCATTTAACTGCAGAGGAAGCAAATACTGGTCACAGAAAGCATCTGGCCTCACTGGTCATTTGAAAGCAATGGAGAACTCCCCAGGAAGCGGATATGGGGCGTGAGTAAGAGATTTCTTTTGTTAACAGTTTGAAATTACTAAATAGAAATTTTAAAATTCTATCAATTCAAGTCCAATTAGACATTACTCATGCTTTTTAAAAATTACAATAAAGCAAATTTGATTTTGGGTGGGGGAAGCTTATACTCAAAAGACTATGTTTTCATCATATTTTTCTTGTTCCCTGAGATTCTCTGACTACTCAGTTCTGACTCCCAAACCTTTTGATGTGGAAGTGGCAATGGAGGAAAATGTCTAGAAGGTTATAGAAATATATACAAAACTACCATCAGAGGAAGCTCTAATTAAACATTATTACTTCCATGAGCTATCATTCATTTATACCAAAAACCATGGTATTGTTGCCATTATTTATCTAGGAGTTTCCTTTTGTTTGACGCCACCAAATATCTAACAAGTTAAGTGAATTGTTTCATAATGTTCCAATCTAACATAAGCGAGCACCTGAATAAGTGGTAAGTCTTTAACACTCCTGTTGCCATCTACTAATAGGAAAAGACACAGCCTGGACCCACCAAGGCAGCTGGAGTAGGATGAATTGTGGATTGCAAACAATAGCTCACTCTTGTTCTTTATATTGGTCTTCATCCTGACCCGTTCTGGTCTGACCCACTTTGTCCTGTCTGAAAGTGATTATATCACAGAATTCTTTAGTTTCTCTGTCTTATTTTTCACAGGCAACTTTGCTGATGAAATCTTCCATGCTTGTTTATACTATATATACCCCAATCACAACGCTTTTGCTAGTTCTAATTTTATTTTTTTTAAGAATCTCTCTTTTTTTTTTATCCATGCCCTGGATTTTTTTCTTCCTTTTCATCTCCTTGATCTTTGCTGCACTCTATCCTTGAACCACAACACACTTTGAAGTTTTTTTTTACCTCTTTGTTCTCACCATCTCTGCATCTATACATTCTTTAATTCCACCCTTTCCCTCAGCCTTCTAATATCTATGGGTTTTCCTCACCCATCTCAGTATTTATTTTTGCTACTGTAATGCCCTGTTCTTTGGTAACACCAATGACATCAATTTCAACCCTTTTTTACTACTTTACTAAAATAACTTGAAGTGACTTTTCTACCTGCTGCACCACACAATTGTATCTATTACAGAAAGTCTCTAGCTCAGTTAGTTCAAATGTATGCTAACTACAACATTACAGTTATTATCTTCAATGTTTACCATATTTATTAAACATGTAGCTCTGGGGTAATTTGCTCTTTCAAGATCTCATGAAAAATTAACACCCCGAAATGCTAAAAGAAAAGAATCAAAAAAGATAGGACCTTCAGGGTTTGGTTCTAGTCTAAGGAGTATAAAAGAAGAAGGAGAAGAAAGCTTTTATACTCATACTGAAGTTAAGTTTTAAAAGACTTAGAGACAATCTACTGTAGCATCTTCAAGCTGAAATCATCCATTAGTTAGAGTTAGAACCATAAAGAAGTTCTACCAGCACTCATCCATCATTTGTGCCTTCACAATGGCCAGGAACAACCTGAGAAAATCAAAATGTTGTCATTTATTCTATTCAAGGCCATATGGGCAGTGCTAGACTGATAATGTCAGACCTATGTTGAAATAGACTCTTTGTAGTAGTGTTCTATACTCTTAAACAGTCTTCCAATTTTTCCTAGTTGAGTCAACAGATATGGTAGAATCTAACAGTTTTGTCTTTACTAATACATGCCTTTATGTTTGCATTCTATGGTTGTATAAAACCCTTCAGTGTGATCTTTCCTTGTATACCTACTGGACATTTCTAAAAGTACCCACCATCCCACAGCACTCTTTTCTTGGAACACTGTCTGTGGGGCTACACAGCTTCTCCCTGACTTTGACTACTCTCTCTATCTATTCTTTCCAACCTGGCTACACTCTGTTAAGCCATTGGCCAAATGCAGCTTCTTTATTCATTAACGAATAAAAGCAACACATATACAGAAGGACTTCCCATTAATTAGTCAATTTTTAATTAAATAATTCATTAATCAACTGTAACATTTAATAATTTAGAGGTAAGTGGAGATAGAAGGGAATCTATTTTCTCTCTTTGGTAGAATATTACCCTGAACGAAATCCTTATTCTCTATGATTCAAATGGGGTTTGTGCAGGGTTAATTCTGAAGTATATAGTCTGAAAGCAAAAAGAGAAAATATCATGGTATATATAAATGTCAGAACCTCTAATTTTTGTGCACAGACCAAAGGACTACAAGTTAGATCTTTTTAAAAAATTCTCTAGAGATGAGTTGCACAGCTAGAATTTAGAAAGTCACAAAGAAGTCCTTTCTCCTGAACCATTTTATTTAATAATTTGAGTGATTAAATATCAGGTTTTTGTGATTTCTCCAACTGAGGTCCATACCCATGCAGATTAATGGTCTGCATCTTTAATGAGCAGATTTGCTAAATGGCAAAGAAGAATCTCATGAATTCATCTTCTCTTACATGTAATCACTCAGTTTAGAAAGATCAATGATAAAAATCTCTTCTGTTGAAGAGAACTCCAGAGCTGAGCAAGATCAGTTTTAATTACTGAAAGATGATCTGTCATTGCCTCCTCCAGAGAACAACCGTCAAATAACTTGTTCCTTGGCAGGAAAATAAACGAGAGTCAGTAATTCTGGATTGTGCTTAAATGTCAGCAATATAAATTCATCAGATTGCGACTAAGCTTTTATTCCATTTGACTGTGTGGGTAACAGGCTTTCTGAAAGATAGCGTGACTTGACCTCAACAACAAAGAGACAAATAAACACAAGGTACACAGATCAACCCAAGAAATGCATTAAGAACTATGATTAAGCCTTTGTGATAACATAGATTGAAGCAAATGTTAGAAAAAGATGCTCCCAGTCTCAGCTTCCAGTGACACATCATCTTCAGTAAGTACCAACCCACATAGCAGATCATCCTCCCGAGATCTGAAGATGACGGTAAGATTTCACAGTGTATGTGACATGAAAAATAAGCTGACAATAATAATAATATTTTTTGAGACAGGGTTGCTTGGTGTAGTCCTGAAACTCACTCTGGAGTTTAGGCTGGCTTTGAACTAAAAGACACCTGCCTCTGCCTCCCGAATGCTGGGATTAAAGGTGTGTGCCACCATTCCTGATAAAAGTAATATTAAGAATAAGAAAAGACTCATATGCTAGAAGAAGAAACGTGACTGAACTAACTCGTACAAATTTTCCTCTGACCTCCATGTGTGTATTAGTACCTATAAGTTTACACACACACACACACAATTTTATTTGAAAGATCAGATAATGAGAAAAAAAAAAGTGTTAGGATAACCTAAACAAAATTATCCTCAGCTGTATACCAAAATAAGAAGTGAGGACATGGACGAGATAGAAATGCATGAGGATGACATGTTCTAAATTCAGTAGGGTGCGTATGTCAAGAGACTTGGAATCAAGCTTAGGAGAAATGTAGGGACACTTAGTCTTCTATAAAGAAAACAAAGAAAGGGTCCAAAGATGCACTGATTACTTCTACAATAACCACACAGAGACTATATTATTTGCAATACTGTTTGGCAAATAGCTTAAGCGTATTTCTGAATAACTCTTATATTTTTAATTAACCCATTTCTACTAATCTGTGTATCGCCATGTGGCTGTGGCTTACAAGGCATAAATAATCAGGTATAGGTGACTTTGCCAAATTTACAGGAGGGTTAGTTCAAATAGGAAAGAAGGTATTGTATTTAGTATTTTTATGACGTTTGACAACAGTTTTAATGATACTACTGTATTTATATATACTGAGATATCTAGATTTTATATAAAAATAAGGAAAATCAGTAAAACAGGGTATAAAATACATAAAGTTTATAAACATTCTAGGTATGCTAATGAAATATCAATCTCAAATAAATGGTAAATATTAAATATGTAACTCAGTTCCTGCTGTATGACAATGACTTTAGGTTGGATATTTCATCAATGATAGGATTTTCTTTCTCACGTCTTGGGATCAAGGGTAAAGTTCCAGCCAGAGAATATTCTGGTGAAGGCTCTCTGGAAACCTGTGCTATGCACCCACCAAGGTTGAATGAGCACTTTGGAACTTTTGAAAAATGGGTTTTTTTTTCTTCCTTGAGAATTTCATACAGTGCCTTTCCTAATCTATGAAGGCTTCCCTCCTGTTACCTCCTTCCCTAACCCCACATCTCTATCCCATCATTTTAATGGTTAGTCTTTCAACACATGAACTGAAGACAGCTGCAAAACAATTTCCATTACAACCTGTCATCACAAACAGAGTGAAATAATATATTAATACCCCCCATGCAGCACTGAATGAAGATGTGGTGATATTCAGTGTTGGAAATCTCCTCTCACGTGCAGTGCTCCAGGGACTAACTTTCCTCTGGGGAACTTCAGTCTAATGTCAAAAAAACAATCATAACCTTTCCTTTTTTTGTCTCTATAAACAGAGACATGAAAAAGTATTCAAATGATTAAAAATGCTCATTTTAATGAATTAGCTTTTCAGAGTGATCTTTCAGTGATTTAACTTATTAAATCGGAAGCCTCCTGATTTTCATCATGAAATGCCAGTGGTAGGAAGGTGCACTTTAGACAGTCACAAAGGATTTGTCCTACCAGTTTGGATCTGTGGTCTTATTTTAAGTTGTGTAGCTAAATGCATAACTCTTACCTCAAAAGGAGCAATAGTTTATTTTTGAGCCAAATGTTGCAGAGTATTCATCAGAGAAGACTGCTCGGACATGGGTTTAAACCAATAAAAAGCCTTAATTAGCTGGCTGACAGCTACACTGGGTGTTTTGAATCCCTTGTAGCACCAAGCTTTGTAGCTCAAGGTGAGCCTTTTAAGCACACACACACACACAAACAAACAATACATGTTCTGTGTTGACATACTTTAATTACCAAGAACAGTTAGCCAGAAGCAGAACAGGAAAATATATTTAGAGACTTTCCCAGAAGTATGAACTTCAATCAATTAGATCTTTGTTTTTGTTTTGAAAGTTGGTATGTTCTACCTACTGAGTTTTATGGCCCAAATGGTACTTCCATCATGGAGTGAGTTTTGATAAGATCTGGGGGCTATTAAGGTCTTGGGCTTCTTTATTAAGGTCATGTTACACAAACATAAGTGACTATGGCATGAAAAGATAGATTTAGGCTACCCCAAGTCTCATATTCTGACCAAAATATTTTTATATTTGACATGAAATTTTTATATTTAGAAAACAAAGAAAAGTCATAAGTAAAGGGACCTTCCAATTCATTGGTGGAAATACTAAGCAGGTATTTATTTAGAGACATGGTAGTTATAGGGTTTGGATGCTGACCAAGGATGTGAGCCTTCTGACTGGTAGGAACCACCATTTATTAAGTTGTTCTATTACAAAAGTCATAGGATATCAGGTCTGACTCAAAGATGGGTTAGGGTTGGCTATACTGAGGTCTAGCATTAGCACAAAACAGATTGTAACTAAATATAAACCTAAACTCTGGACATGAGGATATTAAATTCTCCATTATCATTGAAATTCTAATGAGGCAATCAGCTTGGCAGAAAGTTCCAGTTTGAAGGTGTGACTGCTTTCTGTGAACTGTTGTTTTCCAAGTGGTAGGATGAAAACAGTTTTAACGATTTACTTGGTATAATTTCATTCCAATTTTGCCTTCATTCATGATACTGTAAATTATAGACACAAGATAAGAATCAAATTAGGTAATCATTCTTTCTTTTTAAATTTAAATGTTTTACATGACAACAAAAGTATTTGGCAATGAAAAATCACTTGGGAGTTTGATATTATTTACAGAAATTTTCTTTAGATGTGTAAGGTTTTGTATAATTTGTTTTATCATCTAATATCAGTTATATTTTCTCTTTGTTTTATGGATATGCTAGATTTGTTTCTGCAAGTAGTATATGTGCTTCATTAGGTCAAAAAAAATAATAATATGTACATGCCTAAAAGTATTGACATGACAAGGTCAAAATCGTTTTGTGCACTATATAAAATGAGTACTCTTAGGGAGATGGGGAATGAATGACTTGCATTTTATATTCCACTGCAAGAGAAACCAGTGGAGCAGACATTATAGACTGGATGCTGAACAACTGTGGTGAAAACGGAGGAAGAATGTGAGTTATCCCAAGCATGGTGATATGCCTTCACTGCTCTGTCATTTGGGTCATGGCAGGGGACTAGTTTACAAATAATGTCATTCTCAGACCCTCAGGAGTGACTGTTAAGCCCCCATCATTTAAGAGACATGAAAACATCATGATGTTGAATATCAAACTTTTATATCTAGCCAATATTCTGTCAGGATTTAGTAAAAGCAGCCTAATATAATTTTATCATAGGACAAACAAAAGAAGGAAAACAGTTAAAGATATTTTCACTTAAGAATTATACTATTTTTAAAGAGAAAACCCATGACTTTAAGTCAACATGTTATAGTGAAGTGTCTGTCAATGATTATTTAACTTATATAACTGAAGAGTCTAAGTTCCTAATCTAGACTATAAATAGACACCTTCATTTAATTGACAGTACATACTGAGGATGGTTATAAAGAGTGGTGGTTTCCATCTAGCAATGATGTTCTAAGATTCATAAAGCCAGAAAGCACTAAAGAGAACTTTTGCTTCTTTATTTACTAGGTTTCAGAATCTTGAGATAAAGTTAGTTCAGTTATTCTAGTTTCACAACATATAAACACCAGTATCTCTTTCCCAACATTTTATGTTTTTAATTTCTCTTGAAACCCAAAGGACATTGGAAAAAAATATAGTGAAAATTCTAATCGGTCTTAATAATGAAAGCCCAGAGTCAGACAGAGGGGTAAATGCTAAAAGATCAGAGAAGTCACCCAGTAGTTCTTACCTCTACTGAATCCTCAGACTCTACAAATCCTCAGTTGAACACCTCGTTCTCCTGTCCCCTCCAGCCTTACATTCGTCTCTCAGCCCAAATACAACAAATACAAAAGTTGACGATAACTAAAATCTTGTTTATTGTTCTTAGTATTCCCTTTTCTGTGTAGAGAATTTCATATGACTAATACTTTTCCCCAGTGTGAACAGAAGCCAGGTATCTACTTGATTTAACATGTAGTCATAACCTTGGTTTACATACATAAGAAATCTGCCTATAATCTGTGCGTGAAGTGACAAATAAACAGGACGGCAAAACATGGTTGAAGAAGACTGAGTGCCTAACAGAAATAGCGTAACTAATGTTTAGTGGGAGAGCTGCAGAGGAAGCTGTCTGGTAGAAATACTACATAAACTGTGACTCATTGCAAGAAAAGGAATCACAATGACATCTGTGAAATCTGAGGAAGACAAGAAAGACTAATGCAAATTAGACCTGGGAGCCATGGTGTGAGAACAAGGGAGACAAAATTGAGATGAGTGTATCAGGTGACCAAGAACTCAATATGTCACTCTTTAAAAGGAGACGTACATTAACACCAATGAAATGCTATTAAAAGCTCCGACACAGGGGGCCAACTTGATCATAATTGCATTATGTAAATGGGGTATTAGAATGATAATTTTATGTTTATGTTTATGCTGAAGCCTCAAGACTATAAGTATCAAATCCTCCCAGGAGTAGGCCCCCTGAGGAAGGACAGCAATGGGTTTCTTTAGCAACTGCTTTTGCCGTCCTTAGCTGACCATCTACCTGTAGGCTATAGCAGCGGGTAGAGACATTGAGCACACAGAGAGGAGGCTAATGTAGAGTTCGTGTGACACAAGTGACAACACAGTCCCTCTCACTCCGAGAAGGCTGGCATTCTCATGGAGAAGAGTCCAGATAATTTAATTTTTGGTCTTTTTAGTCTGGGAGATGAAAGCTTGAGAAAGATGAATAATGATTATCTAGTTCTAGTGTCCAAAACCAATGACATGCAAGGCAAGGCTTGGGTATAACATGCCGATATGCTCAATTCTTCTGGAGATTTTTATCACAACACAATGCCCAGGCAACAACCAGCAAGATGTAAAATACCCAGTCAAGAGAGAGTTTTGTCCCGTTTTATCCTTTGAAATACTTCGGTCACACAAATGCTGAAAAACACAAGGAGAAACCTGGCACACTTTCCCTCCTGTGGCCTTCCCACACACTACATGGAGGGTTGGCGAGGAAAGAAAGCTCTAAATATCATAGCTTTTTATTATGTTTTGGGACAAGACATATTAATCTTGAACTCTTTGGGGCATTTTAATATGACAGGGCAAAAGGAAGGAGACCTAGCTCCACAAAGGAGCTTGGTAGGGATAAATGGGGGAACAGAAATTTGACTTATTCCTAGTTTGTGTGGTGGTTTTTAACAGACTTGTTCAAGAAGGGAGTCTGATTGCCATGGGAAAATGCTTTTAGATTCAACTATCTTGATGCTGCTTTTTGATGTGTTCTATTAAAGATCCTTATGCCTTTCTAGAGAGATGTCACTATTATCATTATATAATATCGCCATTATATAATGCCCCTCTTTATCTTGGGTATTTTTCTCATATTGAAAAGTGCTGTTTGCAGTTAAGAGACTGCTGCCAGCTTTCTTTCTTGTTTCAATATTACCATCTTACTTCTTCCTTCCCCTCAACTTCTATTTCAAATATTTAAACTGCAGTGCTAGTTGAAGCCCCAGTACTCAGAAAGCTGAGAGAGGGTAACTCTGAAATGCTGGAGACTATCTGGGAAAAAAGATGTAAGTTCTATGAAAGCCTGAACTACAATCCAACATTCCTTCTCAAATGAAATAGTCAGGTTTATAGTAAAATTGAACAGGAAACACTAAGTTCCTACCTATCACCTCCACATTTCAGCACAATCCTGCATGCCTGATTGATTTGTTACAAATGACGGGGCTGCCCAAGCTTTCCAACTAGCAAAATTCTGTATCACAGTGGTACCCTCAATACCAATGATGAAGCATCATTCTGACCCAAAGTCAATAGTATGTTAGGGTTCAAGGTTGTTGTCTTATATCCCATAGACTTTTGACAACTCTATTATGACAGATCTCTTCTCTATCATCCCAATATTGCACAGTGAAGTTCACTTGGCTAACATGCCTAAGATGGCATTAATTCTTTCCTTGCCCTTGTTCTTGGTAGAGATTTTTGTCTTTTTTACTGGATTTATAATCATGATTTTTCCAGAATATCCTATGGTGTATTTCGTGGTTGACTCTAACTGTCAAGTAAAATAGCTTGGAGTCATCTGACAAAGATCTCAATGGATAGATTTCCCAAGTCGCATTGGTCTGTGGGCTGTGTCTTGATTGTCAATTGAGGGTCCAGTCCACTGTGGAAACACCACTCTCTGGGAACTGTAGAAGAAAGCTTATGCAAGTCAGAAAGCAGAGTTCCTCTGTGGTTTCTACTTCATGATCTGGCCAGTATTCCTAACCTATCATCTCTCCATGATGGACTGTGACCTGCAAACTGAAATAAACCCAATCACCCAAGAAGAGTGAGTATCACCTAGTATGCTGCCCTTTCAGCTTAACATCATGGCTACACAGTTTACTATTAATAGTCTTTGTATCTTTCATACATTTAAAAAAACAGGATTTAGGCCCGGCGGTGGTGGCGCACGCCTTTAATCCCAGCACTCGGGAGGCAGAGGCAGGCGGATCTCTGTGAGTTAGAGGCCAGCCTGGTCTACAAGAGCTAGTTCCAGGACAGGAACCAAAAAAGCTACGGAGAAACCCTGTCTCGAAAATTAAAAAAAAAAAAAAACAGGATTTAGTATATTGTCTGTACCTTTTCACCTTTTCATCTTGAAAGGTATCTTAGCTGTTTCCAAATTTGGCAATTATGATGAAGTTGCTATGAATACACATGTACAGCTTTTGTGCTGACATGGTTTTGAATCATTTGAGTTATTTGACAAAGGTATGATTAGCTTTTATACCAACAGGGCTTCACAATGGATTTGCAGGTGAAGCTGCTTGCTGCCAAATGTTACAATCTGAGTTTGAGCCCTGGAACTCACATGGTGGAAGAAAAGAACCAACTCCCACAAGATGTCCTCTGACTCCCACACATACACTGTGGTGTATGGACCTCTGAGTACACATGATCTCATACTACCAAAATAAATATAAAAAGCCAAAATATTCTGATAATCTTCCAAGTGTGTGCTTTTCATTTCCACAAGCAATGTAAGCATTTTGATGTTCAATCTTCTTGTCTGATTTACTTCTGGATTTTACCCATCCTGGCAATGGCACCACAGTGCAGGAGTTTGGTGTGCCTGTTATTTTGTTGTTTCAATTGGAATTCCAGTGGCATACTATGGAAAATGTCTTTTCGTGCATTTACTAATTATCAGATGAGATCTCTGGTCTATGCTTATTTGGTTGCTTTTTTGTATATTTTAGATAGCAATTCTTCCTCAGAAAATTCTTAGACCAATGTTTTCTACCAATTTCTTCCTTAGCTTTTTACTTTGTCAGTAATGATTTTCACAGATCATAGTTATGCAATCTGCATATTCCATTCTTATTATTTTATGATTTACCTAAAAGTTCCATCACCATGAATCAGACCATTGAGGATACTTTCTAGCAACTTCTACATGGTTTTTTATTTTGTGTGTGGTGTGTTGTCTTGTGGGCTACTTAGGACTGTGCTGGTGAAGATCTAAGGTGTGCATCTGGGTGCATAACTTGCATACAAAGTCACAGCTTCTTAATCACCACGTGTTAGAAAGAATGTTTTCTTTATTGAAAAGCAAAGCATCCAAGCTGCTAGAGAGCTCTTTCATCTAAGAAATCCTCCGACTGAAAGAGAGTGAGTTCCCATCTCCTCCCGGCTTATATTCCTCTCTAGTGCTAGGATTAAAGGCAGGCAACCCTACTGCCTGGCTTCAGTGATGAACTAGTCTGGCTACTGGGATTAAATGTGTGTGCCATCACTGCCTGGTCTGTATGGTTGAGTAGTGTGGTGGTTTTAAGTTTTGATCTTCATGCGAGTTTTATTTATTAAAATATAAATGAAATATCACTACATCTTTGTCTTTTATCAGGTGACTGCATTTATGTGGGACTATTATAGTCTTTTATATTGACATGTCTATCTTTTGCCAATATCATGTCAACTTGATTATTGTGTCTTTTTAAAATGTATTAGTGTCAATCCTTTTACTATTACATTGTTTTTTCAGTTTTTTAACATTAAATTCCTCATCAGTTTTTTACTAGCTAAAAAAATAAATTCCTATAATTTATAAACTGAATTTCATTGAATCTACAGATAAATTCAGGAAGGATTTACAGCTGGCCAGTGTTGATTTTTCTTAGCTGTGAATAGGGGACATTTCTCTGTTTATTCCGTACTTGGAATACTATTTATCAGGTTTTGTAGATTTTCTATTTCTTTGCCTTCAGTCTGATTCTTTGTGCTTAGGATGTCTTTCCTGTTGACAAATATTAGTGTTTCATATTCAATGAACTCCGAGAATCACTTTTAAAATGGTTATCCATGTCATTGGATCAATATGTAACAAATATATAAGATTTATATTTTTCCTTATGTTTGTACTTTCCCACTTTTTATAAGTCCTCTTTTGTTCTGACTTATTTGTTTTGGAGAACTGTTTTTACTGGCTTGTCATCTTTGCTAGAGTTAACTTTTAGAATGTTTTAATGATTGCCCTGGAGTTTGCAACATGGAGTTCTAATATAATTCTGTAGGCAAAGGATACAATATCATATCACAGAAGCGAAAGCATCTTCTAGCAAAATTATTTTCAATTTTATTTCCCTTTCATTTTGTATGATATTGATTTTTTATTTTACATATTCAGAAATATTTTCCTATGCTGTTATTAGTAATATTCTGAATGGTTATGTTTAAATCAATCAATAATACACAACAAAAATGCTTTTTTTTTCTTTGACACTCTCATTTTTCTATGTATATAAGAATTTCTGATAACTTTTGCTTTCCATGAAGATTTTATTCTGATGGGAGAGAGTCTTCTGTTTTGTGTTAATTTCATTGGTTAAATAAAGAGACTGCCTTGGCCCTTTAATAGGACAGAAAATTAGGTGGGCGGAGTAGACAGAACAGAATGCTGGGAGAAAGAAGCCGAGTCAGAGTCGCCATGATTCTCCCACTCCAGACAGATGCAGGTTAAGATCTTTCCCGGTAAGCCAGCTCGTGGTGCTACACAGAATATTAGAAATGGGTTAGATCAATATGTAGGAATTAGCCAATAAGAGGCTGGAACTAATGGGCCAAGCAGTGTTTAAAAGAATACAGTTTCTATGTAATTATTTTGGGTAAAGCTAGCCGGGTGGAGGGACGCAGCCCCACCGCTCATATTACAACATTATTCTAATATTTTTTTTTATTCTTTTTTTTATTCTTTTTTTTATTCTTTTTTTTTATTGAGAAAAAGAAAAAAGTTTCCGCCTCCCCCCAGCCTCCCATTTCCCTCCCCCTCCTCCCACCCTTCTCCCCCTACCCTCACTCCCCTCACCCTCCCTCTCCAGTCCAAAGAGTAGTCAGGGTTCCCTTCCCTGTGGAAAGTCCAAGGTCCTCCCCCCTCCGTCCATGTCTAGGAAGGTGAACATCCATACTGTCTAGGCTCCCACAAAGCCCAAACTTGAAGTAGGATCAAAACCCAGGACCATTGTCCTTGGCTTCTCATCAGCCCCCATTGTTCGCCATGTTCAGAGAGTCCTGTTTTATCCCATGCTTCTTCTGTCACAGTCCAGCTGGCCTTGGTGAGCTCCCAATAGATCAGCCACACTGTCTCAGTGGTTGGGTTGTCATATTACTTGATTGGTGTTTTCTTAGCTTTCTATTTACACAGACTATAGTTTGTTATTAACCTTATAAAAGCTTTTGAATTGTTCCTTTGAGTCCTTTACAGTTAGTTCTTTCTTTTTTCTCCTCTAGTATTTCAGTTGAACATTTATAAAATAATGGAATTGTCTCTCAGTTCTTAGATGTTTCATTTATCAATTTTCTCAGCATCTCAATTTAGGAAACTTTGATTGAAAAATCTTCAAGCTCATTTACTCTTTCATTTGCATTCTCCAATACCTGGTGAATGTATTAAAATCATCATATCTGTTACAGTATTCTAGCATTTGTTTTCATTAAAGATTATTTAGGTAAGTTTCATTATTTTTTAAGTTCCATTTTATTCTTCCACCACAAGCATAACACTTGAGATCTTCTTTTATATTGAAAATTAACACAGTAGACCATACAGTAATTTGCATGTTCACTATCTCCACAATGCTCTGGAACTTCAAAGTCAAAGTCAATTTTGACACTTATTTGCACTCCAAATTTGTTTAAGTCTTGCCTAGTTTGTGTTCTTCTCCTTCAACAAAACATCATGATGAAAAGCAACATGGCAAATAAAAGGTCTATTTCTGTTTATAGTTTATAACCATGAAGGGAAGCAAAGGCAGGAAATCAAGAAAGGAACTTTGAGCCAAGAACTGAGGCAGAAGTAGGAATGCTGCTTCCTCTCTTAATCTTCTTTGCTTGTTCTTTTTTATACAATCCATGGTAATCTGCCCAGGAGTGACATGATGTACTCTGCAGGCCAATCTCATGGAAGCTTTCCTCCTATTGAGGTTCCTTTTTCTCAGATGGCCCTAGCTTGTGTCAGGTTGACCAAAAACAAATCATTACAATTCTTAGTTTATTTATTTCACAGCAATTTCTGATACATTTTCAAAGATATATTCCAATGCCATGTATGAATTCATTCTTCCTGCTGTGATGAAACTCATGATATAAATGACATAGGTAAAAGAAGCTTTAGTTTGGTTGCTAGTAGTATTCATAAGATACTTCCTTATAGATTGTTGGCCAGAAAGACCCCAGAGGCTCCCCAAAATAATATAGTTGCCATTACTCTTGGTTAGCCACTAGGAATACTTCATTGCTGAAGATACCACATACTTGGATATGAACAGAGAAATAAAGCTGGAAATAAATAACTACATTTCCTCCTAGCTGGCTAGTGTTCCCAATGCTACTGGAGAGCATTCATCAACGACTTTCCCAGTTATGGGCTTTTGTACACTATAATTCTGAAGGGTCGGGCTAAATGTTCCCACTGGTACAGTAATGGCATGACTTTTATGGAATGAAAAAAAAATGTTTCTTTGCTTGGAATCAAGACCTGACCCATGGTACTGGAAACACACACGTTATTGTAAACCTGGACAAAAGTCAATGGCCCACGAGATCACAAGCCCAAGGGGAGATTGCACTACTGATGTTTTGTTAAATGGATGTGTAGCTAAACTGCCTGCTTAAATGAGTGTGTACGTTCATGTGTGTATATGTGTGTGTGTGTGTTTATACTCACTGAACAGTTATACTCTCAGTCTTTATCAGAGAAGCTTCCTTTTGCAGAGGATGGTAGTTGATATAAAGATTCATAACTGGTGAGAAGGCTGAGAATAAATGGCTGTTTAGTGCTTGGCCCGAAACTAGATGTCTCCATCTTCCCCTTCAAGATTATCACATAAACTACGCAGGGAGGGTCGAGAGGAGCTCTGTGATACTGTCTCTGGATGTAGCAGGGCTGTTATGAGGACTACAAATGTGGCCACCAGCACAAGGTCTGCAGATATAAGAAGAAAGAGCACAAGATGGGGAGTAGATGTGGGGCAGGGGGAGGGGAGAATAACACAAGTGGAAGAGGGTGAAAATGAGGGTGAATTTATTCAGAAGACATTCCACACACCTTTATAATTATTGGCAAATTGATAGCCAAAGCTCGATATTTAAATGTATAAACAGATGTATATATATTGCATGGATGTGCATGCATTGGGTACTAAATTTATTAGCTCTGAGGTGTGGTTGCTTATGACTTTAATTCAAGTGCTCAGGAGGCAGAGGTAGGTGGATCTCTGAGTTTGAGCCCAGCCTAGTCTACAGAGTGAGTTTCAGGCTACACAAGAAAATCTGTCTCAAGAGAAAGTAACTAGAGACAATTTTTCTTTTTATTTTTACTTAAAATATAATTACAACATTTCTTTCCCTGCCCCTTCCTACCTCTAATCCTCCCATATTACCTAATTTCTTTAATATTCATTAACTCTTTTTCCATGTTTATTAAAGATTTATATAAATGCATAAAACATATGTAAATATATACACACATATACATACATAAATATGACCTGTTGAGTTTCTTTAATTTTGCTTGTATGTATATTACTTAAGAGTTGACAACTTTGTATTGGATAATCTATTGGTCTTGCTCTTAGAAAAGACTAATTTTGTCTCTCTAAGCTAACATGATTGCCTGTAATTATTTATCCAGGGAGTAGAAGTCCATAAGATTTTCTTGCTTCATGTTATTGTGTCAATTAGTGTTGTCATTGGTTGGGTCCTGTGTAGGCAGCAGCTTTACAGTTACCGTACCTCGAGTGTGGCTTCCCTATCATTCCTAGGAAACAATCTCACATCAGGCTTCTTCGTTCCTCATCCTTAATGTTCCCTGAGCCCTCTGTGCAGAAACTGTGTTGTAGATGGAGCCATTGGGACTAAGTTCCCTACCATCACTTCTTTTGACCAGTTGAGACTTTCTGTACTCTGCTATGAAGAAAAACTTCTTTGATAATGTGTGAGACCTTCACTTAGTTGTGATTGTAAGGAATAACGATGTAGAATTCAGTTAGGGATTATGCAGGTCTAATAAAGATATGTCAGTGGTTCTTCTCTAAGATATATGACCACACTGGCTCCAGGCAGTCTCCAATACCATACATTAGCTCCCTCCTGTACTATACTATACTATGTATATAGGATACTATACTCCCTCCTGTAGAGTAGCCCTTAAGTCCAGATAGACAAATGCCAGTTTTGCCAAGGTATGGCAGCCCCTGCTGTGCATTCAGGGATGCCTTACTGTGGTGGCCATTGTGGTTTGTTATCATTGTACTGTTTTCCTCCCTTGGGAGCTTGCTTAAGTGTCTTCTAATGCTCTGAAAGTTAGTCAGGGAGGAGACTTTAAGATCAAGTCTTCAGAGTACTGTATCTCTGAATTTTAAAAGGCAAATTTTTAAAAAAGGTATTTTCTTTTGTGGCTCATGGTTTCAAAGGGTTTATGCTTCATAACCAGGCATGGTGGATTACAGAAACTCACATCAGACAGTCAGGAAACAAAGAGGAGTGTCCATTTCCCCATTTGTTATATATTGTCCTAGTCCTCCAAGATGGCACGGCTCACATTCAGGGTAATTTTGCTTCTCATTTAACTCTCTGAAAATGCTCTCACAAACATGCCCAGGGGTGTGCTTTAGCAATCTCCCAGGTCTTTTTAGTTAAATCGAGTTGACAATTGTGATTAAACTTCAGAATTTATGAGTTTGATTAAGAGATTTGGCAATGGTTAGTGTCATTAGGAAAGGAGCCTCCAGCCTCTCTGTGGACTCAGCTCAGATCTGAGCTTGACATTTGTTTGGGTGAGTATGGGATTGCCTCTCCAGTGCAGATCCTCTCATGGGTGACTTACAGCATGATATTTTTTCCTTCCTTTTCTGCTTGAATTAGTAATAAGCTATTTACACAATAGATAGATAGCACACGTAGGAAACGAAATTGGTCTTGGTTTGTCATAGAAATCTTGGGTGAGTTGTCATGTTGCCCTGAGTCATCTAAAATTAGATAATCATCTTGAATTGCTGGTGGGAAGAGGCACAGGATGTGGTACCCATTATTCATTTGTTGCTCATATTATTTGCTTTTCTCCAGTGTTCATCCGATAATTGGGCTTTCTCCTGCTCTGTTGTTGTTGGGAAGTTCTACTTATTGTTCAGTTTATTTGACGGCAAGTTGTTCAGGCATATGCCTGTAATCCTAGAATGTGGGAATCAGTAACCAAAGCCTCATCACAAGTTCAAAGCCAGCATTGTCCATGTAGCAAGTGCCAGACCAGCCAGGGCTACATACTTAGATCATGCTTCAAAAAACAGAGAGGGAGAAAGGGAGGGATGGATAGAGGTGGAGGGGGAAGGAATATGAATTAATTAATAAATTTCAATGTGACAATATAATGCTGTTATCAATCATGCCAATGGTAGTTATGTTCAATTTTCAGACTGCTGTGATTCTGAGTCAGTATTCCTAAAAATGGTTATGAAGAGCAATTTCTTTCTCTACAGGATTCTCTGGGTATTTCTGACTGGAAAATAGGCACACTACATAATTGTTAGTCGTGTTGACAATGGTGACAAATCTGGGTACATATGGTTGAAGAAGAAAATGCGTTCACATTTTAGTGGGGCAGGGTCTTTATTCTTCTTTGTCCCAGGAGTGTTCTGTGTTCAGAATGATCACTGTGACACTCTAAGCGTTAAATTTCTAGAGCCTGAATAGATGGTCAATTTTAACATATAAAATTTTGAATCATTTGACAAAAAAAAATGAGTACTTCTTTTTCTCATATGATTTCATTTTGTCTTCATTTTAACATACAATCATCACTAACTTTATCACACCTAATTTTTTTTGAGGAATCAAGCTAACCTGACCATTTTCTCAAAGTGAGAAATTGGATAATAATGATTATCACTTCAAAATCTTTCACCCACTTTCTAGGGATTAAGTCAAAGCTTTACTCTATAAGCTCCCAAAGAAAAAAAAATCCGACTTCAGCCTCACTTTCCAGTTTAACCTGTTCCTACTCTGTCCCTTGCCCCCAGGCTATTCTCTGAATGTACAAAGTTCTTTATATCTCTGCTTCAAAGTTTTGTACAACTTCTCTCCTTAAGAAGTGTTTGCCCTATATTTCTTCTGTTCTAGGTTGACTTGTCCTTTCTGCTTCCAGTGTTGTTTCCTTGACCTCATTTCTCAGGGTGCAACCAACATGATCTTGGAAAATGCAAACTGATTGTGCCATTCAGTACAGAATACTTAAATAGATAAATTTAATTTTTAAAGATGTACTTCACAATACTTTCCCCCTTTCTGGATCCGCCACTATTTAGATTTGCCTGTTGTTGCCATTCCATTCTTCCTGCTTTCTCATCTCAAATAACCTCTCTTCTTCACTCCCGATTTTTAAGGATAAGACAATTTCTATTTAATCCAGCCCTTTGATTTAAGGCTGGATTAAGTAAAAAATCATCCCAAAATAAAAGATCACCCACTCTAATTTGAATTTCAGATAAATAACAAACATCTATTAAAATATGAAGACATACTTACTAATTGATTGCCTTAAATTCATCTGTCTTCTTGTATTAATATTATCTAAATGCAGCAGCTTGTCTCAGATTACAGCTGAGCCTTATTGCAGAACACAGTCAATGTAATCACCTCACTTCTTGATATTAAAGGTACACATTGCAATAACTGAAATGCTTTCTTATCTATTTCTTCTACTTGATATTTTGCTTTTGGGGACTAAAGCTAAGTATCTCTCAGTGTTTTATCTACAGAATATAATAAAACTTAGTGCCAGGAATATAGAAATCACTGAAAGAAGTCATACTAGATAAAGGAATGAATGATAAAAAAAAAAACAAGAGAATGGATGTATCAGCAACACTTTCAGTAATACTCCCCTTCAATCTTCTAGAGTAAACCCATTAGGCATTCTTGTCTGATTTCCTAGCACCTTTGTTGTGTATTTGTTTTCTAGCTCTTGTATTGTACACACCACACACAATGGTTAATGAAATCTGTTTGCTTGTGTAGCTGTACTCCTTCCCTGATGCACTTTGGGCAGGAGAGACCTAGGCACCATTGAAGGCAAGGCATAAGTCAAAAACAATCCCACACCAGTTTAGAATTATGATTAATAGAATGGTTATTTATTTAAAGGGGAAAAAATTTACAGATCACCGTCCCAGACAACAGTCCTCTGAGCAATCAGGAAGGGAGTCTAGTCGCCGGAAGCGGAGCAGGAAGTAAGAGAGGGCGAGAAGGGAAGTGGCCACTTTTTTAAAGGGAGAGAGACCACGCCCCAATGGGCTGGTACCTCAGCGGCTATTGGCTGGAGGAGCCGAAGGACCTCCCGCAACACACCATCATCTCACTGTTGACTTTTGCCTCCTTTCACACTGACTTGTTAGTCTCTGCTAAGTACTGAACAATATTATAATATTATATTAGGGAAGAATCTTGCAGGACAGTTTTTTTTAACAAAGGTAGTGTTTAGTTTAATATAATCTGTGATTATTGATGAATTTGTTTTTCAGTTGTGATAAGAATGTGGTGCCTGTCAGGTTATTTTTGTAATGTGACTTGTGCAAATTTGAGCACTGTTTCAAGAAAGAACACAAACTGAATATAATCCAAAGAAGGGCCCCAAATAATCATGCCCAATACATTCCAAGTCGCATACTGTGATTTAAGTGCCTGCTCTCAAGTAAATTGCATGACAGTCTTATGAAATGGGTGCTAATCTCTCCATAACTAAGTGTTAAAGGTAAGAAAATTAGGTTTAGCTATATCCCTAAAGTCCTATATCGATAAATAATGAGAAACAGCTAAGTTCTTGCTCCTTAAAAGTCTCCACATTCATTGTATGACAAATCATTGAAGGAATAGAGCTTGTTCAACAAGAAAAGATAAAGTTCTGCCCTTTAATTTGACAGAATGCTTTGTGTGCTTCTGAAAAACTCAGCTGAGGTCTGTGAGGCTATATTAAGATAAATAAGAATGGGGTTTTCTTGATACCTAAAGTTGTTAAGTGTAAATAACTGATTAAGAAATGGAATAAATGTATTAGTGTTGTAATTGGTTTGAACCTCTCCTAAAAATTGCTATATTCCCAGAAGCTTTAGGAAGCGGTGCAGTATAGAAGATATGAACAGATAGTTTACCTTAGGAGGAAACATTTTTCAGACTTACAGATGAAAAACAGTCAGGCTATTTGATACTTTAGAGATGTTAGATTTAATGATTATATCTGCCATGTGTTCCCTGGTTGAAACTTTAGATACTTTTGTAGTTTTCCTTAGTGCTGGAAGAATCTGGGCAAAGATGACATTTTCAGGCTTATAGCTCTTCAAATCTCTGATGTAAAGACTTAAATACCCCCTGTTGGACTTTCTGTTTCACTGTTTGTAATAACTATCTAAAAGGATCCTTTATCAATGTGAAGTAAGCCTCCTATTGTTCTGCAGGGAAATTTTCAAATAGCTATTAACTTTAATGAGAAAATTTAGAATGAGGAGGGAAGTGGGTCATCTAGACTTCGACACAGCTCAGTAGAGCTGAGGCAGAACTCCGAATTTACAGGTTGTTCATTTTTTGAGGGAGAGAAAGAAGTGTCTTTGCTCTGTGGAGATTTGCATAATCTTTTGACCTAAAGGAGTTGTTGTCATGTTTTTTCGTGGTAGTCCATTGACGGGATATATAAAGGAATATTCAGAAGGTTCAAGAAGGAAATTGTGTTAGGCTGACATAATTGAAGGACGCCAACCGTGAATAACCCTATAAAGATGAAAACACTAACCAGAATTGTTATCACGGTGGACTATTTTGTTCTGGGTAATTTTGCTAGTGAAGCGTCCGATTAAGAGTGTGTTCATATGTCTGGATCTCTCACAATGAGGAGTGTTAGCACCCCCATTCGCTGAGGCAGGCTGATCTTCAGCTTCTGGCCTGAGCTCACTCTCTTTTCTGCCTTCCTCTCACAGAGGCAGCTTTGCTTCTGCCTCTCTCCGCACTTCTCCACCCCCCTCCTTTCTCTCTCACTCTGTCCTCTTCTCTCTCCCCCCTCTCTCTTTCTCCCTTCTCTTCTCCTCCCCCTCCCCTTTTCCTTCCCATTCCATAACTCAACTAATAGATATCCAATTCTATTTTGTACGATGTGTCTGTGCCTCCTACCCGTCACCTGCTCACACCACCAGGCTCGCTGGGACCAGCCTGCCCGCCATGTGTCTCCCTGCCTGGGACCAGCCACCCGTTCAGGGACCAGCAACCATCTCTGCCTGGGACTGGCTGCTCCCAGGGCCCACTGCCTGCCGCCACTGGCCCGCTACCACCATCTGGGGACCTACAGCATTTCTGCTGCCTACTGCCACCAGGAATCTTGCAGCATTTTTAAAAAATCAAAACATAAGAGTGTGTGCATATGTCTGGATTTCTCACAATGAAGAGTGTTATTGCCCACTACCCATAACCACATAATGAAACAAATCTAGGAAGGGCCTTCTCTTTAATTGCAAACATTCAGGCATGTTTCTGAAACAGAAGCCAGATGGAACTTTGCCCAGTAAGCCACAGCCATGTGGCGATACACAGATTATTAGAAATGGATTCATTTAAAATATAAGAGCTAGCCATAATATGCTTAAGTTATTGACTAAACAGTATTGCAAATAATCTAGTTTCTGTGTGGTTATTTCACATCTGGGCAGCTGGGAACAAACAAGTGGCATCCTACTACAAATTAATAAATGGGATCTCCTGAAATTGAAAAACTACTGTAAGTCATAGAACACAGTCAATAAGACAAAATGGGGCAGCCTACAGAATAGAAAAGATCTTCATCAACACCACATCTAACAGAGGGCTGATCTCCAAAATCTATAAAGAACTCAAGAAGCTAGACATCAAAATACCAAATAATTAAATTAAAAAATAGAGTTCATATCTGAACAGATTTATCAACAGACGAATCTCAAATAGCTGATATACACTTAAAGAAATGTTCTACATATTTAGGTATCAGGGAAATGCAAATAAAAACAACTAAGAGATACCATCTTACACCTTTCTGAATGGCTAAGATCAAAAACATTAATGACAGCCTATGTTGGAGAGGATGTGGAGTAAGAGGAACACTCTTCCACTGCTGGTGTGAATGCAAACCTGTATAGCCACTTTGGAAATCAGTGTGGCGGTTTCTCAGAAAATTAGGAATCAATCTACCTCAAAACAAAGGTATACTAATTTGGAGCATAGACCCAAATGATACTCATTCATACAACAAGGACATTTGCTTAACTAATAGCCAGAACCTGAAGACAACCTAGATGCCCCTCAGTCAAAGAATGGATATAGAAAATGTGATAAATTTACACAATGGAGTATCACTCAGTGGTAAAAATAAATAAATAAATAATAAATGACATCATGAAATTTGCAGGAAAATGGATGGAAGTAGAAAAAAAATCTTTAGTGAGGTAACCCAGATCCAGAAAGACAAACATGGTATGTACTCAGTCATAAGCAGATATTAGCTATAATCCACAGTCCCATAGAGGCTAGGAAACAAGGAGGACACAAAGAAGGATACATGGATTTCCCTGGGAAGAGGTAAAAGAGATATCCTGGGTAGACTTGGGGCAAGCGGAATGGAGGATGGGAACAGGAGGGATCTGGCTGGGCAGGTTGGGGGCAGGATGGAGCACGAGAGCAACGAAAGAGATGTCTTGCTGGGGTGGAGGAATTTTTGTTTAGAGAGAAACTAGGGAAACTCACAGGAATCCACAAGGATGGCCCTAGCTAAGACTCCTAGCAAGAGTGGAGAGAGTACCTGAACCGGCCTTCTGCTGTAATCAGATTGGTGACCATCAATCATCAGAGAGACTGCATCCAGTAACTGATGGGAACAGATGCAGAGATTCACATGCAATCTCTGGGCCAAGTCCAGGGAGCCCTTCCAAAGAAACGGAGGAGGAATTGTTTGAACCAAGGAGGTTCATACAAAAGAAGAGCTTATGAAGGGGGAACCTAGAGACAATTGACCTGAGCTTAGAGGAGCACACAGACTATGGAATGACAGCTAGGGGCTCACATGGGACTGACCTAGACCCTCCGCATCTGTGTGGCAGTTGTGCAGTTTGTTCTGTCCGTGGAGTTCCTAGCAGTGGAATCAGGACCTGTCCCTTGCATTTGAGCTGCATTTGGGGAACCCATTCCCCATACTGGGTTGCCTGACTCAACCTTGTTGCAAGGAGAGGAGATAGGTCCTGCCTCAACTTGGTATGCCAGGCTTTGTTGATGCCCATGGGAACCCTGCACCTTCCTGAATGGAGAAAGAAGAGGTGCAAATGAGGTGGGAGGAGGGTAGATGGGTGGTGAGGAGAGAGAACAAAAGGAGAGGACAGAGGGAAAACTATGGTCCATATGTAAAATAAATAACAAAATTTAACAAAAAAAGAATACAATAATGTGTTTCAAAAAGAAAGAAAGAAAGAAAGAAAGAAAGAAAGAAAGAAAGGAAGGAAGGAAGGAAGGAAGGAAGGAAGGAAGGAAGGAAGGAAGGAAAAAGGGAGGAAGGAAAGCTTCAGATGCTCAATATCAGATTATCATTTCAAATATCATTTCAAAAATATTTAATAGTTAAATATCTTCAAAATAATGAATAATCAATTTTATGTTCAGTATATTAGTCCAAGCCCACTTTCAAAATCCCATCATCTCTACAGTCAAATGCAAACAACTCTTGATTAACTAATTCTTTTAAAATATATAAACACAATGGGCTCTTTCAATGACATTTGTGCTGTACACATATACACTGTTTTTACTGAATATAATAGTAATAATTTCAGTGATTCAGTATTTCAAAACAGGGACCAGAAAAGGCTGAGCTTCGCCCCTTTTCCACGTGGTAGATTATGCATTATGCACAGTTGGACAAATCACTAAAGTTCTCAAATGCCTGAAACAGTGCTCTTATCTCGCTGTGGGTCCAGCATTGAGCATGAGACAAGCAGTATTCTGCACAGTAGGCATCTACAAATCATGCGTGGGTTTAATCAGTTAAATATGGAGTTAAACTGCAAGTGCCGGAGACAGAGTTATGAGCTGCATTTAAATTAACTCCAATACCCACAGAAGAGTTTCTTTCTGGAAGTTTCCATTCTTTCAATTCAGGCCTCAAAAAAGAGGAATTTTATGATATTTTCTTTATCTTGATTCATTTTCCTGTTCCATAAACTATCTTCTCTATAAATTATTATTAATTATCTACAAATCCTAATTTAAATTTCTTTTGGTAAATTTTAAAATGTATTTGTGATTATTTTTCCCTCTCTTTTATTAGAGAATTTTTGATCAGGTGCTTATTGTCTTGCTAAACAATAGTGAACCCATCTGCAGAAAACAATGAGCAAAATGGAAGCTACCCCACAAGCTAAAATGGAGCAGGAGTTAAAGGAACCTTAAATAGATTTTAAATGCTCTAAATGGAATTTTCCTGGCTGTAAAGGACTATAATACATTCTATATTCCAAGTTCATTAAAATGGAAAATGCTTGAATAAACTCAATAACCAACCTTTAATACCATATAATGGATGCAACAAAACTTAATATTTTTAACTATTTTATCCCAAGCTTGGAATAGTAAAACATAAGAAAAACACAACCGCATGCCTTCTATACCATTATGTAAGTTCACTATATACAATTCACATGTAAAGGAAGGAGAAGAGAAAAGAAAATTGATATAGTCCTGACCCCTACATGATTTTTTGGTAATAATCATAAACTACAAAAATGCATAAATTATGTTAAGCAAGCATGGACAGAAAATTTAAACCAATAGAGATTTACCACAGGCAATTGGTGACCATGGTAGATTTACTGAAAAGTAGACATCAGAAAAGAGTTCTGAGTGATGTTTAACATGATTTACACTGGAATGTTGTTAGCACGTTCAAATCCTTGGTCTCTTCCCGGCACGTTTGTGAAACTGAAGTTTGAGTGTGAATTGCATGGGTTTTCCTTCTTAAAATGCCTCAGGTATCACCAGTGCTGATGAGATAAGTGACTGGCTTCCAAGCACTGCAACTCATCATCCTTCATTATCCAATAATGCAATCAAGAGTCTCATGTGAGCATTAACATCAAAACTTTTGTTACTAAAAATTAAATTTTGATTTCAGGACCCCATTTAACTTAGGTAAAATTCAACATTGAGCACTCTAACGTTTAAAATGTTCATCCGACAGGTTTGGCTCTGGTAATGAAAATTAGTCCAGTGTTCACAGAATATCCATACTTGACAGTGTTTGTCTCGTAGAATCATGATCCACTTGTTCTGTTTATTATTCAGTGTCTTAGGTTTCATTTCTGTTTGCTAGGATAAACAACACCAAAACTGATCATGGTAACTTACAGGAGAAAGAGTTTCTCTAGTTTCTAGGTCATCATGCCAGAACAGTTAAAGTGGCAGAAAGCTAAGGAAAGCTGGTCGAATTACATCCATAGTCAGAAAGCAGAGAAAAATGAAGTAATGCCCCCAAGCTTGCAGTCAGCTCACTCTTTCTATTCTTATACAGTTTAGGATTAGGATCCTCTACCTTGGTACACCCCATAGTGGGTGGGTCTTCATACTTTAATTAACACACTCAAGATAATCCCCACTGACATCTGGTTTAGACAGTGCCTCATTGAGACTCTCTTCCAAGGTGTTTATACATTGGGTCAAAGTGACATTTAAAAATATCAAAGTATGTTACTACATTACTTAATGTAATGTATGTTCATTACATTAAGAAAAGATAACCAACATACCAAAGTCAGAGATTTTCAATTCATCCAGAAGGAAAACTGATGCTGAAAAGATTCTCTTTGAGGTATTTGTAGAAAATTTTATGTCACATGATGCTCTCATTTACCTGGTCAAACCAATCATTTTGCTTAACACATATTTCTTGTCATTTCTTAACAATTTAGTAATCAAAGAGTAAAACAATGTGCTTGGATTTTCTTTCACCCGGAATTTTTTTTCTATCAACAAGTTAGAAAAATCTACCATGATAATTACTTTTAAGTGTAGGATACTCAGATCCCAACCTTCTAATCATGGTATCTTATATCTTGACCAATTATACAGTGTTAAGTAGACTCTCTGGTGAATCTGAACTTTGAGTAATCAAACTAACTATTAAAGTCTAGAGTTAAATTTAATCAATATGATCCAGTTAGTCTCTACCATGTACAAGTAATATTCATCTTTATCAATTTTGTCTTTATTATTTTACTGCTTTTTATTAGCATATATCACATTTAATCTGACAAAGGGCAGAAGCTTCAGAGTTGAGGAAGACAGTAGTACTAAAGAAGAACATGTAATTTTTCTGTTTCTTACTTTAACAATTTTGTCATACAATGAAGATATTCATTGCGAACTTAAATATTCTCTAAAGCATAAAAATCTAAACATTTGGACCTTTTAAAGCAAAACTACTAAAAGCTCATGAGATTACAAGTGATAAGTAAAATAAAGTTTTCCTTTATACTAAATGCAAGTAAATAGGCATGTATAGGAAAATAAAATGAATGGAGAGTTAGCATGATCTATCTGTGACATAGTACACATTCCCGAAAAATAAATATTCTTTATTTCTAAGATCTTAATTTTCAGAAAAAATATAGTCTTAACATAGTATTGTTTAAAATCTTTGAAATAAAATGTCAATTTGATTCTCTTTCAATTCTGCTTATAATATACTATTATGAGAGATGATGATATAAGTATGTAAATAGACACAGGCAAATATCAAAGTCATCCACTTGAATATGACAGTTAAAGAATTAAAGCAGGACAAAGGAAATGGCTATTACTGAAACACTAAGAGGCAGAGCAGTATACTTAGATTAACAATACATTTTTCTTAATAATTTTAAATCTCAGTAGGAAATATTTTGGGGATAATTCACTACTAGTAAAATGTTATTATTTAGAATAAATTTTCTATTTTAATAAAAAAATGGCTTTTCCTTTCTTTTATTTATATTTTCATTTATTAAATATAAAAATACTTCAAATTTAAATAAAATTCAATTTCTTCCTCCTCCATTTCAACCTTCCAACCCCTCCTAGTTAGTTTCCCTCCAGCTCCTCTCATACCTTCATACACTCAAATTGAGAATCTCTGCACACACATGCATATACACACATACTCACACACACATACTCACACACACATATACACAAACACACAAGCACAAACTCATACACACACTCTCCCTCACACACATACATACACATATACACTCGCACATACACACACATTCTCTCACACACAATCACACACACACTCACACACATGTACATACTCTCTCTCCCACACACACACCTACGTACAAACACATGCATATACACACACTCATACACACATACACACACTCTCTCACACACACTCATAAGCACATAATCACACTCTGTCTCACACCGCACTCATACACTAGCACACACACACACACACACACACACACATCTATATGGAGGTTTACCTCAGCTCATACTTCCAGGTTGTAGTCTAGAAATACGATTCTTTAGAAAAAGTATGATTCGACTCTGGCAAATAATTTGAAGAACTTTAAAAAGAAATTCCTCCAAAGTGAGTCACTTTTAATTTCAAGTTTCATATTTACACACAATGATACCACAAGAACTATGTAATATAAAACTTAGAAAATACTATCAGTATTTCAAAATGTTAAACCACTGCCAGTCTGAAATAACTAATTATATTATAATCAAGGTTCTATTAATAAATTTATACCTTAGCCATTATAAGATGGAAAAATAAATAAAAATAAATCAATGAATAAATTTAGAAGCAGATAATGAGAACACATTGACAGAGTAAGCAAAGATGTATGTGTGTGTCTGTGTGGCTGTGTCTTTGTTTGTATGTACACCTGTGCCTGTACCTGAACCTAAGATATGCACAAAACACATTAATCCAAAGAGGAATCCAGGACCTACTGAAAATAAGTAGTAACATATGGAAGAAAAATACCTGAATATACATATAGACACGGTTAATGGTGAGATAAACATACTTGAAATACCAAAAGGCAAATAAGGGGAGAAAAGGTGGAAATAGTTTATATCAGTTATGAGATGGGATACAGTGGTCCCATTATTTTATTCTACGGAGACCACCAAAATCTCTTGCAATTGAGATAACCAAGTCACACTTTCCTGAGAGCCTTTGGTATGGAAAGTGCAACTCTACACACTTCATACACACACACACAATAAATAAATAACTAATAAAATAAATAATTAATAAATAGTTGTGACTGAACCACTTTGGAAAAGACTTTCTAGCACTTTCAACCCTAGTAGATGCCAACTCCAGAGAATCACATGTGTTCAGACCCAGATCCAAGCTCTGTGGAGACACTGAGCCCACTCATGCCTACAAAATCTTCAGGGGCGAAACCTTAAAACAAGGCATCCTTTGTTTACCTCCTAAACTGCATAAGGACCTGCTATAGACCTGTGTAGGCACTGTGCTTGTTGCTTCAGTCCCTGTGAGTTTATATGAGCTCTGTTCACATTGATATGGGGGGCTTGTTTTCTTTATGTCTTCCATCCTCTCTTTCTGCTTCCTCTTCCATGTTGAGCACTGAACCCTGACAGGCAGGTTTGATGGAGATATCCCTTTTAGGGCTGAGTGTTCTTAATTTTAAAGTGTTACTGTCAGTCTCTGTATTTGTTCCTATCTGCTGTAGTTGGAAGCTTCTCTGATGATAGCTGAGCAAGTCACTCATCTATGAGTATAGCAGAATGTTATTAAAAGTCATTTTATTGCTACTTTTTTTTTAGAACAGAATTATTTGGTTTTACCCCAAGTCCCTAGACTACCTAGTCTTAGGTTTTTGATCACCCCAGTAACTCCAGATATGCTGCAGCCAGTGCAGCCTGGATAGCCAAGACTGGCAGGGGGTGCCAGGATTGAGACAGAGGCTTCTTTTCAGGTGGATGAACAGCAATCTTTATTTTGCCCAGCAACCTTTTATACCTCTACTAGTTCTGTAGAGACCTACCAGCCAGAAAGAACACAAACATCCTTGTCAATTACAGACCACAAGGAAGTTCCACTGTCAGTCAGGGGGAGTGAGGGCAGCTGGATCACAGCACAGGTATGTGTTCCATTTTGTGGAGTAGGCCTTAAGTCAAAGCAGATATTGGTTGGTTACTCTCACAAGCTTTGTGTCACCATTGCAATAGCATATCTTGCAGGCAGGACACCAATGTAGATCAAGACAGTGGTGACAGAGCAAACACAGGGAGAGACAGCTAAAATTAAGGTCCTTTGGAGGGATAGTATGTAAAACTAATTCAGTAGATGCTTACTAAAAATGTGTATATAGGAAGGTGATCTAAATAAAATTGCCAAATAATGGGGGATACAGAGTCCCATCTTGCTATTTTTTTTCTCACCAAATGAGCTTCCAGTGCTGATTGGGTTACATCTACTTGAGGTATTGGCCACAGGTGTCACATTGGAGTCCTTAAACAACCCAAGCAGTTACCAAGAGTGTAGGTTGCTGTAACATCTACACAACTTGCTGAACATGGAGAAGTCGAGTAACTACATAGAGCCTTCACCCCTATATTTTATCATGTTTGATGCGGGAAGGTACTCTGCATGCTCCCAAAAGAGAAACAGAAAGGGTCTTTATGTAACACACACCAAGAATAAGAAATAATAACAATGGACCTGGGTAAAACAGAAAAAA
>JABTXL010006712.1:32727231-32795006 GCA_025134845.1 Neodon shergylaensis
ATCAAATAACATGTTATTATTTATCTGACAAGTGAAGATGAGATTTGGGAGCTGCAAAGGTTACATTGTTGACAATTGAGGGGTGTGCATCACTTGTGACTTAGGGAATCCTCTTTGAGTGTCTTAATGTATCTTGAGATATGTGGCAAAGTGAAGGTAACTGAAATCAAAGCATATTCTTGAAATATGTCACAAAGCAAAAGGGCCCCCACGTCAAAGCAATAGAATTTTATCTTTATTGGTTCTGTGAGTCTTTAATAAAAATGATCTTATCCCTCATTTGAAAAGCTCCAGTAAGCAATATTCCCCTGACAACTCAGGCAATTCACAAGGAAAAAAAATGACTCTTATATTCATCCCTAGCTTATATCTTTACAATCTGAAAGTTCAACCTTAAATAGTCACATTACTTCCAAGGTTACTACTTACATGAATGTTATATCAAGAGTGGGAATATTGACAATTATTATCTGAAAAAAAAACATTTGTTATGCATTGCAATGTACGTGTGCATTTGCATTTCTAAACCCTGTTTGTTATAGTGACATCTATATCCAGTCACACTCTGCAGTATTGTCCACATACCTGTATACTCAGTGAAGAGACTTATATCAGGACATCCCATGCAATGTCAGACAACTTGAACCTAAGCCCAGAAAACCACTCTTTCACAATGTATTCTACTAATATATTGGGATTATCTGCCTTTGGACTACACTACATTGTATTTGGGCTACACTGCCTTCTGACAATATGAGTCTTCTGAGTCAGCTATAGAATTTATCCTCTTGTGCCGTAAGAATTTTACATCTTTCCCTCTAACTGCACATAACAGATTTTCCACATGATTGTTTCCTGCTGATTACATTTGTCCTAGCTTCTCAATTTCTATGACCATACTTTAGCCACTTACCTTCACATCTAGAGTGGATATTAACAAGAGTTAAATGGCCATTAAAACATAAGCATCCATCAGAAGTGACACGGGTTGAATACAACAGGCACAAGTATCTGTAACATCACTGCTTAGCATCTATCCTAACATACTAAGCTTCTCTGTTCTCTTTGGAGAGCGGATCTGTATATGAGATTAATTTTGGTATGAATTTCACTTATTTTTTCCAATTAAAAATATGGCTTGTGCCGGGCGGTGGTGGCGCACGCCTTTAATCCCAGCACTTGGGAGTCAGAGGCAGGCAGATCTCTGTGAGTTCAAGACCAGCCTGGTCTACAAGAGCTAGTTCCAGGACAGGCTCCAAAACCACAGAGAAACTCTGTCTCAAAAAAAAAATATGGCTTGTGAAAACAGGATTATATTTCCATCTATATTATCATTGCCTTCAAAAAATTGGACATGAAATAAATACTAAATGTGAAAATGTACTGGCTTTACTTCAAGGAGAATAACTTTGAATTATAGTTTTAATTTCTTGCATGCCACTGACAAAAGCATTAAATTATGACACAGGAAGTCATGTTGTGATCATGTTAGGAAAAACTCATGGATTTTGCAGGTTGGTCACTTTGTGTTTAAATGGACAGAGAGAAGTAGCAGTGATTTCTGCCTTTGTTTGATAGCATCTGACATAATCTATAATGTCAGACAAGCCCATACATACCAAACCTCCTCTCACTAAGCACCACCAGTGAGTCATAATTCGCATATCAATAGATACTGTTAGAAATCAAATGCTGACTCCAGTCAATAACATATGCAAATTTCAATCAATAACAGATTTCTGAATAGCACATTACATTTTGTGTTTTTTTTTTTTCACAAGTAAAAGCTTAGAAAACAGTAAAAATTGTGTCTTGGAGAAGGTATAAAAATGATAATAGTATTAACAACAAGTAGAGAAAATATATATATTTTAATGATGAATATGAAAATTTAGTTTTAAAAAATATAAACAGAATACCCATGGATTAGTTAAATGGCAACAAAGTACCAAAATTCACATGAACTATTTTCTTGTTATAAACAATGATTCTAGTACTAACACTCGAGATTGCTGTGAAGAATCCTAGCGTGTGTACAAAGTATTTTTATCATACTTGCTAGCAATGTGGTAAATATCAACACATATTTTCTAATATTGTTATTCACTTCTACCTCAGAATGTAAAAACATTTTAGAGTATTATAGGTTTTTCCATCAAAACAAGATAAAATATGTAAATGTAATGGAAAGTCTTTCTCCTCTTTGATAGCAGAAGAAATTAATTGAATCAACTTTTGAACTGGAGAATATTCAAGTTCCTCACATAACATAGTATGATATTTAAATATAACTTAAGCATGTGTTCTCAAATCCTTTAAGTGATTCATAAGTGACTTATAATGCCTAATAAAATGAAAGTGCTAATCACACAGTCACAGTAGTATTTAGAAATCAGTGAAAATTGTCTAAACTCTTCAAGACAGGTGAAAAATTTTGGAAGAATGAATCTATAAGGCACACATATACACATGCACACACATATGCACATAAATCCACTCACATGCATGCACACACACACAAACTACACACATGCATGAACACGATTGCACAAACCCAAACCACATCTCTAAATAAACCACTATATGATGATAAAAACTGAAAATGTTCTCATAGCACGATATCATGGTTTGCAATTGAGAAAAATTCTTCTCAGAGATCTGTCCTTAAGATAGGTTTCACACAGTCACTTTACAATGTCACAGCTATTTTCCAAGTCCAGTGAAGTGTGATGTTCATACACTATATTTGCAGCAACCTGTCTATCATTCAAGATTGAACTAAGAAAGTATAAGTTCTATTTGAAAGTAATTATTGTAATGGAAGATAAACAGTGGCAAGATAAAAATTATGCTATACATAATACAGATGGTCATCACAATAAAGGAGAAACAACTTACTTTAGAATGTATTGCTTCCTCATGAATGAAAAGCAAAAAAGGTATTTTACTTAAATAAAAATTTAAGAAGAGCCTTTGAATAATCAGTGAACTTTCATTTTGTTGGGATGAAAAGAGTGGATGTTTTCCAGCTAAAAACACCGAGAAAACGCAGCAAATGGGAAATTTTTAGGACAAGGCCAGGATCCACATTGATGTCCAATGTGGTCAATTAACTGAGCTTAGGAATTGTAAACAACAACAACCCCCAAAAAAACAAAAACAAACAAACAAACAAAAAACAGCAAGTATAACCACATTGAGGTCTGAATTTCCCTGTGACCAGGATGACCATGTCTATGGGCATGTAAACTGAGTTCAGAAAGTTGAGGAGAAAATTCAAGCTTCTAATCAGGAGAATGGCTTTCTTTAATCTGACTTAACATGAGAGACAACAGCATGCCAACTCTGTGATTTTTTCAGCAATATGATCAGAATTATATAAATTATTTGGCATATTGAAAATGTTCAGGGAAAGAAGAAGAAGCAAAACATATCACATCAGTATATTTAAGTCACTGACAACGAAAAATTGAGAGACTTTAACAGAAGTAGACAAAAACAATAACAGAAATTAAATAATCTTGGTTAAAATGTGACTGGTTTTGGTTTTGACCTTAACCTTGTGATGTAGCCATTCGTATAAAAATAAAACCATGAGATATTAAAAAATATTGAGGGTAGAAATCTAGATTTTGGAGTGATCCATGGAGAATTATAAAGTATTTGGAACTGGGAAAGACAGTGGAAGACAGAGTGACGAGACTGCTTTTGCTTGTCTTGATATAATGAAATGGTAAAGAGTAAATACGCAGTGTGTTAGAGATATAGAAAAGGAGAGTTCCCAGAAAACCAAGGGACTTGAAGAAAGAATTGGACCAATTGTTTTCTGCCCCCTCCTCCCCATATGTGTTTTGTCCTCACAGACATTTGCTGCCCAGTCGTCAGACGTGCAAACAGGTGTTAGAACAATGAGACAATCAGGAAAATCACTGGTATGGCAGTACCCCCTAAAATCAAAAAGTATTTTCTAATTTAGAAAGAGGGGAGCTCATGTCAGGTAGGAAGGAATTGGGGGTTAAAATGGAGGAGATAGGGGTTGAATTAGCTGGGGTTACATGGATTTCAATCCCCAGCCCCTACAAGAAAAATCAGGCATCAAGTGCCTGCATGAAACCCGTCACTGGAGACAATAAAAGCCTGGGACTCCACTGGTTAGCCATCCTGACTGCATGTAACCCATCACTGGAGGCAATAAAATCCTGGAACTCCATTGGTTAACCAGACTAGCTTAAATATCCAGCTTGGAGTTTAGTGACAAACCTCCTTAGAGGAAATAAGACAAAGAGGTAGAGAGATACAAACAACATCTCTACATTTCTCTCTGATCTCCGCATATACACATAGGAGAATGTACCATATACCACACACACACATACACATGGAGAGAGAGAGCATAAAAATATTGCCTATTTCTCTTATTTTAGAAAAAGGGACACCATTTTTATTTTGCCCTGTGGTAAAAAACATTTCACCTCCAGCTATAACATTTATTACATGCCTATTATCATGTCTCATGCTCTGTTCTGTGCACTGAAATTAGAGATACAAATGAGAAAAGATATGCTTCTCTCAAGGACATCATAATTCAGCAGTAAGAGCAGCACATGCAATAAGTATGTGAAAACAACCACTTCATGAAACTCCACCATGACAAAACTCTGAACCAAGAATTATGTAGCTAGAGATTGGGGTCATTGATCCCAGTCCTGATGCTAAAAGGGAAAGGAGGACTCCAACTAGTCCACAAATGTGTCATGCATGTTCAGACTGACCTGGGAATGGTGTGGAATAATTTTTTGTACACTGAGAAGATGTATCTTTGCAGAGGAGTCTTCTGATTGTTTTGTTGTTGTTGTTGTTGTTTGTTTGTTTGTTTGTTTGTTTTGTTTTATTTTTTCTGTATGTTGTATTTGTCTTTATTTTTATTTGTTTGTTTGTTTGTTTGTTTATTAATTGGTTTTTCTAGGTAAGGTCTCTCTGTGTAACAGTCCCAGCTGTCCTAGAACTTGCTGTGTAGACCATGCTGGCCACAAACTAACTGAGATTCACCTGTCTCTGCCTCCAGAATGCTGGGATTAAAGTCATATGCCATCACTGCCTGGCCTGATTGGTTTAATAAAGAGCTAGATGGCCAATAAGTAGGCAGGAAGAAGTTAAGCAGGACTTCCAAGAAGAGAGAGAAAGAGAGGAGATTAATCTAGGCTTGGGAGGGACATCAGAGGACAAGGAGAGGAAACAGGAGGTACAAGATGGAAGAGAGGTAAAAAGCAATGAGGTAAAATGTAGATTAACATAAATGGGTTAACTAAAATTATAAGAGCTAGTGTAATAAGCCTAAGCTATAGGCCTAGCTTTCATAATTAATAATAAGTCTCCATGTCATTTTTTTGTGAGCTGGAGGCCCACGTGGGAGATGTGAGGAAACTCACAGGTAAATAGAAATGAAATCAAAAGATGCTGCACAGACATTAATAAATAGGTGATTGAACCACAGCTATGATTCGAGCCCACATTTTGTCAGCAAAGACGAAATTCTATGTTAGATATGACTCGCTTAAGTTAAACTAAAGAATCATGTAGGAAAGGGCAGACCTTATTTTGCATTGGCGGATAATGTTGAACTATAGATGCTCTTTCCAAGTATTTTATTAAGAGATGGCTAGAAACAGTTGTTCTGCAACAAACTGTCCTCTTTGGATCCTTGCAAAACCCAATAAATAGTTGCAGATTTTAAGTGATAAGACCAGAAGATTTTGAACATTATGCTTCTCAGGAGGAAAACTTAATTTAACAAAAATCACTTTTACTAGTAACATAGAAGCATAAAGCTATAGGGAATGAAATAGGTATTTCTTGTGTTCAAAATTTCAAGAGCCAGGTAGGTCATTTAGGTCTTCTGTTCTCTCCTCTTCTCCCTTCCCCTCTCCTCCCCTCTTCTTCTCTCCTCTCCTCCTCTCATCGCATCTCCTCTCTTTCCCTCTCTCTTTTTTTCTCTCTCTCCCTACTCACTCTTTGCCTTCAACAATATAATATGCCAGAGTAATAACATAAATATCTTTGTGTCTATTACCTTAAATTTCTATGGTCAATATAGGTTGGTGAGGATTAAGTTGCTCATTAATATTCAAACAGGTTATGCTGGGACTTAGTTCAGTGTAAAAGCTAAATAAAGGGGTTTGTTTTCTATACATAAAACTCCATATTCATCTCCACCTCAAAAAAAAGGGTAGACAGAGGAGCTGTGAGATTAACTAGAGTTGTTTAAAAAAAAAGGTTACCGAAACTATTCAAGAGAATGGAAGCTCTTTTGTGACTAAGGACAGGCACTTTGCTCTACCTGCTCCACATAACTTAAAACCAAAAGCTGCAAAAAAAAAATCTTTCAAATCTACAGAGAACTACCGGTAAAGAGAACATTGGGCAGTTGTGTTCTAGTTCCACAAAAGACCCATAAAATTATAAGAGTTTAAATGGCCCCTGGAGGGAGTTTAGATAAGCACCAAATAACTTTTGATTTACAGTGTAATTTTACTCTGAAATGGTATTCCGTGGGAAGCTATTAATTTCCATCTGGGGCAGTCATTAAAAACATCATCGAATTCCATTTATTTTCAGGGATGGGGCTGTCACTTAAGTATCTTCCTATTTTATTTGCTTATGTGTATACTGAGTGAAACACACCATGTAGAATTTAAGTGGCTACACCGAGTTCTGTATTATTTGATCAATTTTCAAATATATATATATATACATATATATATATAAACAAATTTTTAATTTACCAATAATGTGTGAGTAAGTATTGATGAAGTACAAATACACAGGCACATGGAATATTTATATAAGACTCATTAAGTAACTGTGGTAAAAAGGAACAATTTAAATTCACAGTATTTTTGAGGATCCAGAAAGTAGTTTAAATGTTCTATTGTAGCTTATTTGATCAATTTTTATTTCGAAAGTGAGTTAGTATTTAAAGTGTGGTGTTAATAAAATTTTCAGTTTTTATGTAATATACTGTTACTTTTTTATGTAGTAAAATTAGCAATTATCAACAAATTAGTAACACATATTTCCTTAATCTTTTGAAGCCACTTGATTTATCTTTTAGCAAACTCTAATATTTTAGACAGTTAACATTCAAGGAAAGTTGAACAAGCAGTTCATACAGCTCCCCAACCTCTCTTTCTGATTTTACTAATACCCTGCCTCAGGGCCTCACATTTGTTAAATAGAGCAAATCAAATTATTATTTTCTAAAGTTCCTAGTCTAAACAAAGTAAAAGCAGACTGTGAACCTAGTTGGCTTCTTCAGTTCTGTACACATGAAAGGCCAAACATCCCGTTTCCTCCTGACGTTGAAGCTGCTCCTTCTGACTCAGGGCAGAACTGAGATGAATGAGAACCAGCCTGGGAGATGACCTTAGCACCATTTACAGTGAGTGTCCCTAATTCTTCAGCCAGCTTTTGGGAACCTATTCTTCATACTGGGTTGCTTTGCCCAGCCTTAATACAAGGGGAGGAGCTCAGTTCTACTATGCTTGATATACCATGCATTGTTAGCACCCTTGGGAGGCCTTCCCTTTATGAACAGAAAAAAAAGGAGGAGTAAATGGAGTGAGTGGAGAGGAGGGAGGGGAAACTGTGGCTGGGATATAAAATGAATAAGCAAATTTAATTAAAAATAAAGCTTTCTTTCATCACTAACCACTCTCCAATGAGTAAGCCATTATGGAACATACAAGCACTCATACTACTGACCCACTACTTGCTTTCTGAGTACTCTCTAGTGTACTAAAACTGTTTCCATTTTTGCCTTTCTATTTATGAAAATTTTGTTAAGTAAAGGGAAAAGAATCACTTCATTTATGACTCATAAATGTCAGTGAAGTAGTGTCGATTTGGGTTGTGAAAAAGAAAAACCATGAGGTTTGAAAGCAAATTGTATCTGTCTAATAAGGATAATCTTATCTTAAAATTAGATGCTACAATGAAATGTCTCTCACTATTCATCAGTCATTAATCTGTTATAACTTCAATGCCAACATACAATACAGACCGTTTACAAGGGTGTTTATTCAAGTGATAAGAGCCAGGCTTCAGAGTCAGCTGTGGGTACTCAGAAGTGAAGAAAACCAGACATGATCTTGAGTTTGTGGAGTTTATAGGATAGTGAAAAAGACACAAACAACAGTCACGCTGATGAATACACAAAACTTGGCAGAGGTGAATACTAATAAGTAATGGGATAGAGTTTCAGGGAAAAAAATCGAAATCCTAACTTGGACTTGGGTACCATGTAAATAATGGTCAAACTGAGGCAAGAGGGACAATTATCCATGAATTAAGAAAAAGTGATAAGAACATCCTAGGCGAGGAAACAGGAGGTGCAAATGATACGAAAGATCAAGGAGAAAAGAGACCAACAAGATAATAGTGGGAAGAATCTACTCAGGGACTAACGGGGTCAACCTGGACAATCAAACCTTACTAGTGTTTATTATATTACTACATAAAATATTTTTCAAAAATCTTCTAGGAATATCAGAAGGTACAACTATAAAGTCTCATCAATAGTGGGAGCTCACTGACTCTGGACCGACAGGTAGAAAACCTGCATAGTACTGAACTAGGCCTTCTGAACATGGGTGACAGTAGTGGGGCTTGGGCAGTTTGTGGGGCCCCTGGTCATGAAACCAGTATGAACTGACTTTTTAGAGCCCATTCTCTATGGAGGGCTACCTTACTCAGCCTAGTTACAGGGAGGAGGGCCTTTGTTCTGCCACAAGAGATGTGACAGACTTTGTTGACTCCATGGAAGGCCTCAACCTCTCTGAGGAGTGGATGTGTGCTGGGAACACATTCTGCTCCTTCAGCCAATAGCCTTTAAGATACCAGCCCACTGGGGCATGGTCTCTTATACTTTAAAAAGCATTTGAAAGCGTGGACTCTCTCTCTCTTGCTTCCGGCTCCTATTCCGGCTGCTAGACTCTCTGTTTCCTGTTTGAGATGAGATGACTGTTGTTTGGGATGGTGATCTGTAAGTTTTTTCCCCTCCAAAAAAAACTTTTTTTATTATCCATAATTCTTAACTGGTGTGGGATTATTTTGCGGCTTCAGATGTGCATGGTGGGGTAGGGGGAAATTTGGGGGAAGCAGCAGGAGAGGAGGGAGAGGGAACTGGGATTGGTATGTAACATAAGAAAAGATTGTTTTAAAAATTAAAATAAAAAATAAATATGTAAATAAAAAATAAAGTCTCATCAACATAACTGCCTAAACATGAGCTGAACGAGGACATCAGTAAACATGCTAACATGGACATGAGGTGGGGTGGACTTAGGGGAGTCCAGCAGGCCTCAGCACTACACACAGAGCTACAAGCAACTGTGGAATGCTGCAAGACGAAAATTGTCTGCCCTAGAGAAGAACAAAGCAACTCTTTTCTAATACAAATGGTCAGTTCTGAAAATATACACATATAAGGCTCTGCACCCCAATAAGCCTCTCTCCACTGCTACGTTGGCAAAACATCTCAAATATCACAGGAGCCCTGAGCCTCTAAGGTAATGACTTAGAAAGGCCAACTTGCCCAGTCAGAAGCCAATCTTAACCTGGCAGAGAGCAGGTATGGGGGAGAAGGATGTTTTCCCACCATATGGGCTTAGGCTGGTGGGGGAAATAAACAATGCCTCAGTGGAACCTCGAGATAAAATGTTTCTACACCCCCATAAGCCTCTCCACCAACGAAACAATCCAAATCAGACCAAATCAAACCAAATTAGAAAAAGCCCAGGATTAATGGATACAGAGTTCCTGGATGAATTTCTAGCCCCACAAAGAGGAGACAGGAAAGGTAGACCAGAAAACCACTTGTCTGTTTTCGGGGGGGGGGTGGCAGTTTAAATACCCTGTAGGAGTAATCGTGAGCATCTCTGGGGGAGGGGTCACCATTTGGCATGGTTTCTGAGATGCAGCAGGGTTTGGAGAGAGATGGGGGAGGAAGCTTGGGTGAAGTTTCCACCTAAACATTTCAGATTCTGTGGGTATTTGGATACCAGGGTCTAGGATGAAGCTTCCACCTGAACAATAAGTAATACTTATAAGATGAACATATTATATGTGTGTGTGAGAGTGTGTGTGTGTGTGTATGAATGTGAGTGTGTGCGTGCTTGTGTATATATGTGTGTGTGTGTATGTGTGAGTCTGTGTGTGTATGTGTCTGTGTGAGTGTACTTGTGTATATATGTGTGTGTGTGTTCATGAGTCTGTGTGTGCATGTATGTGCATATCACAAAACAATGTAATCAGAGGCCAGGAGCAAGGAGCAATGCATGGGAAGGAGTGGAGAGAGAAAAGGGAAGAGGGAAATGTTGTAAGTATATTACAGTCTCAAAAGCTAAAAGAAATAATTTTTAAAAATATGTTTAGTACAAATTTAGCTTTTAATACCTCAAAGTTTTAATTTAAGTATTACTCCTTAAAAATGATTACTTGAGACAGTGGAGAAATGGCTCAGAAGTTAAGAGCATCGATTGCAATTTCAGAGACTCTGAGTTCAATTCCTAGGAATCACATGGTGGCTCACAACCATCTATAATGAGATCCAATACCCCATTCTGATACACAAGCAAACATGAAGACAGAACACTGTATACATAATAAATAAAATTGATTATTTGAGGGATAAAGGAATAACATCTTTGGGAGTACTGGTTGTTCTTCCAGTGGACCCATGTACAATACCCAGCACCCACAAAACGGCGGACATTAAATCTGGTTCCAGGAAATATAACACCTTCTTCTGGTCTCTTTAAGTACCAGATATACAAGTGGTGCCTATGAGTATATGTAAGGAAAACACTCATAAAATAGTTTTTAATAGTAAAAATATTCTTTGAAAAATTTTATGCTTAAATCTTTATACATGTAATATTCTTTTTATAAAATTGTTTATATCTATCACAATTCAATGAGACAGGTCTTGTAACTGAAGTGAAGCTACTAACCATCCTAGTTTCTCTGTGTCTGTGGCATTTTTCTTGTGTGAGAGATAGTGTTAAACTAGGAAGAGAGACTTGGGGAAAATGTGGCATTATCTTCTTGAATAATACTGTATGTAATGCAAAGAACAATGTCCCTTACTAATACAGTCTTTTGTTTTCCTTGTGATTATCTATTTATCGAATTGTGAAACTCCCGAGTCAAGTTAGAGACAACTGGATCCATGGCCTGTGGGGTTCCAGGGCCCAGTCTCTGAGATTGAAATTTGCTTGAACTCGTTTGGTACCAAATTTTGGTTTAATTACCTGAATTACTCTTATTTTCTTTCCCGCTGTGGACTAATAGATATTGAAACAGTTGGAGAACTGGGATCTCTCCAGTCTGTGGATCCACTGTCCTCAAGCAGATTTGAAGAGAATGCAGTTAGCACAGCTGCTTCTGAATGTGCTAGACAAATTTTCAACTTGATCTGGATTCACGGCTGAGTAGCTGATGACATGAAGATACCTCATCCTGAAGCAAGCTGGGAATATGAAAATCTCCTACCTCCTTATACCATTTAAGAACAATACATAGATGGAACTTACTGCTGACACACGGCTCTTTGACTGCAAAATGAAAAGAACAGCAGTCACGGGGACACACAGAAAGGAGTCAGGAGAAAAGACAGCCCGGTTTAGCATCTCTGTCACTGTGATAAAATCCTTGGGGAGGAAGCATTTTCTTTATTTTACACTTCCAAGGGCCTGTCCATCATCTAGGAAAGGAAAGTCAGGTCCCAGAAGCAGAGACTCGGAGTTCTAGAAGGAATGCTGATTGCTGGCTTGTCTTCCCTGGTTTCTTCATTTTGCTTTCATATGTAGCCCAGGACCAAAAGCCTCAGGGTGACACACACACACACACACACACACACACACACACACACATATATATATATATATATATATGTGTGGGGTCCACATATAAATAACCCAGGGCCACCTCCCCCAGTGGACTGGGCACTCCTACAATATTTATCAATGGAGAATATGCCCTATGTCCTAGAGAAGTGTCCACCGACCAGGCTGGCTGAAGCAATGCCTCAGCTGAGTGTCTGTATTCTCAGGTGAATCTAATTTGTGTCCAGTTGACAAAAACTAGCCAGTGCTGCTAGTGAACACACTTCCTGATCGTTACAGCGAGGAAGCTAAGCAGAGGACATTCGTCTGTTTCAGGGGTATTTTGGAGCTCTATGCAGGCAGAGGGAAGCATGCAGTTATGGTGAATGAGAGGCTGCCTGTGTTTGCATTTTAAACTTTCAAAATGAAGTTTGTGATTTATAATTAAATGGAGAACCACAATAAACGCAGACGGCATCGAATAAAAGAACACTTAGACATGATCCATAAAAATACTAAAAACAAATGTGGAGTCAAAATCAAAACAATGATAAACTCACCATTCCCCTTTTTAAGAAAAAATAGACATGTATATAAAATAGGTCATTTTTTTTTAATTTTGTTTTTTACAAGAAAGTGAATTGAAAAAACACATTTGCACTCAAGGTAAAAGCCACTCTCCAGCCATGGAACTTCTTCCTCAATGAGGAAAGCGTGGACAGGCAACAGATATCAGGTCTCTGCGTGCATCTTTCTGTTACTTAGAAAACAGTGCACTGTCTGCACCTGTCACACTTGTATGCAAGACCGGTACTGTCAAATGTGACAGGACTTCTCAACAAAGCAGAATGATACCGATGGATTCAGAAAGCTACCGACACATGACTAGGGACATTAGTTATAAATAATATAATCTATATATGCAAATGTCAAGCAAACTGTGTTAAATTAAATCATTGGCAACTTTTAAAGTTTATTATTTGTGTTTAATCATCATTTTCCCCCAGTGCTGTGCTTCATGGAAACACATTAAGCTAAATGAGGAAATAATGCTATTCACAATGCCTCTTCAGAGATTTCCTGCTATGGAAATACTACTGTTTACGTCAAGCATATTGTCATCAGTATATAAAATTTAAATACATATAATTAAAATATTCTAATATTCTATGAGATATTAGACTATATATATGTATTCTCTATGTTCATACATGATAAAATATAAATATAATATGATTTTGCATATAAATTGGGGATATAGAGGGAATTATTTAGAGAATGAATATAGTTGGTGGCTCATCAGACATCAGAATTTAAATCTGGAGCTCATTTTACACATACCAAAAGCAACTAAAGAAATTCTGCTAAAAATGTAATTATGTCTTTTGATAAACATGACCCCAAATGGACACATTTATTTTAACACTCTGGAAGTAAGAATTAAAGTTAACACTGACTATTTTTGAAAATGTATCCCAAAATCAAAAGGGAATACAAAGCAATACAATTAATGAAATACACCTAATGATTTCTTTTTTATTCAACAAAAATTTCAGTCTTTGACATGTATATAAAAGAGAAGGTGTGTTGCCGGGCGGTGGTGGCGCACGCCTTTAATCCCAGCACTTGGGAGGCAGAGGCAGGCAGATCTCTGTGAGTTCGAGACCAGCCTGGTCTACAGAGTTAGTTCCAGGACAGGCTCCAAAACCACAGAGAAACCCTGTCTCAAAAAACTAAAAAAAAAAAGAGAAAATGTGACATTTTAAAAATATCAATAATGAAGATTTTTAGATTATTCTTAGAATATTGTTCTCAAGAAAGTAAAGATCATCCACCATATGATCTAGCTGGGGCACTCTTGAGCACATACCTAAAAGACTCTATAATCTACTACAGAGATATCTGCTCATCATATGCATTGTGGTTCTATTGGCAATAGCCAGAAATTAGAAACAGCCTAGACATCCAGAAATTGACGGCTAATAAAAATGTATATTTATATAGCAAAATATTATTAAGCTGTTAAAACTGAAATTGTAAGATAAATGGATGGAGATAGAAGCAGTCATGTTGAGTGTCATATTCCCCAAAGACTGACATAGTAGGTTTTCTTTCTATGTGAATGTAAGATTTTAAGCTCTAGATATTTTTTATTTATTTATGTATTTATTTATTTATTAAAGATTTCTGTCTCTTCCCCGCCACCGCCTCCCATTTCCCTCCCCCTCCCCCAATCAAGTCCCCCTCCCTCGTCAGCCCAAAGAGCAATCAGGGTTCCATTTTGACTTCACCTGGAGTAGCTCATTATTATAAAGATAAAATCTACTATCTTCTAGTAGGAGAATTAATAAGGAAAATCTTATATAATGAATACCTTATATAGGTTTGGAGACACTTTACCATCAAATAGGTGAATTGGAAGGGTTCTCAAGCAAGAAATTATTACTCTTTTTTATTTTTATTGAGGTCTACATTTTTCTCTGCTTTCCTCCCTGCCTCCTTCTCCCCCTTCAATCATCACCCAAGGTCCCCATGCTCCCAATTTACTCAGGAGATCTTGTCTTTTTCTACTTCCCATATAGAGTAGATCTATGTAAGTCTCTCTTAGTATCCTCATTGTTGTCTAAGTTCTCTAGGATGTGGTTTGTAGGCTGATTTTCTATGCTTTATGTTTAAAAACCACTAATGAGTGAGTACATGTGATAATCATCTTTCTGTGTCTGGGTTACCTCACTTAAAATAATATTTTCTAGCTCTTGAATTTTGCAGAAAATTGTTACTCTTAATGTTATATATATAAAAGGTGGTTTCTACTTTCCTTATTGCTTTAAGTAGCATCAGCAACATCATTTTGGTTTTAAAAAGATCATCTATGGGTAGTTTAGACCATATCAAGGTTTCCTCAATGCAATACAGTCCACTACAAAATTCCTGGATGATCACCCAATAACTGCTTTGTTTATTAAAAGCAAAAGTAATCAGAAGTAAAGCTATTTATCCAAGATGAATTGTGCAGGATGTCATTAATTTTACTATACTTCTAAACTTTCTTTTTTTTTTCAGTCTTTACTGATCAGATTGCATTTTTTTCTCTTATTCTGTCTTCTAGTTCCATAAATTCTCCTGACCATTTCATTCTGCATTGCATTCCACCTATTAAGTGTATTTTAACTTCTTTTAAATGTATTCACTTTAGGTTTAAAATATACCTTTGAAGAAGACACCTAATTTATTTTCTGGGAATCTATACTTTTTAATTTGGTTCTTGCAGAGTTGCCTTTGAACCTTTCTTGATGACAATTGTTCTAAACATTTGTCAGATGACACTAACATCAGTGTCTTAGTGACAAATGAATAATGATTTTTGCCCATTTTCAGATATTTCTAATTCTTGGAATGATGAGTGATTTTTGAAATTAAAATGGATATTTTGAAGAATAATAATAATGTTGTTTTTAATGACAATTCTCTGGCTAGCGGGTTATGGATACCTCACTATCTTCCCCACATTGTCTCCAATGACAGCAGAAGAAAGGAGGAAGTCAGGGCTCGCTAGTAAGTAGTGATAAAGACCTAACTTTCTTTTAATACAACACAGCCTCAGGGGAGAAGGGTAAAGGACTCCTCATTATTGGCTGAGGTGGGGAGGCTCAGCCCCTACCATCATCACCAATGGTGTCTATGCACACTGCTTCTCCTCTCCAGAAGGGAAGAAAACCCCTATTCTCTGTTGAGTCTTATCTCTCAGTGCTGAACTAGATGCTTCATCATGGATCAGGGAAGAGACACTCTGGGTTCCTCACTGGGCGTTAACTGCATGGCTTTAGTAGAAATAACAAGATCATTGCTTGTTTTGTTTTGTTTCTGAGATACCTGACCAATGTCCTGCAATTGCTGTTATTTTTTTTCCCTACAAGGACATCCTTCTCCCAGTTATGGCTAGAGGGGATAGGTTATGTTGTAGCCATTTCTGGATTCCCATCTCCAAGTCTAGGAAATGCAGGATAAAAAAAAAAAAGACCCTGGGAACCAATCAGCCCAAGGTACTGAGGCTTCCAGATCAGTGGTTCTCAACCTGTGGATTGTGACCCTTCAGGGGATGAGGGTCAAATGACCCTTTCACAGAGGTTTCCTAAAACCATCAGAAAACACAGGTATTTAATTTACAATTCTTCACACTAGCAAAATTATAGTTATGAAGTAGCAACAAAAGTAATTTTATGATTGGCGGGTCCCCACACTATGAGGAACCATATTAAAGATTCACATCGTCAGGAAGGTTGAGAACCACTGCCCTAGATAGTTTCTGATTCCCACCTCTTAACTTCTGTTGGAGTGCAGTTGTCACTCAAGAATATGATATCTAACAGGAAGAAGACAGTATTTACATCTCCATCTTTATAGAAGCAGAGGACATCTCTTCATTGTCTGTCAATGTATTAATTATTTGCTTCCTATTTAAAATCAGATGGATGATGAGTTCTTGAAAGAACTGGAAAGAGTTTGCAAGAGGGGGGCACGGAGTTAAAAAAAATTGGGGAGGGAGGAGGCAAATTTCCATGTTCTGTTTTTTTGCAGGAGGGCTCAGTTTTCAGTGGTTGTGGCTGTGGCTGCTTCCTGCTGTCTCCTCAGGAACAAATGACAGTTGTGGGCTCTTCCACAGCTGGCACCCTCTTTCCCACACACGCCCTGCAGTCATATTACTTCCTCTTCTGACAGCTTTTTTTTTCTTCCTGCAGTGTTTCCTCCCCTAAGAACTCATGGGGAAGGAACAGAGAACACAGAAATTGATTTTAGCCCAGGCTACTTCTGCTTTACTGTCCTAATGCCCATTAGCCAGAGTCCGGCTTAATCCTGAATAAAATATACAATAAACAAAGACTAGGCAACTGGGTCTTGCATGTTTGCCACCCTGGAAATTTATAAAAGCCTATCAGTGGCCGAATTTCAAAAAAACTCATTTAATCTTTCTTCCAGTGTACAATTTACTCCTACTCTGAGAAGTTTGCTTTAATATTAGTTACCTTGTCCAAGAAGTACCAAAGTGCTATTCCAGTCCGCTTTTTATATTGGTACAGGATTTCAAAACGTGAATCCTTATTGCCACCACATCCTACAGAAAGTGAGTGCCTGTATGCAATATGCTGAACACAAATTCATAGCACGGTCTGTGATCTAGCCATCCTGAACACGTCCTGTGAATTTTAGTCTTCAGGGGCTCATTTTGCATCTTATTTTCCTTATGCTAAGACCATATTGTTAAATGAGACCAAACTATGGCAAGAGCTTTTTTATATTTTTCCATTAACTTCTGTTGTCAGCCTCACGCTGTATTTCAAGTTTCATTTCAGAAAAGAGGAGAGCTTTTCTGCCCTCTTTCTTGTACAGGAAAAAAAAAGCCTGACAAATTCAAAGTCAAAGTCATAGATGCTGTGAAAATTCATCTCACAAAATTCATGCAGAGGTCACAAACCTCTTGCGGCATAAATGGCAACATATAGAGTACAGTTTAATAGATCTGAGACTAAAGAGATCCCACTCTGAAAGGAGTCCACAACCATTACAGAAGGGAGCTCAGATTTAATTGGCAAGTGTGGGGGCTGCTTGGTGAGATACTCAGTCTTTCAGATCTGATAAGAACTGGGAGCCTTTGAAAAGGGAAGTCTTAAGGTTAGGTAGCAAAAGTGTTGAATGTCTTTCCTTTGTCAGGCCTTTCCAATGCATGAAGGGGTTGAAAGGGCAAACTTCGAAAGCAGGAGACTTGCCAGAATATGCCCAAGAGTGGGTTCCGGACAACAGAACGGAGTGTAGCTGTCCCTCCTCCCACGGAAGGCCGTGGAAATTGAGAAGAATAAGAGCTTCACAGAGCAAGTGTAGTTCTTGGTGCGGGTTTATGCTGACAGAGAGAGATTAACATGGCTTTTGAGTTATTTTTACTTTCAAAGGTGAAAGGGTGTCATATATATGAGTCACCGACAGAGCTCTTGAAAAGTGGAAGTCTCGGTACGAAAGGAGCTTTTATCTCTTTCGAACAGTATTGGCATACACCTTTATGAACATGGATTAAATCTAGGAAGCAAAAAGTGAAACCTGGTCAATAGCTGTTTAATTAGCTGACCTGAAAACAGAACAGATAAACTTTGCAAACGGGAGTCAATAATAAATTTCAGATTATTCATGGCAGGGTTTAAATCTAATGCACTGCAAATGAAAACTAAATACAGAATATTCAACACCCAAGGACAAGGAAACTGCCTGAAAATGCCAAGTTAGTCTCACAAAACAGGAACAAAAAGCATAGCAATGACTGTATCTTGGTAGAAAAACACAGCATCAACTTCAACATAAAAAAAATGACTAGCTGCAGAGAAGAAGGGATGAAGAAAGTATGGAATATATACACATTAGAGTGCTACTCTGCCATAAAAAAACAATGACTTCTCGAATTTTTCATGCAAATGGATGGAAATAGAAAATACTATCCTGAGTGAGGTAACCCAGACCCAAAAAGAGGAACATGGGATGTACTCACTCATAATTGGTTTCTAGCCATAAATAAAGGTCACGGAGTCTATAATTGGTGAACCTAAAGAAGTTAAATAAGAAGGTGAACCCAAGGGAAAACATATAATTATCCTCTTGGCTATGGGAAGTAGACAAAATTGCCGGGGAGAAAATTGGGATCTTGGGGGTGGGGTGGGATGGGGGTAAGGGGGGATGGGGAGAGAAAAGTGAGAAGGGGAGGAGGGGGGAAACTTGGGGAAATGGGATGATTGGGATAAAGGAAAGTTGGATAGGGGAGCACGGAAGCACAATTCTTAGTTAAGGGAGCCACCTTAGGGTTGGCAAGAGACTTGAACCTAGAGTGGCTCCCAGGAGCCCAAGGCGATGTCCCCAGTTAGTTCCTTGGGCAGATGAGGATAGGAAATCTGAAATGACCCTATCCTATAGCAATACTGACGAATATCTTGCATATCACCATAGAACCTTCATCTGGTGATGAATGGAGATAGAGACAGAGACCCACACTGGAGCACTGGACTGAGCTCCCAAGGTCCCAATGAGGAGCAGAAGGTGGGAGAACATGAGCAAGGATGTCAGGACCACGAGGGGCACACCCTCCCACTGAGACAGTGGGGCTGATCTATTGGGAGCTGGTCTGTGACTGAAAAAGCATGGGATAAAACCGGACTCTCTGAACATGGCGGACAATGAGGGCTGATGAGAAGCCAAGGACAATGGCCTTGGATTTTGATCCTACTTCATGTTCTGGCTTTGTGGGAGCCTAGCCAGTTTGGATGTTCACCTTCCTAGACATGGACGGAGGGGTGAGGACCTTGGACTTTCCACAGGGCAGGGAACCCTGTCTGCTATTTGGACTGGAGAGGGAGGGGGAGAGGAGTGGGGGGAGGGGGAGAGGGGTGGGAGGAGGGGGAGGGAAATGGGAGGCTGGGAGGAGGCGGAAACCTTTTTTTTTCCTTTACTCAATAAAAAAAAAAGAAAAAAAAAACAAAATAAGGCAAAGCAAATATACATATCTGCTAATCAACTCTTACAGAAAAATTAATTATTAGAGTATTAAAAACTTAAATGTAACAGCAAAATACGCATGGAACAGATCTATTAAACAATGACTGAAACTAACATTTTGTTTACTTTAAGAGGGTAAGAAAGAGAGGAGGATACAGAAGGAATGAAATAATGGAGCAGAAATTATAGACAGAAAAGTAAAAGTCAATTTTGAAATAAAAAAAAATGACTAGCTACACTAAATCTAACAATTTAATACTCTAAGGACAGAAAAGAACTGCATACCTTGAAATAATATTTGGACTCACAAGTGTTCTATGTTCCACGAAGACAAATTGTAATTGAGGAGATGTTGATTAATTGCTTTGCAAAAATAAATGTTTCTTATGAAAACCTCTGTCACAGTTGTAAACAGTAAACACTGAAATTATTAATAAAATACTGCAAGCACTGTAGAGTCTACAAACATTTTATTATAAGAATTTCAAAGCAATAAATAGGGCTAGCTCCTTTTCAAAACTTGCTTTTATTATTATCATTATTGCTCCTCTAAAATCAACACAAGCAGCTGTGCCATCAACAAACTAAGACACTTTTTTTTTAAATCACAGAAATTTATTAAAAGCTTTCCAAGGTCAGGCTTTTGAGGATTTAGTGAAAGAAATTAGCTCTACATACGTATCGCCTACGGCCCTTTTCATTGAATAGTTAACATTCCAGAAACTGGCAATTACACTAACTACATTCAGGTTTACCAACAAGTTCAGAGAATGCTGAATCTCAAACAAACTCCCATAAAGCAACTTCTCGAGGATAAAGAGAAAAACAGTGTAAAAAGGTACCAAGTTTTGAATCTATGTACGCAGTGGTTGTTTCAAATCTTTTACGTGAAATGTGTGAAGAACCAAGAAGGTCTAGGACCTGTTCACCCCTATAGTGTGTGGATTCTGTATCTCTCTCACAGAATAGAATGAGGAGAATAAGGAGAGTCAATGAAAAACCTCAATCACATCTTGTCAGTAATGCCTTTTGAAACATATTCTCCCATCTCTCAATGCCCACATTTTCTCCATGGACAAACTCTATAGACTTTAACATTGTTGGGTTTAATTTACTGAAGAAGTAAAACTGTTATCAAGGTTTCCTGCTCATGCAATTCTAGTGACAAGAGGGGCCGGGAAATATAGAAGAGACATACAAGGTAACATAATTCAAGAATACCAAAATAGTGTAAATTCAGATTTAGATTGTGTCTAGCATCATTTTTGATTTGAGGACAATGAAGGATCCCTCCATTATGAAGTCTTAGGCTTACCCTTCTGCCCCACACATTAAACCAGGATTACCTGAAGTCCAGAGGTCTGCGATTCTGATGTTCAGAACGCTCTGAATGCCTGTTACTGAAGTACAGTATTTCACAGCAGTATCTCATGAGGTGGGTTAAGAACCTGCCATGCCTTCTCCTCTCCTCAGCAGGCACAATTCTTCCCAGCAGCAGTAGCCTAAGTGTGTATGATTTCAAGTACAGTATGGCTTGTGACTTATGTTACTTCTAACAGATTAAAACTGCTTGCAGAAAGACCTGCTCATGTCTTCTTGTCTAGCCCCATTCTTAAGAAGCCTAGTCCATAGCAAAAGCCATCATTCCTGCAGATAAAATGTCCAGTGTTTCACAAAGGAGTAAGCAATGTCATGTAGAAAGTATTATAATGAATAATTAAATTTGTCACTTGTCCAGATGCTAATTTTTGTTTGATTGGTTGGTTTTCGAGACAGGGTTTCTCTGTGTAGCTTTGGAGCCTATGCTGGAACTCTCTCGGTAGACCAGGCTGGCCTCAAACTCACAGAAATCTGCCTGTCTCTGCCTCCCAAGTGCTGTGATTAAAGGAATATGCCACCATCTCTCAACTTGTCCAGATAATATCAAGGCCATGTATTTAGTTGTTTTGTTACAAATGCAATGCAGTCAAGCTGGACTCTCTGTATATCAAGGGACAGTTAGGAAACTTCTCTTCTAGTCACACTAGTCTTAGGGACAACCCAACAGTTAAGGTGAAGAAGTGCTACAAGGTCTGATGCTTCTAAAGTCTCTGTGCAGCAAGTAGCAGCAAGCAACTGTCAGTGTAGAAGCAACGTCATTCTATTTCCCTACATGCTTTGTTCAGAATTCTCTTCTGGGCTGTTTCCAGAACATTATTTTCACTTTTCAGAAACAGGACATGTCTCTTCTCTTGGAAAAGTGACTCCTCTACATCTCAAAAGCCTTGTACTAGGCTCCACTTATAACTCACAGGAGACAAAACTCTCCTCTAGGCAGGAACCGACAGAGGCTTGGTGTGAGTAGAGATGGACGAATATTAGGCAGTCTGTTTTGTTACATCCTTGCAGGCTACATAAAGTGTCAACATATTACACATTTGTCTTTATAGGAAGCCAGGTTCTCTAGAATTGCAAGCAGCAAACCTGACTACCATGTTTCAGACCAGAGGAGATCATTCCTACGTAGATAGATTCTACACAGTGTTACATGAAACAGGTAATAAGACATTGTCATTATGAACAGACTGGCTATAGCAATCTTGTATTGCTGAATTACCTGTGAAAATCTTGTATGAATTCCATGAAAAGCAAAGTGAGGTATATGACAAAATGGGTGTAATAGTACAGAGTGCCTTTCTTTCATTGATCCCTTCATGGTTGAGGTACAAGAGTGAACTACATATCGTAAAATCATGTTAACTATGCCCACTATCTCAATAGACTCCATGACCACAAGAGAAAGAGTGTGCATGGCATGGAGGTCGCCTGTGACCTAGCAGATAACTCCAAATCCACAGAAGTAAGGCAGTATAGTAATCAACAGACAGGAGTCACCTATGATCTTCCATTAGTGTGGAGGAAGAAAGGAAAGGCAATTACACGTGTCTTTTCAGAGTTAAAACCAAAACCCTATAAACCAGACCAGCAAAACAGAGAGAACACTGTGGAGCAACTGTTTTCACAGTCAGGGGGTTGCATGTAAAAATGTAAATTAATTTGTAGAAAATTAAGTCTGAAAGTTGTCTTGGAAGAGTTGTCCTCACTCAATTGAAGAAGGCCAAATAGTGGATGAACTAAGCCACCAATATTGAAATACAGCAAACAGTAGCAACCAGAATGATCTTAGAGATGTCGTTAGTTGTTGCAGAGAAGCCATGGCAGAGAAAAGTAGTTCCTGTTATGGAAGGTCAGGAGTAGAGTGAGGATATCCTGGAGCTTTCCAGATTTCCAGTTTTAGGCATGGAAATAAGACACACAATGTATGTATGTATATACATATGTTTGTATATATGTGTGGATATATGTATGCATGCATATATACATATGTATGTATATTGAGAGAGATAGAACTTGGCACGAATACATATATATGATTATAGTGACAGCAAGATACTATCACTAGATATTGTTGAGGACCTCAGTGTAAAAGGAGACTGCTCTTTCATTTCCTAATCACCCAGACCCAAATAATCACACAGAAACTATGTTAATTACAACACTATTTTGGCCTGTTAGCTCAGGCTTTTTATTATCTAACCCTTGCATCTTAAATTAACCCATTTCTATTATTTTACATTTTACCACAAGGTTTGTGGTTGGTTACTTGTTGATTCTTGGATGATGGCATCTGCCTTCTCTGGCAGCTACATGGCATATCTTTGACTTCACCTATACTCTCTATATATATCTCTGTTCAGATTCTCAGCCTAGATTTACTCTGCTAAGGTATTGTTGGCAAGAACAGCTATATTCATCAACCAATAAAAGTAACACATATACAGAAGGACATCCCATATTATCTCCCCTTTTCTTTCTCTTTATAAAGGTAGGTTTGAACTTCAAAACAAAATTGCATATAACAAAAGAGTTATCAAGCAAGAATTACAGTTGCAATATTTATTCTATTTGCATTAGGCAAAAATAAGAGAAAAAAATTCTACCATCTATCTTATCTTCGTTAGTCTAACGTTTTGTATCTAATTTATCTTTTATTAAAACTAATGAAAGCTATAACATATAATATAACATATGTATTATAACAGTCCAGTCAAGAGCAGTTTCTTGCCCAAATGGTTAGCCTTATCATATTGAAGACAAATTCCATAAAGACGCCCATCAACCTCTCTGAAGAAATTGGTGCTGCCAAAAGCAGATATGTCTTGCTGTTGAGAAAAGTCTAAGTTCTTAAGATATTTTAAATGCCATATTCTGTAGGTCTTAGAAAGGTTTAAAGAATACCTATCCATCTGAAATATTTCTCTGTATATCTAGAAAACCTAACTAACATGACCACAAGTTTGAGTATTATAGATGACTATTAATTTATAATTTTTAATTATTTATTTCTATATCATATCAACCTTTAAATGAAAATAAATATTTACAAACAATTAGTTTGGGAATTTGTGTATAGTTTTCTCCAAACTGTTTCCTGCTGTTTGTTGGGTAACATATTTTTCAGATTCAAGGAGACGTTTTGTAGGGGGGATCTTCTTTCATCAAACCACTTTAGCCTGGAAGGAATCCACAGGTTTTCATTTTCTGTGGAAACAAAAGCAGAACCTCTTTTCCAAAGCAACAAATCCTTAAACCAAAATTTTGAAGTCAAGATATCATTCATTATGTTGGTTTAACTTAGTAGGTCATAAAATCAAATGTCTCTCTGTAGTTAGCTCATTAACAATCAAAAAATTCAAAGTAAACACAATACTATACATAATCCAGATTCTCTGTGCATCTTTCATTATTAGTGGCTTATTTTTTTAAGTCTATTACTCTTTAATATTTGTTGTGTTCCTTACTTCTTTAATCTATGACTGTGTACTTTGTCTTTCTCTCTTAAGCCCACATATATTTGTAAAATACTGTGCCCTACTGAGTGGTCTTTTTCATCTGAATCTCTCTTTATTGCATATCTGTAATTCTGTAATTGTTTTCTAACCTAGAATGCCTTTTTAATGCTATGTAGGTGTGGCTATGACCAACTCCATGGCATTGTTTGTTTGCTTGGCCAAGTACAACATGACAGGGTCATGTTCACTGCCTCTGTGAGCCATGCACACTGCCCAGTTTCAGGGACACAGTGGGTATAGGTTACTTTTAGCAATTTTTAGTGTGCTGCACACAGACTCCATTTACATGCTCTATAACAGAACCAACATGAACCAGGAAGCCGACTATTAAAGAAACCAGGCAGTTTTTGCTACTAACATAGAGTCAGGAAGCCTTCTCTCAAAGGAATTGTCCCTCTGCTTGACTCTAGCAAACAGAGCCTACCTGAAAAAACACTGCTACTAAAAAGCTGTGCTTAACTCTGGTGTGTGTGTGTGTGTGTGTGTGTGTGTGTGTGTGTGTGTGTGTGTGTCTAGAATTCCTTCCCAAGATCTCTCAGGTTTTATATGGATGTAGTTGCCCCACATTGGGCACTATAATGTTTTTGCTTTATTTTTTTAAAAGAACACGAACAAATTACTTTTTTTCATTTTACATACCAGTCCCAGTTTCTACTCCATCCCCTGCTCCTATTCCCTCAAATTTTCTCCATCCCTCCCCAATCCACTCCTCAGAGAGAAAAAGGCACATTGCTTTGGGGAAGGTCCCGAGGACTTCCCTACTATATCTAGGCTGATCAAAGTATCCGTCCAAAGAGAATGGGTTACCAAAAAGTCAGTATAAGCAGTAGGGATAAATCCTGGTGGCACTGCTGGTGGCCCCACAGTCTGACCCAGCCATACAACTGTCACCCATATTCAGAGGGTCTAGCTTGGTCCTATGCTGGTACCTTCCCTGCATGGCTAAAGTTGCTGAGCTTCCTTTATCTCAGATAAACTGTTTCAGTAGGTATCCCCATCATGATCTTGACCTCTTTGCTTGTATTCTCTCTCCTCCCACTCTTTAAGTGGATTTTTGGGAATTCAGCTCAGTGCTCTGCTACAGGTTTCTGCCTCTGTTTCCATCACTTGCTAATGAGATGATCATATGGGTTTTTTTCACTTTATGTATATGGTAGATTGCATTGATAGATATTTGTATGTTGAACCAGACCTGCATCTCTGGGATGAAGCTGACTTATTCATGGTGGATGAATTTTTTATGTGTTCATGGATTCAGTTTGCCAGTATTTTATTGAGTATTTTTGCATCAATGTTCATGAGTGAGATTGGTCTGTAATTCTAGTTCTTGGTTGAATCTTTGTGTGGTTTTAGTATCATAATAACTGTAGCCTCATAAAAAGAGTTTGGCATTGTTCCTTCTGTTTCTATTATGTGAAATACTTTGAGAAACATAGGTATTAGCTCTTCTTTGAAGTTCTTGTAGAATTCTGCACTGAAACTATCTGAACCTTGGCTTTTTTTGGTTTGGAATCTTTTGATGACTGCTTCTTGCAGGTTATAGGACTATTTAAATTGTTTGACTTATCTTGATTTAATTTTTGTATGTGGTACCTATCCAGAAAATTGTCCATTTCTTTTACATTTTCCAATTTTGTGGAGCACAGATTTTTATAGTATGGTCAGATGATTCTCTGGATTTTCACAGTGTCTGTTGTTATGTCCCTCTTTTCATTTCTTATTTTGTTAATTTTAATGTTCTGTCACTACCTTTTAAGTAATTTGGATAAGGGTTTGTCTATCTTGTTGATTTCCTCAAAGGACCAGTTCTTTGTTTCTTTGATTCTTTGCATTAATTTCTTTGTTTTTATTTTATTGATTTCAGCCCTCAATTTGATTATTCCCTATCTTCTACTCCTTTTCAGTGAGTCTTTTTCTTTTTGTTTTAGCCTATTTAAGTGTGCTATTAAGTAACTAGTTTGAGATTTTTCCATTTTCTTTACATAGGCACTTAGTGCTATGAACTTTCCTCTTAGCACTCTTTTCCTAGTGTACCATAGGTTTGGGTATATTGTGCCTTCATTTTTGTTAAATTCTAGAAAGTCTTTAATTTCTTTATTTCTTACTTGAGCCAGGGATGTTTCAGTTGAGCGCTCATAAATTTCCATGAGTTTATAGGCTTTCTGCAATTCGTGTCATTGTTAAGTTCTATATTTAAACCATGGTGATCCAATAAGATATAGGGGGCTACTCCAATTTTTTTATATCGCTTGAGGTTTGCTTTGTTACTGAGTATGTGGTCAGTTTTAAAGAAGGTTCCATGAGGTGCTGAGAAGAAGGTATATTCTTTTGCGTTTGAGTGTAATATTCTGTAGATGTTTGTTAAGTCTGTTTGAGTCATTTCATTTGTTAGTTCTCTTATTTTTCTCTTAAGTTTCTAACAGATTGACCTGTCCTTTGTAGAGAGTGGGGTTTTGAAGTCATTTATTATTACTGTGTGGGGTTTGATGTACAATTTAAGCTTTAGTAATATTTTTACATAACTTGGTGCTCTTGTATTTAGAAACTAGATGTTCAGGATAGATGTTCAATTCATCTTGATGGGTTGTTCCTGTGATGAGCATAAATTGTCTTTCTCCATCTCTTTTTATTGATTTTAGTTTGAAGTTTGTTTTATTAGATATTAGGATAGATACACTACCTGCATCTTAGGTCCAGTTGATTGGAAAATATTTCCCAACCCTTTACTCTGAGATAATGCCTGTTTTTAATATTGAGGTGTGTTTCTTGTTTTCACCAGAAGGACAGATCCTGACTTTGAGTCCATTCTCTTAGCCTGTACATTTTTGTAGGTGAATTGAGTATATTAATATTAAGGGATATTAGTGACCAGTGATTGTTAATTACTGTTATTTTTTCAGTGGTAGTATTTATGTATTTCCTTTCTTTGGGGTTTGTTGGATTAAGGTTATATGTTGCCTGTGTTTTAGTGGGTGCAGTTAGCTTCCTTGGGTTGGAGTTTTCCTTCCAGTACTTTTTGTAGGGCCAGATTGTGGATAGGTCTTGTTTAAATCTGGTTTTGTCATGAAATATCTTGTTTTCTCCATTGATGGTGATTGAAAGCTTTGCTGGGTATAGTATTCTGCACATGCATCTATGGTCTCTTAGTGCCTGCATCATATCTGTCCAGCACTTTCTAGCTTTTATGGTTTCCATTGAGAAGTTGGGTGTAATTCTGATAGGTCAGCCTTTATATGTTACTTGACGTTTTTCCTTTGCAGCTCTTAATAGTCTTTCTTTATTCTGTATGTTTTGTTTTGATTATTATATGCTGAGGTATTTTCTGTGCCTTTGAGCTGGAGTTCCTCTCCTTCTACTCCTATTATTCTTAGGTTTGGTCTTTTCATGGTGTCCCAGATTTCCTGGAAATTTTGTGTTAAGAAATTGCTGGGTTTAATGTTTTCTTTGACCGGTGAATCTGTTTCCTCTACAGTATCTTCAACATCTGACATGCTCTCTTCCATCTCCTGTATGTTGTTGGTTATGCTTATTGGGTAGCATTCATAAAAGCAGACTTCACATTTATTTCCCAGCTACCCAGACTCAAATATTTATATTAAAACTATATTAATTACAACACCATTTAGCCTATTAGTTCTGGCTTCTTATTAACTAACTCTTAGATCTTAAATTAACCCATTTCTATTATTTTACATTTTACTCTGAGGCTTGTGGCTTTTTACCTCTTGCTTCTTGGGTGGTTGCATGGCATCTGCTTCTCTTGGTACCTATATGGTATCTCTTTGACTCAGGCTACTCTCTCTCTCTCTCTCCATATATATATATATATATATATATATATATATATATATATATATATATATATATATATAGCTTTTCAGTTTCCTTGCCTGGCTTTACTCTGATAAGCCAGTAGCTGAAACAGCTTTATCATAGTTTTACAGTTTGATCAAGCTTTAAAAGCAACATGTAAACAAGAGGACATTGCATATCACCTCAGCTATGCCAGAAAATAGCAAATGCTTTAACATGACATTATAGTGTAAAGGGCAAATAAAACAAGAACAGAGATTGAATGGTGTAGCTAGATAAGAAGCAAGAAACAAGGGGAAATGGCCAAGTTTGCCTAATCCACTTTTAGAGCAAGCAATCCAGTGACAGGGACAAAAGACTTGCCTATGAAAGATGTATTACACCCTCCTCAAAACAGTGCTTTCAATGATGTAATAACCTCTACTGAAATCCAACTTATACAGATTCTACTACCTTTAAATACACTGGGGATCAGGCTTCTAGAACAAGAAACTTTGAGTGAGAAACTATTTTAAAACTAAAGTATATCCCCATAGAAAGATATAGAATGATATTGAGCAAATACCTGAGTACTTGAAGCACAGTCAGAATATCAAAGGATCTCTGGATTAGGATTGTAACCCAGATTGAAAAGCATTAGTTTAAAAAATACTAAGACTTCAGATGAATATCCACAATCACCAGGGTAGACCCATTATCAACCAAGTGTACATTAAAAAATCAATACCAAAATACTGTATACCTAACAATATAGATGAGGAATATACATGAGTATGTATATATGGATATTATATATATTATTTACTAGAATTGATGAACTTGTCATAAAATTAAAATGTATAAATATCTCATATAGTTTGATAATACTGAAATCAAAGTAAAGATTATTTATCATTATATTTGAGAAAAATGATTGTTACTACACCACAAGAAATAGGGCATGGTAAGTATTGGCAACCAAGCTCAGCAAAAATACTCATTACCAGGGTAGGGGTGTGGGAACTTAGAATTATAAGTAAAGAATACAGAGATGAATGAAAAGTGATAAAAACAGAAACCATAAAATAGTACTGGGAGGGCATTCCAATGAATACTGAAAATCACCCACATTTATTTTTCTGTACACTTTTATACTCAATACAAAAGGGGGAGAATATAACATTATTATTATTAGCATGATACAAAAGACAACTCAGTTAATCACTTTAACACTTTGAGACATCCTATCATTAGCATTCTGTTGTTTAGACAGTGAAGCCATATTTGACCAAGTATCCTGAAGGCAGCCATTCCCCAGGGAACCTCATATTACGAAAGAAGGAGCAGAAGTACATTTTCATATACGGACATCTGTCAGGATGGAATGGATCTTCTTGTATATGCTATCTTAATGTCAAAACAACCAAGTAATCATGTCCCGAGTTGGGACGTGCAGCTATACTTGTCAACTATTTTGAGCAAATTCCAAACTCTCTATCCGACAAGGTGGCAATAGGCTCATATTTTTAGGCTTCCAGAGGTAAGAAAGAGCAGGTTAATATTAAGGAAAGACTGAAGAAGATGAGATGGAAGCAATGAATAAGGCGTAGGCAGTGAGGGAGCTATGAGTTGGGCTTCTGATCAGAGTCCTCTGTACCCAAAATGTGACTGGGGCCAGCATCATGTTAGAAAGATCCCAAATATAGTGGAAAAGAAAGGTTCCCAAGACCGACCGTGACCCTAAATATTTCTGTGTTGATCCCTATACTTTATCTGCTTTGCTCAAGGGTGACTTCTCCCATAATGTAGACTATAATATTTGGGTATAGATAAGTCAGTTTCTCCCTTTCTTCCATAAAAAGGCATTTACACTTAGCTAATGATATCCCAGGTATAACTCAGAGAATTAGCTTGGAAATGTGGCAAAAATAAAATCATTTCTAAACGTTCAGATCTTTAATAGAAAAGAAGAAAAACATTAACAAAATTCAGGTAGAATAGGTAGAGTAGGCAGAACTCCATAGTTATCCTCTTGTAAATTATTTTATGGAAAAAGAAAAAAATATTTGGTACATATCTTAGAGGAAACCTGATTCTTGAAATGAGTACTAGTTAAATTTGTTAAATACTTTCAAGTTATTCTTCAAAGTTGGTGGAGAATTCTCCCTTCTTATGAAGAGCGGATGAAAATTCTACACTAGCACATAACATCATCTATACTGTCTAATAGGCTACTTTCATCTACTTCTTTGATTGCTAATGATTGCTTTCAGTTCATCTTCTGAAAACGTCTGTTTCATCACCTCACTTTTCCTATGATGTTTCTCTTTGTTATTTAACAGATTTTCAAAGTAACTTTGGGACAAAACAAAATGACAAAATATAAGAGCAAAATAAAGTTGGGGTATCTCTGAAGCTGACATGTCCATTATTCATCAGTGGTAATAATATTCCATATTCTGGTACTCCTCTCTCTCTACAATGGGAATTGCCTGCTATGGTATCCCATCGAGAGTCTGGAGATTAGCTGAAGGAACAAGACAGGTAAATAAAGCTTAAGTTGTTGCAGTCTTTCTTAAGCACAAATGGGATGAAATGAGATTTAGAAGAAGCATTATCCTAGAACTAACTCCCCAGCAGAGTTCAGGAAACCTCCATCACTTACACCAATTAAAAGTGACAGCCTCTACCAGGAGAAGTGTGAAGAAATAAAGGATAACGAATGGTGCTTTGTAGCTGCGGGAATGGATTACATGCCTCTGATGATGCCTTCTGCCTTTTTGGCCCTGATTTAATGTGGCAAGCATGATCACAGAATAAAGCTCTTCTCTCTTCCTACTGTCATATTTTAAACACTCATGAATAGAGGTTAACTGGATTTCTGTATTTAGTTATTTCCAAATGCCTTTTTAAAGCTACCAATTGCATAGGTTATTTACAGGAGTTGTCCAAACCAGTGACCAAGCATAACTACATGTTCCAAGTAGGGTAGAGAATGATAGCAACTATCTAAGAATTCCAGCTGCCCTTGCTCCTCCCTCTACAATGACAAATGGGCTCAGGCCCCTGGTCTTCAAATTCCAGAGTGGACATTGAAAGAACTCCTTTCCTCATTATAGTGTCTAGGAAATTCTCATTGCACTTGGGGTATTGAAAAATTTTTTTATTGTGTGTGTGTGTGTGCATGTTTGCATATGAAGATGTACACACTTATAGATAGATATGCATATACACACTCATGTGTTCATGGATGTGGTGGCTGAAGGACAACCTCAGGTTTCTCCACAGGTGCCTTTCACCTTGCTTTCTGAGATCTGAGACAGGATCTTTAACTGACTTGGAACTCATCAAGTCGGCTAGTCTGTCTAGGAGTCCCTGTCCCTGATTTCCCAGTGTTGGGATTGCAAGTGTTCATTGCTGTGTTAGTTAGGACTACTATTGCTGGGATGAAATATCGTGACCAAAAAACCACTTTGGGAGGAAAGGGCTTCTTGGTCTTAACTTCCACATTGTAATCCATCACTGAAGAAAACCAGGACAGTAACGCAAATGGCCCAGGAGCCTGGAGGCAGGAACTGATATAGAGGCCATGGAGGGGTGCTGGTTACTGATTTTCTCATCATGACTAGCTAACCTGCTTTCCTATAGAAACTAGGGCCACCAGCCCTGTAGTTTTCCTACCCAAAATGGGCCTGGCCTTCCCCATCAATTAAGAAAATGCCTTCCAGCTTGGCTTCATGGAGAAATTTTCACAATTGAGGTTCCTTCATTCTTGATGACTCTAGCTTGTGTCAAGTTGACATAAAATTATCTAGGACAGTTATCATGACTACCCCTTCTCCCAACATGGACCCTTTTATTTTGCTTAAATTTCTGGGAATCAAACTAAAGGCCTCACATTTTCAAGACAAGCTTCTTACTGGCTGAGATCTTCTCAGTCCTCCTCGGAGTTGTTTTTCTTAAACTGAACAGATTTTAAAGAATATCAAGAAATGACTGCCGAGGTGGTGGAGCTCTTTGTCAACTTATAACTCCATTTTATGAGTCGATCGCTACATTTTTACTGACTCTTTGAGGGGCTTATCTAGGGAAAATGTTTAATTCATTCTTGCCTTTGATAATTGTATTCATCTTTCTGCGCTTACTGAGAAGTACATACTCTACCATTTGAAACTTATATGGAAATAGATTGTGCTTGCTTATTTCTGAATTTGCACACATAAGTACAGTGAAATTTTAGTTAAAAGCCAGCTTGTGTTTGAAAGTCCAAAAAATAAAAAAATGGAAATGAAATATCTTTTGAAGAAAAACTAAGGCATTAGAAACTAAAACATCCTACTTCGGCGGATTAAATTTTCTTGTGCACACATGCCTCCTTTCATGTTTGTGAGGGTAACAAGAGTGAGAAAAGAATGTAAAGCATATCCCTAAACACACAAGCTACTATCCGCCTGTTTGGAGATAATGAAAATTCTTACCATTGTTATCTTTAGCCATTTAATTAAGTTTCATAATATGGATATTCAAATCTCCTGTCTACTGAGTAGTAAATAGTGATATCTGCATAGCTCTAAAAGATTATAAATTTCAAACATATACAACATATTTGATCTAAAAAGAATTCATCCACTATAGACAGGGTCAACATTATGATAACCACATGAAATGGTCTTTCAATATCCACTTTTGCAAAGTAAGGATTATAATATATCTATTTCATATAGCTCAGTGAAGATTAAAATGGGTAATCCCTTTAAATCACTTCACAATACATATCAGAGTATACTAAGAGTTCAACAAATGTTAGAATGGATAGAAATATTACTTAGGCAAGTCCCACCAGGAGGGGCAATGAGCTGTTTTTCCTACCTAATTGTCCTCATTCCTAAAATATTCTTTCTTCCTTCTTCAGTACCCAACAGAAATCCCACAGAAAATCATTACATCCAAGACACTCAAAATTTTGGACTGGCTTTTGCTGCATTAGCCCATTCTTGTTAAATCCAGTTTGCCATCTTCCTGCAGCTGGAGAGAGACAGAAACACATTGCAAACATATGACTTGCATGAGTTTGTATCCATGACTACAAATCTTAAATGAGTGCAAAGGGGGAACCATATAACATATCTTAGTGCATTCCCTAAGGCATGTTGCTATTCACCCCATACACACAAGAATTCTGCAACCTCCTCCCAATGAATGTCTTCAGCATCTCCCTCCACATGTTAAGTTCTGAGGAAACTGCCCCCACTGTCTTGCTGGATGATTTTCCCAAGCTCATTCCCTTGTAATTTACTATACTATGAACATACATAATAGGTGTGTTGTTTGTATTCCCTAATACCATGTGAATGCCTCAGAGGAGAAATTTGATGTGTTTTATTTATGGATTCATATCAGAAATCTAAAACCCTGTCAGGATCTGAGACATCTTAGCAAGTTCAGTGACTGCACCAACACAGAAAGGCAAATGGATAAAGAACTCAAAAGTCAAGCGGAACTCTGATTTCTCAAAATCAAACGATGGACTGAAGATTATCAAAAGGCAAAAATAATAAAAACAGAGAACAGGGGTCTCCCACTCAACAGAAGCAATTAAGATTGATATAAATAGATGGGAGAAGAGAAATTATGAGAGATGAAGGTGTTGAATGAAATTAATAAGCATCTGAGGTAGAACTTACGATACAAAGAGCCTACAGATACATTATAAAAGATGTATTTTTCTTTCACACATACTAGGACTTAGAAGAAGATGTGTAGCAGAAGCAGGAAGAACCACCAGAAGGCTGATCCAGACTTGTCAGATTTTATCATCAAGGATACAACAGCAGTACTACAGAGAAAGGAAGTCTCAAGGACTAACCTGCAAAATAAACTATACTAAAACACACAGCATGTACACCAAGAGCTCCAGAAGCCCTTGAATTCAGCTCTGATGGTTGTTAATTACCGAATAATGTCAGTTATAGGGGTTAATTTTCTTTTACTTGTAAAATAAAAGGTTAGGAACTTAGGAAGAGTTGTTCTCAATTTATTTTGCTATTTCCTAGTTTCTCATTCTGAAAAGCCTTTCAACATCAAAGGCCTGGTTTGTTTTTTTTGCTGTTTGTTTGTTTGTTTTGGGGTTATTTTTTTTCTTGCCTACAGATGCTTATTAAGACCAACTGTGGCCAGCTGAGAGACTCAAAGTGTTGTGGCCTTGATGGTTCCTTGTAAACTCCCAAATTCTACCCATGAAATCATTTACAAAGGCAGAAATTTGTTTTACAAGTGTCATGTGGGATATTTAAATTGTTCCCTCTCTGAATTAATTTTAAATATTTAATGATACTGAAAAAATGAGGAGAGGTAAAATCCAGCATAACCCATACATGTGTGACACTTGTCCCAAAAGTGAATAAACAACGAGATTTCATCACATCATTTGGGATTTAGCGCTGTAAAATCCAGTCTCCAGCTGCCACAAAAGAATAACTCACTTAATGAAATCACGTGGTTTCTGGCACCCAACAGCCAGGAGTGAGTGCTCCGAAGAAGGAGCAATGCATTTCACTCCACAGAGCTGCGGGTCTGAGCCAGCCTCTGCCTCCTACACTCGGTGCCAACAGCAGTCAGGCCCAACTGCAAGAATCTGCACCCTGTCCTTCCTGACAAATCATATTCGTGTGCCACGATATTTAGAAGGTCGCTTCTCTCACATCCAGCTCTTCAATCTTTATTTCTCCACTCCAAATCCAAAGTGTTGTCTTATCAGTAGAACCTAGGGTTTCATGCCTAAAATTCTCACAAGCGTGAAAGATAAGGAAATTATAAATGGTTTTCAAGGTTTTCACCACCAACATCTGTTAGGATGTAAGTAACTAAGTTACTAATAATTTTATAACTCAATTTATTTAGTAATTTCTAATAATAAAAGTTTATCCATAAAAAAGGACAGTTAAGATTTTCTTTAATGTTAACTAGTATTGTATTTATTAGTACTATAAAGTAGTGATTAATAAGAGTTATGATTGTTCTAATTTCACTTTAGTAAGGAAATTTTTAAGAACCCCCAGAGACTCCAAAAATAATCACACAGTTTATAGAATGGTTGAATTTATTATTGTCTTTTGAAAATCAAGCATATATTTTTATTCAAGCCATTCCTGTAATGAACTTGCAAGTTACAAAGCATTGGTAAAGAAGTGAAGAAAGGTGGTTCTGAGGTTAAAAGAGCTTGCTGCTCTTCCAGAGGGCGCAAGTGTAATTCCCAAATCTATGTGACATGGCTCACAACCTCCTGTAACTCCATCTCTAGTCTTCATTGGAACCCACATTCACACGCATAGACCTACAAGTAGACACAAGGCCTACTTAAAATTCAAAATAAGAAGGATAAATCCATTATTAAAAAATAGTATCTAACCTGGTACCAATTTAACATAATTATAGACTATTTTAAAGACATTCCTATAAAAACTTCTACAGTAAATCATTTCAACTGCAAGCACAAGAATTGGAGGCCTACTAGTTAACACACTCAGGAATCCCTTAAAAACACTAAACTGGAACCATAATATACAGAGGACCTGGTAAAAATGCGGGCAGGCCCTTTGCATGTTGCTTCAGTCTCTGTGAGTTCATATGAACTTTGCTCATTCAGAAGTCCTCCATCCCACCTGTCTCCTACACCTATCTGCTTCCTCTCTGACAGGGTTTCCTGAGCACCTCTGGGAAGGGATTATGAAAAGGACTTCTAAAGTCTTAATTACGTTGTTGAACTGAAAGTCACGTGCTTGTTTCAAACACATGCTTTTGCAAATCTGTGAGAGACTGAAAGGCTCTTAGTGCATTTATACTTAGTCTGCTGAACTGAAGGCTTGGGTGATTAAGTAATAGTTGTAGAAGCATTGATAATATTCTCAAAATCTTTTCTTTCATTGCTAGTTTTTAAGTGAATGCACATCTACACTTCATGGGATTTTTGTGATAAGAACAGCCTTTAGCATGCACGAAGAGTTCAATAAATGTTATTATGTCATTATTGTTATTAATGTTATTATATCATATTACAAATATATTTCTAGAAATTAAAACTTCTCCAAGCCCATGCATCTTAGAAAAAAACTGTTAATTTAATTTTCTGTTATTTGGTACAGTACTATTTGGTATATTTAATATGCAAAAGTTGTAGTTATAATTATGCATTTTTTCCAATGTGTAATTTATCTATTAAAGCAAATATAGCTACAAGCCCATCCTATTTCTCAAGAATCTTACTGCACTCATCTTGGCTTAAGCATCCATCCAAAACTGCAGGGGAATATTCTTTTCCTTTAAGCACGCTGAGCACAACCCATTAAAGTAAAGATATCAAGAGAAAGAAAATTCAATAACATGCTCTGTAATTGAGACATTATTATGGTAAAATGATTCACAAAATGTCTGAGTCTCTCAAAATTTCTTAAGAACTATTCTAGAACATTAATGCTAGCCCCAAAGGAAGAGTTTTGCCTGAGAAACAATTCCTGAGTGATCCAGCTCCGTTACAGAAGGGTGATGTCTTTCTCACTTACCACTCTATTCCCCATGCTCCATTCAATGCCTGCAAATGATCTGAATTCAATATCAGTTTTTAATAAATAAAGACACTCTCACTGCTGCAAGAATTCACTGCTCTGTGTTTATAGATTTCTCTTTTGTCTTTTAACCAGAATTGCTGACTAAAATTTAACTCCAAATTGCAGACACAGACATTCACCTCTGCCTTCTTCCTCTGGAAACCACTGGTTAAAACCATGACGTGCTTCTCACACTGATGATAATGGACTAAGCCTCTGAAACTGTAAGCACACTCAATTAAATGCTCTCTTTCATAAGTATTGCTGTGGTCATGATGGCTCTTCACAGGAATATAACAGTGGCTGAGACAGCCTTCTAAAGTCTGATTCTTAAGTTTATGATTCTTAGAGTTTAAATGTAGAAGTCACTTAGTTCGGCCAGCGCAGTCATAAGCCTTCAGAGCTCAAAAACGCAGGAAGGACCTGGAGCATCAGTAGACGTTTCTTGTCTTACTTATTATTTCTATCTAAGTAGAGCAAAAACAACCAACCTAATCATTTGAAACATCTTAATGGCTGATTTTCTAGTTAGAGTCCTCCATCTATAACATGACATAATTTCATTTTCTGCCCTGGTGTAGACAGTTTTTGGAAGGTGATAAGAAGTACCAAGTTGGCAAGCATTGTACTGAAAAATCCTGATGACTAGAGATCCAGGAGACTCTATATTCCCTACAGAGTCCCAAGGACATTCCTTTTCCTTCAAAATAACACTGGACTGTCTTCAATGCCAAGCGGAGCAGTAACGAGGACAATGCTCTATGACTGTATAGAGCCATTTACTTCTGTTTATGTTTTTCCAGGTAAGAGTCTCTTTCCCTATGAGTTCAGGCCCCATTACTTCTTTTCATTTCTATTTTCTGTGTTCTTGCCATATTTACTGCACTTCCAGCAAATTGTCCCTGAAATTGAACATAAGTGCAATAAATGCATCCCGCTTCTTGCAAAACCTCTTTAGCAGTTTCTTTCTTTTTTATCTAATTCAAGTTCTTTTTGCTGATAGTGGAGGACAGTAAGGGAAAGCATGACCATAACACATGTGTATTCTTCTTTACTGCCACTTATAATTTTAATATTTTACTTATGCATAATTAATATCTTTTCCTGCCTCGGTTTAATTTCTCTTCAAATAGATTCTGCTACTTATTATTTTATTAGTACATGTACTGGCTTGTTTTGTGTGTCAACTTAATACAAGTTAGAGTCATCAGTGGAAGGAGCCACAGCTGAGGAAATGACTCAGTAAGATCTAGCGGAGGCTGTGGGAGTTGCAACAGTTAACAGCTGATTCTCTGATGGAGGAGAGTCCTGTTCAGGAAAGGCTTGTGGGACCGTCGACTCTGGAAACTGATGCTCCTGTCTGTGATTTCACAGGTGCAAAAGCAGCTATGGCATTGCCATAATACCTGCATTGTAGCACTTAATCTCATGTGATATGTATATGTAATCCCATGATTGCATCTCAATCTTACAGGCACATCTACTCAAGGATGGTTAGGAAGATGACTTCTCATTAAGCTGCATAATTTTGATATATAGAAAATACACTAGGATACATTTCACAACTAGATCTATTGCCGCACGAGGACTGCAAGACACTTAAATGCCTACTTGTTTCTTTTATTCAAACTACACACGATTAGCTCATTTTTACCTCAAAGCAAGTGCAAACTAAACTGAATGTTTCTGTACATGGATCATAAGTCAAAAACTTTTTAGATATGCACAAGGTCAGAGTTGCAGATGCCCAACCAAGGTTACTAACGCAAAGCAACCTAAAACTGAGGCCAATTCCTTGCTTGCCAAGACCTAACTCCCTGTGAAGGTCCCTCAGCAGTGTGTCTCACCCAGGCACTGTGATCCCACCCTCTGTTCATCGTCTTATACCTGGAACCTCAAAACCTTGCATTGCCATAAAGCTGGACTTCTTATGGTTTACCCAAACAATATGCTATGATCAATAAGATGTAACTCTTGTAGCTTTTTTTTCTTTTTGTCTTAAGCCTCCTGTAAAAGTGTGTTTAAGTTAGATGAACAGAGAAGCAGAAAAGAAATGAAACAGAACTGAAACAATAGAGAACTAGAAGCTATAGAGGTAGAATTAGAGCAACAGAACAACAAAGAGCATGGCCCTCAGATCCTGTACATGAGTCTTTACCCCTTAGACAGAAAAAGAAAAACTCAGTTGCCCTTCACTGTGAATTTCTTCCTCATACCCTGGAGGTAGCCTTGAAGAGCTGCTCTCTCAGGCTAACCATTAGAGATCCAGCTTTAAGGCACTTCCTCATTCAGTGACCCATGGTGGGTGATTCCATTCTTGGGCTTGATTGTCCTGGGTTCTATAAGAAGGTAGGCTAAGCAAGCCTTGGGAAGCAAGCCAGTAAGCAGCTCCCCTCAGCGGCCTCTGCATCAGTGCCTGTATCCAGGATCCTGTTCTGTTTGAATTCCTGTCCTGATTTTCTTTGGTGAAGAATAGCAATGCTCAAGTTTAAGCCTAATTAACCCTTTCTTCCCCAGCTTGCTTTTGGTCATGGTGTTTCATCACAGCAATTGAAACCCTAACTAAGACAATTGAGACCACTTTATTGGGATATTGCTATGACAGACCTGACCATGTTCTGGGAAGGATAGTGGAAGAAATTTGGAACTTTGGGCTAGAAAAGTCATTGACTATTGAGACCTTAGTGGGGGGTATTCTGTGGGAACTTGAAAGATAAGAATCTTAAGATCAATGCAGAAAATGGAGGCCTGGCTTGTGAAAGTTCAGAGAAGTTTAAATATTTTATCAGGCCCATTTGTTATTTTTAATAACATCCTGTAGTTAAAAATCCCGTAGTTCTGATTAGCTGGGGCTAAACAAACAGCTGTGATTAACAAAATACCAGAACTACAAAATAAAAACTGCTTTGCTGGGATACTTGATGCTGGCCGGCTAGACCTAAGATATTAGCAGCGATTAAGAAGAGATCAGCATCACTGAGGTAAAATTTTCTGGGAAGTGTTTCCTGAAAACACAGAGAAACTGTATTCCAGAAGAAGCCAAGCTTTTACCTTGCGCTGGTGAGCAGACTTGATAATGTATAAGCTTCACCCAAGTGGTACTGCTTTTGAAGGCAAGAAGGGGTTGTGGAGAACAGTTGAGGCCTAGCACTGTGAGAGTCCAGGTAAGGCCATTGGTAAAGGTGCTGCCTCAGGGGCAGTCGAAGGCCCAGAACTAAAATGATCATACAAAGAAGTTGAGGCTTGGCACCATGAAGAAAGACTATGAGTGGTTATTGGTGAAAGTGCAGTAAGGGACCGCAGCATTTTGGAGATGCCAGTATCATGGGAGGACCACCAAGAACAGTAGCAACAATGGGGTGGAGCTAGCTGGGGCCTAGAAGAAAAATTGTACGTACTGTAGAGGGCAGAGCTAGATGGAGAAGGCAGAGCTGGAAAAGTGACCGAAGCCCTTTGGAGGATCCCAGAAGATAGTGAGTAGACTGGATAGTTAGAATGTTTTGCTTTGATTGTGACTGTGCCTTGATTTTTTTCCCACTTGAAGTAAGAACATATTTTAATGAACTCATATTTGAGGGACTTTGAATTTTGAAAGACTGGATTTAAGAGGTTGGTTACTAAAACTTTAGTGTGTTTGAATTTGGAAAGACTTGAACTTCTAAAAATATTTATGTTCTTTTAAAAATTTTTTAAATTTATTTATTTATTAAAAATTTCCACCTCCTCCCCTCCTTCCATTTCCCATTCACTCTCCCCCTCCCTCTCCCTCTCCAGTCCTAAGAGAAGTCAGGGTGCCCTGCCCTGTGGGAAGTTGAAGACCCTCCCCCCTTCCTCCAGGTCTAGGAAGGTGTGCATCCTAACAGACTAGGCTCCCAAAAAGCCAGTACATGCAGTAGAATCAAAACCCAATGCCATTATCATTGGCTTTTCAGTCAGCCCTCATTGTCAGCCACATTCTGAGAGTCTGATCTGATCACATGCTCATTCAGTCCCAGTCCAGCTGGCCTTGGTGAGCTCCCATTAGATCAGTCACACCATCTCGATAAGTGGACACACCCCTCACAGTCCTGACTTCCTTGCTCATGTTCTCCCTCCTTCTGCTCCTCATTGGGACCTTGGGAGCTCAGTCCAGTGCTCCAATGTGGTTCTCTGTCTCTATCTCCATCCATCGCCAGAGGAAGGTTCTATGGTGATATGCAAGATATTCATCAGTGTGGCTATGGGATAAGGCCAGTTCAGGCACCCTCTCCTCTGCTGCCCAAGGACCTAGCTGGGGACATCTCCTTGGACACCTGGGAACCACTCTAGAGCCAAGTCTCTTGTCAACCCTAAAATGGCTCCCTTAATTAAGATATCTTCTTCCCTGCTCCCATATCCACTCTGAACTGAACTGAACTGAACTGAACAGAGAATTCTCAACAGAAGTTCAAATGGCCAAAAGACACTTAAGGTCATGTTCAACCTCCTTAGTGAACAGGGAAATGGAAATCAAAACAACTTTGAGATATCATCTTACACCTGCCAGAATGGCTAAAATCAAAAACACCAATGATAGCCTATGCTGGAGAGGACGTGTTGGTGGGAATGCAATCTTGTGCGACCACTTTGGAAATCAGTGTGGCAGTTTCTCAGGAAACTAGGAGTCAACCTACCTCAGGATCCAGCAATACCAGTCTTGGGAATATACCCAAGAGATGCCCAATCACACTACAAAAGCATTTGTTCAACTATGTTCATAGCAGCACTATTTGTAATAGCCAGAACCTGGAAACAACCTAGGTGCCCCTCAATAGAAGAATGGATAAAGAAGTTGTGGAACATATACACTTTAGAGTTCTACTCAGCGGTAAAAAACAATGACATCTTGAATTTTGCATGCAAATGGATGGAAATAGAAAACACTTTACTCAGCGAGATAACCCAGACCCAAAAAGATGACTATGGTATGTACTCACTCATAAGTGGATTCTAGCCATAAACAAAGGACATTGAGCCTATAATTTGTGATCCTAGAGAAGCTGAATAAGAAGGTGAGCCCAAAGAAAAACATATATTTATCCTCCTGGATATTGGAAGTAGACAAGATCGCTGGACAAAAGTGGGGAGCACTGGGGTGGGGGTGTGGTGGGGGAAGGGAAGAGGGGGGATAGAAGGGAGAAGGGGACGATTAGGGAGAGCTTGGGAGAATGGAATGGTTGAGATTGAGGAAGAGTGGATATTTATGTTCTTTATGTGAGATCTTGGGGATGAAGAAGAAAAGGATTGGAAGGGTTGTGGCTTAATAGTGATGTGCTTATGTGTCAAGTTGACAAGGGGTCAATCATACTGGCTGGTTTTGCATGTCAACTTCACAGAAGCTGTATTCATCAGAGGAAGGGTTCTCAGTTGAGGAAATGCCTCAGTGAAATACAGTTTAAGGAATTTTCTCATGTAGTGATCAATAGGTAAAACCCAGCCCATGCTGAGTGGTCCCATCCCTGGGCCGTTGGTTCTGAGTTCTACAAGAAAGTTATCTGAGCAAGCCATCAAGAACAAGCCAGTAAGCAGCTCCCCTCCATGATCTCTACACATATTCAGGACCCTGCACTTTTTGAGTTACCATCCTGATTTCCTTCAGAAACGAACGGCAATGCTGAAGTGTAAGCCTAACAGACTGTTTTCTCCCCAACTTGCTTTTTGATCATGGTGTTTTGTCACAGCAACAGTACATGAATCTTACTATATTTATAACTTTGCTTCCTCAAACTAATCCTCAATTTAGTAATATGTTTGTATTCAGCCAAAAATAATATATAGTCTGACATCCAAGTCTTTAATTCTTACAACAAATAACGTCTCTAATATTCTGTTGAATTTTGATCACTCCATTATATCTAAATTATTTAGAGAAGCCTTTTATATTTTGTTTTCCTGTCACTCATTTCTGGTTTTAACCAAAGAGCATATTGCTCTAAACCATATTACAACAGTGTTCACATAAATATCATTTGAGACAGAAACCTAAACCTCAATAAAATGGCATCATATTATCATATTACTTTGTGTGCCTCATTCTTTATCTTATATGGCATGCACCTCATAGGAAAATGAGTATAGGTTCACAGTATTACTCAGTTTAGAAAGATTGCAGACCTATGTAATAAACTGCTAAGTTTAAAAGATTGTCTTTACTCTTGACCAGCCAACTCATTTTCTTAAATCAAGTTTCATGGTTTCTCTTTCTCAGCCATTAGGGATTATTTCCATTCTGGGAAATAATGGATAGAGACCTTTACTGATTGCAAAGAATTCCTTGATGTGCCAAGACATCAAGAATACATAGCAAAAGCGTAAGTAATCTTCATATAGTCCAAAATATTTACCAATGGCCACCTTGTCACAAATACAAGCCATCAACTTCCACACCCAGTGGGGATATAGATAACCTGCAACAAGTGAAGTCAAGAGGTATAAAGAAAAATTTGAAGTCTTTTCCAAGTGATCTAGCAAAAACCTCTGTATTCTGTTTTCTCTTTGTGCATGTCACTCACCTTTTCTTTAAAAGTGATGAAAGACTTTTATATATTTTTATTCTTTATATAAACTGCTTAAAACTCTGCTTTGTGTGCCTGTGCAGCTGTTCAAGGGATTCTATTAAACCTCTGAGAACAAAGATGTCAAATTTCTCTCATAAAAAAATGGTGAATAAGGAATCAAGGTATTTAAATCCTGCACACCGCCCTCTTGGCCAGATGTTACCCTTGATTACTTGCCAATATATTCTTGTTTACCATGAACAAAATGTACATACTACAAAATATAAAAGCATTTCTTAAAAGTCCATTGTAAGTCTTTTAAATCATAGAATTAAATTAGAGATTTCTTAATTAATCCAGTTACTTTGCAACTCTAGCCTCCAAATAACATTAAATCAAATTATTACAGGGTTTTACAAGATTTACCTCCTAATGGGGAATTTAAAAAGAAGATAGGAAAACCAATCACTCTAGTCAACGAATCTTAGAAAAAAATTATTTAGAGATTTAAGAAATTCTTCTTGATCTATGTAACCAAACAGTATAAAAGCCCATTTCACTACTTCAAAAACATATTCCTTAATGTGCTTGTTTCTTAAACAAATACAATGTGCAGAATATTGACAAAAGAGAATATATGGTTAAAGAATGATATCAAAAATGACTCTTTTGATTTCAAAATATTTAAGTGACAGCCTGTAACCAAGTAAAAATATTCAATTCATCAGGTAACTACAACCTTTCCAGTTTCCTGGGCTAACACAGTCTGAGTAAGTGTGTGTGTGTGTATTTGTGTGTGAGTGAATGTGTGTGTGTGACATTTAAATCTTCACGTATTAAAAAATAAAACTAGTAGAAAAGCAAGAATGTTGATGGTATTTCAAAAGGTACACAGTTTTTACTTAATTTATACTTGGATAGATATATTGTATACCAATTTTTCACATGATCTATAACATTTTACATGAAGTTGGATTAGCAATATTGATAACACGATGCTTGCATATGCAATAAGTAATTCATTAAAACACATATATAGGACCTCTATGTTTCAAAGTATAATAAATTTGAGTAACAAGTTGATGTCTTTAAATAAAAGTGTAATCTTCTTCATATTTTTTCTGGATATTCTAACTATTTAAGAGTAAAATAGTTCAGAGTTCAGAACCAATTGAAAGATATATATATATATATATATGTATGTATATATGTATATATATATACATGTATATGTATGTATATATACCAAATATGATGTTATATTTGTAAGGCAGTGATTCTGGGTAGGAAATTTTTGTTTTTTCAAATATATTGCAAAATTTCATGCTAAGTGGGGCCTAATCATCATTATAAATGTCTTCTATTTAATCCATCATTAGTATTAACCAAATTGGTATTTAAAAAACAGTCTTAAAATCCATACCAGAAGACTAAGCCCACCACTGGCAACTGCCTAGAGCATCAGGGTCCACAGGCTGGGTGACCCAGAGACCTATGATAGAACCAAACACAACTAAAGGGGAAAATGTCAAAATAATGATACCTAATGATATTTTGCTATACCCATAAATTGTTGCCTTGCCCAATTGTCATCAGAGAGTCGAGCAACTGATAAAAACAGATACAGACCCACAGCCAAATATTGGGCAGAATTTGGGGATTTCTGCAGAAATGAGGGGGAAATGATTGTAAGAGACAGAGGGATCAAGAATGCCACAAGAAAACTCACAGAATCAACTAACCTGGGTTCATAGCAGCTCACAAAGATTGTAGTGAAATCAGGGAGCCTACATGGACTTGACCTAGGCACTCTGTAACCAATTTTAAATTGTATAGCTTAGTCTAATAATGGCAACAGGCGCTGTCTCAGACACTTTTACCAGCTTTTTGGACCCCATCCCTCATACTGAGTCACCTTGTCCAGCCTTAACACATGGGGAAGTGCTTAGTCTTACTGCAAATTGAAATGCCATGTTTTGTTGATACACATGGGAGGCCCGAACAGAAATGGAGGACCGAGGGAGGGAAGTACAGGGCATGGGGGAGAGACTAGGAGAAGAAGGAGAAGGATTAACTGCAGTTGAGATGTTAAATAAATATAAAAATAGTCAGGAAGAAAGTAGTATTTAATTTTTATAGCCATGTTTTAAATATAGTTACATATAAAAAAATCAAATAAAGGTATTAGTGCCACCTTCACATCCCATAAATTCATTGAAATTACATGAATGGTGTGTGTGTGTGTGTGTATGCACACACATAAATAAATAAAAACTTAAAAACAAGGCAACAAAGACCCTACGAGAAACTATGGTTCAACAGGAAGAAATTTCAGTGCCAAGATTGGGTTACTTATTTCGGAGTTGTCAGCTCCAGGTCCCACAAATCTTTAAAACAGTCATTCTGTTAGCAGTGCACTTGTTTAAGCTATAGCTCTCTATGTTAAGACTGAGTCGCTAAACACCATACACTTAAGTCTTAGAACATGGAGAGTTCAAGCTGAAACTGACTTGTAAGTTTCATTCTGACTAGCAGTCTCTCAGACTGCTACAAGGTGCTATGTACACTACTGTGGGAGAAGAATAATCTTACCTAGCTATAAATTTTGCAAGTTGCAGTAATGACTCTAAATATGTCCATTATTGTAATAAAAGTAATCAACCACTTTCTGATTGGACTGAAGTACAGCTCCTTCAGATGAAACAAGTCCATTGGTTGACTTCTCTGTTTTTATGTCAGTACGAAGCTGTTTTCATTACTGTAGCTCTGTAATAGAGTTTGAAGTCAGGGATGGTAATGCCTCCAGATGTTCCTTTATTGTATAAGATTGTTTTGGCTATCCTGGGTTTTTTTGTTGTTGTTGTTGTTTTTCCATATAAAGTTGATTATTGTTCTCTCAAAGTCTGTGAGGAATTTTATTGGGATTTTGATGGAGATTGGATTGAATCTATAGATTGCTTTTGGTAGAATTGCCATTTTTACTATGTTGATCCTCCCAATCCAAGAGCATCCCCATCTCCCCTTACCTCACCCCCACCCCCCAAGTTCCCAATTTTTGCCTGGAAACCTAGATGAAAATTCTTAGAGTTTTCACATTCAGCCACAGGAAACTATACACAAGTTATTTTTAATGGCACGCACAGACTCTGCCCCAAACACACTTCTTAGCTGTACAATTGCCCTGGCTTTGAGAAACAAAATGTCTGAGATGGAGAACAGCTCATTTTCTAGACTGAGTCTCCTCAAGAGACATTCATGGTCTGTGCTGCTGCCCTAGGCCATGTTGATTCTGTTGGTCCATGTGGATAGCTATGCTACCATCAGAAGCCATGTTGATGCCCATAGTCCATGCTGCCACAAGGGTCCATGTTAGTGTTGCTGTTTGTGGTACATGCTCCCACATAAGGCAATGTTGATATCTGTGGTCCAAAGAGTCAAGGTGATGCCTGTGATTCATGCTACTAGAGGCCATGCTGGTGTCTGTGCTGTGAACTGAGACCATATTGATGTTTGTGGTCCATTTTACCACCAGAAGACAAGGCCAGGGGTGTCACCTGAAGCCATATTGATGACCTTGGAACATTCTACTTCTGAAGACCGTTGATTTCCATGGTCCTTGCTGCTGCCAAAGGCCATATTTGTATCCTTGGTTTGTGACACAACTGAGGACCATGATGGTATCTGTGGTCTGTGCTACAACCCAGAATCATGTTGATGTCCATGATCTATCCTGCCACTGGAGGCCATGCTCAAGTGGTTCATGCTGCTGCTGACTATAAAGAGCAATGAAAAGTTTTTATTCCCAGTAATAACAATGGCTTCAGCATCACAGTGAGCTAGAACACTTCTGTGATAACGTCTTTCCCACAGTGTCACTCCTAATAAAAGAAGTAGTCTAGACAGAAAGTCATTGATGAGAACGCTTAAAAATTGTGATAAAGATGCTGAATTCTAGCTCTTCACAGTTGACTTCTGGTGGGAGTAAGGATGGGAAGGACTCAATTTTCTTTATAGGGCTGGCTATTTGGAATTTAACCATGCTCTAGTAAGTACATGTGCAAAACAAATTGAACTTGGTATTTTTCTTTTTATTTAATTTCTTTAGGGGCAGCACAACAGTGGGAGGCTGGACATGGGAGGATGTGGAAGTGAATCTGATTGGGGATTAATATATATATATGTATATATACATATACATATATAATTATATATATCATTGAGGATCATTATAGATACATGTATATATGTGTGTGTGTGTGTATGTGTGTGTGCATGTGTGTGTATGCCCAAATAAATAGCTAAATAAACTAAGGCACACACATATACACATGCAAATATATGTGTGTGCGTACATCCATATTTACACATACACACACACACACACACACACACACATATATATATATATATATAAATGTCATTCAGGCACATAAAGAATGATGAAATTCTTAAGAATTCCTAAGGAATAATATCTGTGATAAATAGTTAAGCAGAAAAGCTAAATACATAAAAACCATTTATCATACATCTTGTTTCATGTAAAAAAAATTTAAAATAATAAAATATATGTATCTTCATACACAGGCACAAAACAAGAATGGGAACAAACTAATGGTTAAAATAATGAGTTAAACATATAAATTTGTTAATGGAAGACTGGAGAAGTAATTATTTATAATAAAAACAATCAGAATTAATAATTACAAAAAGTGATTCAGAAAAAAAATCTATGGATATTAAAATTAATGGCTAAAGCATTAATGAGTAGTAAGATAGAGTCATGATTTCAAAATAATTTTCTGAGACATAATGTTAATTATCAAAGGGAAAATGTAAAGCTATAATGAAGAAACTTGGAAAATCATACTTAATCACACAAGAAAGAAATAGCAAACTTGGTACGAAGACATCGTGTTTCTTGGTAATTATGTACTGATAATGAACATAGCGTTACCTAGTGAAATTCTTGGTCAAAACCTGTCATCTAAATTTATGATAATGACATAATAGCAGAAAATCAATCTTGATTGTGTTCTGTGAAATAATTGCCCACTCTTTGAAATAAAATATATTAAATTATAAGCAGATTCCCCATAGTAAAACTCACATGATAAAAATCACTAACTGATGTAGGGGATTGGAAAAATTAGAAACATCTAAATAAACAAATTCAGATATCTCTTACTAACAATGTCAATCTCTTACTTTCTTGAGTTTACTGATTTTAATTAGATGAGATCTTTACATTAGGCAATATATACAGAAGGTAGCAATGTAATTTCAGCCTTGGGATATAGCCAAGTAGGTATAGTGTTAGCTGTATCCAAGAGGCCAGGGGAATGGTCTAGACTGGGAAAGAAAAAGCATGATATCTTTAACCTGTTATCAATAATTCAGAAGTTGTGTGTGTGTGTGTGTGTGTGTGGAGAGAGAGATAGAGATAGAGAGAGAGAGAGAGAGAAACAGAGATATAGAAACAGAGAGAGCAGAGAGGAGATAAAGGAGATGAACAGGAAGGAAGGGTGTAATGGGGATCTAGGTGAAAATCATATCAAAATTCTTAGTTTTTTTTTTCAGACCTTTATAAAATTATGTTCAAACACAAACAAATTGCACTGTGCCTCATAGAATTACATGAAAACAATTTAATATTTCTCCAGCACTTACTTCAGATTTATCACTTCTAGATAGTATTCTTTTTTCTTCTTTAACTTTATTCTTATATTTAAAAAAACAAAACGAATTATCTTTTATTATTTTACATACAAATCCCAGTTCCCACTCCATCCCCTCCTCCCATTCCATCTACTTTCTCCCTTTCTATCCCCACTCCCCACAGAGGGAAAGGCACATTGTTCCTAGAGAAGACCAAGGGCTACCCCACCATATCCAGGTTGAGCAAGGTATCCATCCAAAATCAGTGGATTCCAGAAAGCCAATAAAAGCACAGGGAAAAAACCTGGTGCCACTGCCAGCCATACAACTATCACCCAGATTCAGAGGGTCTAGCTTTGGCCTACGCTGGTTCCTACCTTGTCTGACCAAAGTTGGTGAGTTCCCATTAGCTCAGGTAAGCTCTATAAGTGGGTGTCCTCATTATGGTCTTGACCTCTTTGCTCATATTCTCACTCCTCTCACTCTTCAGCTTGACAATTTTCCTTTGCAGTTCTTAATGTTATTTCTTTATTCTCTATGTTTTGTGTTTTGATTATTACGTGTTGAGGGGACCTTGTTGTTCCAGTCTCTTTGGTGTTCTGTAAGCTTCTAGTTCCTTCAAGGGGATATACTCTTCAGGATGGGAAATTTTTCTTCTATGATTTCGTTGAATATATTGTCTGTGCCTTTGAGCTGGTGTTCTTTTCCTTCTTCTGTCCCTACTATTCTTAAGTTTGGTCTTTTCATGGTATTCCAGTTTATTTGAGGTTTTGTGTTAAGAATTTGTTGCATTTAATGTTTTATTTGGCCAATGAATCTATTTCTTTATAAAATCTTCAATGTCTGCAATTCTCTCTTCTATCTCTTGCATTCCATTGTTTATGTTTGCCTCTATAGTTCCTGTATGTTTACCCAGATTTTCCATTTCTAGAATTCCCTCGGTTTGTGTTTTCTTTATTGCCTCTATTTCAGCCTTCAAGTGTTGAACAGTTTGAACTGTTTGCTTCACCTTTTTTGGTTTTCTTTAAGAGATTTAATAATTTCTTCCAACTTTTTGTTTGTCTTTTCTTCCATTTCTTAAAGGGAATTTTTCATTTCCTCTGTAAAGGTCTCCATAATCCTCATAAAGTTACTTTTAAAATCACTTTCCTCTGCTTCTTCTGGGTTAGAACAAACAAGTCTTCCTCTTATATGACCACTGGGTTCTGGTGTTACCATGTTACTTTTTAGGTTGTTGAATGAATTCTTGCCTTGGCACCTACCCATCTCTTCCTCCAGTTGGTGCTGGCAGTGTTTTTCCCTCTTGGTTCAGTCATTGCAGTTGCTGTCTGTATCTTTGGAAACTGTTCTTGGTCTGCTCTATGCTGCCACTGTCTTTGGCTCAGGGAGCTGCTAAGGTCTCCTTTGGCAGCCTGTCCTTCAGAGTTTCTCTCTTGGTCCTCTCTGTGTAGTTGCAGCCTGTGTTTCAGATTTCCTCTGAGGTTGTGGGAGATCCAGTTAGTATTCTTTTTGCACCTACATTAATACATTGATCATTTTTAAAACTTTCAGAAAATTCTTGTTTCTGTTTATTTTTCTAACACTAAGTCAAGACTTGTATGTAACTATTGTGTAGTTTGGGTTAATTATTAAAGTGTTAAATCAGATGAAAGTCCTTCTTTTTTGAAAACATTTTCCCCAATTTATCCAATGTATTTATTACACATGCATTTAATTGACTCTATCACTAACTTTCTCAATGGATCTCTTTGTGAATTGAATAGAGTAGAAAAAGTTGACTAATCACAAGAAAGTTTTTACCAAACTAAAATAGATATAATTTGAATCATGGCCCCTGCATTTTAGGTGGCTTTTTATGGAATTTTCCATGGAATTATTAAAACTCTGACACATTACTGGATATTTCATTTATTTGTTTATTACTTATTATTACTTAATGCTTGACTCTACAGAACAAGTGCATGCTTGCTTTTGGCAACAAACATGTGATATCTCATGGTCCACTGCACTTTCATGATGCAATTAACTGTATTTTTCAAAATGTACCTCAAGTGAGGCACCCCTCAAAATTACTGGGAATATCCCTGTATCCTTTGTTCTGACAAACTGAAAATACAGATGATCCTGATTAACTATCACCACATACTCATTTTGTATGGATGCTAGCTAGGTTTTTTTCCTTATACTCATATTCTCAGGAAAGAATCCCCATACACCAACTGCACCATTTCAGTCCCAGATCCCATGCAGCTTTACAAAACCCACCACTAACACTCCTCGTTCATCTTAAAGAAAAGGTCCATAGCTCCAGTCTTTCCCCACAGTAGAGATAATCACAGCACTTTTTTAAATAAATTACTTTTCATGACTCCTTCTTAGAATCCACTCTCAATCTGCCTTCACTACAATATAAGAGATTTGAGTGTCATACATGAATAGTTCCTCGTAGTTTTATGGGACAATTACTGATGTGAATATTTTATCCTCATTCTCTATGCAAGCATTTCCATTTGTACATTCATGGCATGCACAGATACATATACTCATGAGACCGATCAGAAACTCACTTCCCCCTGGGTTCTGGATGACTGCAAAGCTCTGTTAAACTAGATTGATATCATTGTTGTTATCAATAATATGTTCTTCCAATATGTATTTGTAAGCATTCTTTGTGGTGTTCATTATACTGTACACAACCCAAGACAATGGGCATGGAAGAGGGTTGCTTCCTAGTTAGCAGCTGTTGAAGTTTCTCTTACTCTGGGAACTGCTTTGAGTAAATTGAGTGCTAGTCCCCTGGCCCAGCAGGTTACCCTTATGCCAACATCAGCCATTCTGAACCCCGCACAGAGACCTCGAGACAGGTGTGCAGAACACCACATCTCACTGCCCAGCTCCTGAAAGCATACCACTAGCCATAGCTATTTGGAAAAGCTTGCATCAGAATTTATAGAATTGTCAAGCCTTGATGCATCATTTCAGATTTTCCCAACAAATGTGGGTCAAAATATCTCTTCCATAACCATATATGCAGATTGTTCAGGCCCACTCAGAGAGTTCCCTGGGAGACACTCTGCTTGCTACTTTCTCTCAAACCTTATGTCTGCATGGGAGCAATAACGTTACATATGACTGACCACTGCTCAACTTGCCTACCACCTCTGCTTGCTAGAGACCATCATTTCAGGAGTATCTCACTTAGTTACAGTCTCCACTTATGTAGGAAAAACAAGCCCAGCCATCTGAGAGGAGACAGATGCAAAATATTTGCAATCTCGGTGCTTTCGGGACATGATGCAAGCAAACCAGAGTGTCATTCTGTGCAGAAAGTCCAAACTTTTAGACATGATCTCTCTGAATCTTATTATAGCTACCCAACATGTTGAGCTTCCATCCTCTATACGGGGATCAATTGACAGAGACATGTTTAGGAAATTAGTTAAATGTGATATCAGTTTGAGTGGCAGAATATGGTATCAGAACAATATGAGGTTTCCACATGCCTTTCTATGAATATGTGTCAGGACTTTTTCAATTTTGAACAATCCGAACAAAGTAAAGGCATTTTTAAATCCCACCCCAATGGAGGAAGACTCCCAGATGAAGTGAGAAATGTATTTAAGACTGAGACTTTGCAAACTCATAACACTTATGATGAACAACAGAAAACAATTTAAATTAGAGTTTAGTAAACACTGTGTCTATAAATAGGATTTATGATTCTAATTGTATAGATAAAATATTATATGAAGATAAGTCTACTGGTGAATTGGAAATTCAAATAGCTTTTTCATTAGATAATCTAATCTGAAATTAGAATTACAATAATGTGTGGATAAATTGTCTATAATGACAAGATGAGCCGGTCCAAAAACCATAGAGTGACTTCTTGTCCTCAAGAATCTGACAAAGAAAAATTTGAGGATAATGGGAATTTCATGCTCTTTTGCATCCAGAGAAGGCATCTCTCAATTAATTGATATAAAACCACTTGTCAATTGCCCTTTAAAATGCAAAGAAAAGACAGGAAATAAGGAGCCTTTTGATTCTCAGTATTCTACAGTGGGCCATCTCTGTCCTGTCACTTTAAACTTCAAGCTTTCTCTCCACATTTTCTTCATTGTTTGCAGTTACCATTATACTATGAGTTAATAAATAGAAAGATCATTTAAAACACATTTAGAAATTCTGGAAACACTCAAGACAAGAATGTCTTGAAAATGCTATACTGGTAATTAAACAGAAAGGAAATAAAACTCACACATTAAATAGCTGCTACAATTACAATAAACATGATTATAATAAATGCAGCATCATTCCACTTATCAAAATGTACCACCATGAAATGTATGGTATTTAGGATAGTGTTAATAATCCCAAATGATTTCCTCATCAAAAGGGTTTTTGCTCCCTCTGTTATAAATGCCATTGCAGTTTTGGTGCCCAAAAAACATAACAGTTCTCTTCAAAAAGAAACACCCCCTGCGGAGCTCTCACAGGTTAAGTTTGATTATGTGTGCCTGCCTGGAGAAGAGCTGTTAGGAAATGAAAAAGGCTAAGCTTTCAAAACCTTCGGAATACTCTTTTGAGGTCATGCAGAACTCGGAAAGTGATTGAAAGTCTTTCGGATTTTTAATACATGAAAAGCAAAGATGCAAAATGTTTGATACACCCTTTATACGGCAACAGAGCTCAAAAGAAAGTGGGGCTATGGTGACAGAGAAGATGATCAAAGAATCTCACAAATGTGTGTGAAATGTGACCCAAAACACATTATATTATTAATATTAACTGATAAATATTAAAATAATATCTTCTTTTAAAAGAGCCACATAGTCATTATAGTAGGACAAAATGTTTGTTTGAAAGACAGAGAAGAAAGAATTGCAAATGAACAGAGAAAATTCAGATAAGCTCATTTGAATATTTTGTTATGTAGAGATTTATTGATTTCAGCTTTGAAATAGAGTTAGACTATAGTAAACTACCGAAGTGGTGATAAACAAAGAAATTAATGATCTAAAGAAAATATGTAACCAGTTCCACAAAGAAATAATCATAAATGAAGCAACCTATAGATATGAAAGTTAGTGACTTAGGAAGATTCCTCACAGGTGGGCCAGCCTATTCCAGAATTTTGTCACAAGAATCACAGAGTAGGATCTAGAACTTTATGTTAACGGCATATGGAGAATGTTTCGTTGTGTGCGCAAATTTAAAACAACTATGTACACTGAGAACCGTGGAAGTAAATTGTGAATTGAGTGAGTTCTAATTTTACCATGTCCCTGTAGGAAAAGAATTTGACAGAATAGATTTGTGACTCACATGTTGTGTTTAAAATACTTCGACGTAAGCTGATGTGGTACCTATCTCATGCCTGTAAGTCTCTACTTGAGAGACTAAAGCAAGAAAATCCAAAGTTGAAGGCTAGCCTGGGATGCATAATGAGTTCCAGCCTACGGAGTAGGGCTGTGTTAAAAACCAAAACAATCAAGCAACATCCAAAGAAGTAAGACATTCCAAGGGTAATTTCTAAGGTAATATGCTGATGGCTTATATAATGTTATATATAACATTCCTTTGACTTGATGTGTAAACTCTCAAAAATGTTCCAAGACCCATATTTCATGATGAAGGCAATGGGTTTTTTACACTGATATGTAACTCTATTCCTTCAACATACTGTCAAAACATCTAAGTCAGAGCTTTCTTCAATATCTAAACTGTTATATACTCATTTTACATTTCTCATGCCCTAAGACTGCAAAATCCTTTACTAATATTTTAGCATACAGGATCTCACTCAAGCCCAGGTAGAGACACTGAAGCCTATACTTCCTCTTAATTTTAATAAATAAAACAAACATTTTACTGTAAATTGTCATTAGACCAAACATTATAAAACACAAGTCTCAAAAACATAAAAATAATTGCCAGCTGTTTATTTTCTGAGGTGGTGGCTGGCAAAACTTTTCCAGAAACGTGTGGTATGCAAGAATTAGCTTCTGGGAAAGGCAGAGGAAGAAGGAAAATGTTTGCTAAAAATGAAAAATCAAATGATTATTGCGAAATGAAACTTTCATAGAGTGAAATGAAATGTTTTCAACATTGTAATTTTTATCCATGGATAGTACATATGCATGTACTTGACCCACAGGTTATACTTATTCTCTTAGTCTTAGAACAATATCATCAAGTTCTGGACGTTCTCAATATTTTAAATTACTATAAAATATTTTCCAGATATATACCAAATTCTGTATATGCACCAAACTCCTATTCCCCCCATCACTATTCAAGATTAACAATAGTGCTAATGGTAAAAGGTTTCCAATAAATCTGAAAATTCAAGAGATAATTATTGCTGCTGGCAACTTCACTAAAATCCTCGAAAGCTTCTCACGTTACTGTAGCCTAGTGGCAGCGATGGATTTGATGCCAACTGCTCAGGGAGAAGGTCACAGTGGTGTCACAGCTTGGGGAGGATGGCGTGGCAATAAAATTATTTCTGCTCTTGGGAAAGAGATTCGGAGAGAAGAGCATGTTTAATACCCCTGAAACTAGGAAAACAAGCACACCCTATGCAAAACATGTACAAGGGGATCAAGTGAAGGACCTCAGATGCAGTCATGGAGATACCCACATTCAAGCAGGAGGCTAGAATCCCTATTGGAGTCTGAGAAGTCAAAAAACCAATCTCCCTTTTCCCATAGTTTCTCTAAGTTTACAGGCATAAAAAAAGTCTGAAACAAAGAAGCCAGGTCCACTTATACATTAGATATTTGTGCACTGAGATCTTTGAAGCCAACAAAATAAAAAAAAATCTTTATTCCAACATAATCCATTCTACATTGTTATCAAGGCAATATTACTGTAGACAGCATTGAGAATCAGTCTTTCTTTTGTTTTTATTTCATTTATCAAACAAGAAACTGTCTCATTAACAGTAGGCTAGAACATCAGAAATGTGTGCTGTCATGAATCCACAGTCCTTGCTTCTGGGGCCAAACGATCATTCTTATGATTCAAGTAGTTCATGCCACCAACACAATACATGAGGGAAGTCCTGGGAAGGCAGAATTCAATTCTAGTCTCTGAAAGTTTTCAGCAGATTGTTTTGAATGAGTTCCATAATTTATCTCAATGTCAGCTCTCTCATCTTTAAAGAGGTATAATTCTATCTACCTCGAGGTTTGGGTGGGCTTCCTTTTAAAGGTCGGGAGGAAGAAGTTCGCTTTTGCTTCACGTTATCAGAACTCCAGGCAAAAGCCTGAGCAGACATTGTATCATGGTAGTAAATAAACAAGAACTTTATCTCAGATATGCACATGGTGAGTAAAATAACAGGGCTGTCACAGCCCAGTGTGTCTGCCCTTCTCCTTCCTGGATGTGCTTACCATTGCTCTGCTCTGTTTCTGAATTCCTTTTATAAACTGTGTCGGGGAATATTTTTTAAGGTGTGTCACTTCTGTTTATGTTGCGTTTGTTTAATTCTGTGAAGCTGTGTTACTGTGTCTGTCTGAAACTCCTGATGGTCTAATAAAGAACTGAATGGCCAACAGCAAGGCAGGAGAGAGAAATAGGCAGGCAGAGAGGACAAATATGCATAGAAATCTGGGATAAAAAGAGGGAACAAGAGAACAAGGAAAGGAGGGTGTCAAGGGTCTGCCACCCAGCCACCCAGCTGACCATGTAGTAAGAATAAAAGTAAGATATACATAAGTAAGAAAAGGAGAAAGCCCAGAGGAAAAAGGCAGTTGGAATAATTTAAGAAAAACTGAGAAAAAAACAAGGCAAGCTAAGGTAGGACATTTAAGTACAAATAAGTCTCTGTGTGTATTTATTTGGGAGCTGGGTGTCAGGCCACCCCCCAAAAAAGAATAAAAATGGCCAACAACATTTTGGCATACCAAATTTCCATGTAGGGTCTGAGAAAGCTTTGGAAAAAAAAAAAAACAAAAGAGGATTACAGCTCCTTAGCCCTTGAGTGAATACGGAAACAAACAAACAAATAAATAAAAAAAGCACAAACTGCTAGCTGCTAGCTCTAGGAAGGTTGAATGCAGCTCCTGGTGAGACAATCCTCTGACCAGTATACATGCCTTAGGCTTGGCTCTCAAGAAGTGAGCAGACCCCAAGATAGCTGCGCAAAGGATCCAGGTGTAGTTTAACAGTCTAAAGTTTGCTCGTGCGGACAAAAAATACTCAGGTATTGTATAAGATTGTTTTGGCTCTCCTGGGTTTTTTGTTTTTCCATATAAAGTTGATTATTGTCTTCTCCAGATCTGTGAAGAATTTTGATGGGATTTTGATGGGGATTGCATTGAATCTATAGATTGCTTTTGGTAGAATTGCCATTTTTACTATGTTGATCCTCCCAATCCAAGAGCAAGGGAGATCTCAACAGAAGAAGTTCAAATGGCCAAAAGACACCTAAGGTCATGCTCAACTTCCTTAGCGATCAGGGAAATGCAAATCAAGACAACTTTAAGATACCATCTTACACTTGTCAGAATGGCTAAAATCAAAAACACCAATGATAGCCTTTGCTGGAGAGGTTGTGGAGAAAGGGGTACACTCATCCATTGCTGTTGGGAATGCAAACTTGTGCAACCACTCTGGAAAGCAGTGTGGAGGTTTCTCAGGAAATTCGGGATCAACCATTGTTTGTAATAGCCAGAACCTGGAAACAACCTAGATGCCCTTCAATTGAAGAATGGATGAAGAAAGTATGGAATATATACATATTAGAGTACTACTCAGCAGTATAAAACAAGGACTTCTTGAAGTTTGCAGGCAAATGGATGGAAATAGAAAACACTATCCTGAGTGAGGTAAGCCAGACCCAAAAAGGGGAACATGGGATGTGCTCACTCATATTTGGTTTCTAGCCATAAATAAAGGACATTGAGCCTATGATTCAGGTTCTTAGAGAAGCTAAATAAGAAGGAGAACCCAAAGAAAAACAAACAGGCATCCTCCTGAATTTTAACCTTCATCAGGCGATGAAAGGAGACAGAGACAGCGACCCACATTGGAGCACGGGACTGAAATCTCAAGGTCCAAAGCAGGAGCAGAAGGAGAGAGAGGACGAGCAAGGAACTCAGGACCGCGAAGGGTGCACCCACACACTGAGACAATGGGGATGTTCTATCGGGAACTCACCAAGGCCAGCTGGCCTGGGTCTGAAAAAGCCTGGGATAAAACCGGTCTCGCTGAACATAGTGGACAATGAGGACTACCGAGAACTCAAGAACAATGACAATGGGTTTTTTGATCCTACTGCACGTATTGGCTTTGTGGGAGCCTAGGCAGTTTGGATGCTCACCTTACTAGACCTGGATGGAGGTGGGTGATCCTTGGACTTCCCACAGGGCAGGGAACCCTGATTGCTCTTTGGGCTGACAAGGGAGGGGGACTTGATTGGGGGGGGGGTGGGAAAGAAGAGGCGGCGGTGGGGAAGAGACAGAAATCTTTAATAAAAATAAATAAAAAAAAGACTCAGATATGCAGTAAAAGAGGTCCAGACAGAAACTCTAAACAGGTTCCACAGGCTTAAGAAAGAAAAAAAAATGGGTATAGGCAATTGTACAAAGAACTAATATCTTTAAAAAAAAAAATAAAGTCTTTAAAGAGACAGTAAAAGTAATATAAAAGAAAAAAAGCCATGTAATGATGGGAAATACATAGGAAGTCTGGATCCTGTATGCTATTATTTTGAATTTTTGATTGCTGAAAAGCAAAGGACAGCTGCTGAGAGACCTGGAATTCAAAGGAATGTTGAAATAAACCACCCTATATAGTTAGGAATACCTTAACTTTAAAAAAGTCAAAAAATGTATTTGTCAAATGGAAATCAAAAAATGTTTGAGAAAAGCAGTTTTGCTTATGTTTCTACAGAGAACAAAAGGCTATGGATTCACTCCAGATTAATATGGATCGGGTGTGAGCTCCTGAAATTTGACAGGTGATATTAATAAAAGTTGTAGCTGGCCTTCCCACCACTTGGCCATTATGTCAAATTTTTTCAGGAACACTAAAGATGCCTCCACACACATTTAGCAAGAAGCAGTCTAGAGAACATGACATCAGCACTCCTGAGAGTTGGGTTGTGGGGGGCTTTGGGTTATTTGGTGGGTCATGGATGTTTGTTATAATTTAGGGGAATATAGAAATATAAGATAAAACGACAACTATTAATCTCAGATACTTCGCATTGTCCTGGATTTTGGTATATTGACACAAACTCAAAGTCAATTTTGTTACACTATATATATGTTTTTACTCTTCTTTAAAGAACTTTTATACATTGATACAAATTTAATGTAATTTTTGTTACCATACTGTATATATGTTTTCATTTTTATTTAAGGGATTTTTGTATATTAATAACAACTTAAGGTTGGTATCAATTTTTGTTACAGCGTATTGTATATATGTTTCTGCTCTTGCTTAAGGTATTATACCTAGGCAGTTCATTTTTAAATGTAAGGTTAAATTTTAGTTTTTGAAAGCTATTATTATGAACTACTTAGAAAAATCAAGAAACACAGGTCAGTTGTTAGGTATCTATAACAATCAAATTTGTAGCTATGCTAGACATGCTTTCCAGATCATATAGAGATATATTTTAGATAGATAAATGGTCTTCAAACCTTTCAAAGACTATAGCATCTGCCGGGCGGTGGTGACGCACGCCTTTAATCCCAGCACTTGGGAGGCAGAGGCAGGTGGATCTCTGTGAGTTCGAGGCCAGCCTGGTATACAAGAGCTAGTTCCGGGACAGGCACCAAAGCTACAGAGAAACCCTGTCTTGAAAAACCAAGAAAAAAAAGACTATAGAATATGTTATTTAAAATGTTTTATTAATTTAAAGTTTTTCATGAAAAGGAGGCATATCTACTACTGGAAGCACCAGTTTATTACAGAGACAATGGGCATCAAAGAAACTCCTCATAGGGTTTATTGTCAATGTGCCAATGGTAGCCATTTGGGCAAGAAGCTGCTCTTGCCTGGACTGTTTGACGGTATGTTATATAAACTTGAGATGCAGGACCCACAGAAAAGTGACCACTGAACTTTGCCAAAACAAGGTGTGATGGTCCTTCAGGGTCCCTGTTTCACAGAAAATCTGTCAGACGGTTTTAGGACACAGAGGAAAGTGACTGACTAACTGCCAATATAGGCAGGACAGTCTTTCAAATTTCCTGCTTCATTGAAGTCTTCCAGATACCATGGGTCTGTAGGCTGAAAATGGATGCCCCAACATTGCAAAGGAACTTTGGGTTACTGTCCAGATAGTCAAATGTCTCTGCCATTTCTAAAGATTTTTGGAGTCATTTGCAGTGAATTTTTATTTACTTATATAACATATCCTTCTGGTACCTTTGATGGAGCTGAAGACTAGATAGTTATAGTTGCAGTAGTCCTTATATGATAGAAAATAAGTTATATAAAAAATTTGGATTTACTAAAATAGGACAGATTATGAGGTATTTTCTTTAAATTTGCCAGAAACAAATGAATTGGAACTCAGTACACTGTAAATGTAATTTTTACTTGATAATTGTCCTTGTTGTACATGGTCTTACTAGGTTAAAGTTAAAACTTTTCACTTTTGTTTAGAAAAAAGCAGGAAGTGTTGGGGAATATTATTTTGTGTTACTTTTGTTTATGTTGCATTTGTTTAACTCTGTGAAGTTGTGTTACTGTGCCTGTCTAAAACAGCTGTCTAATAACAAGGCAGGAGAGAGAAACAGGCAGGGTTGGCAGTCAGAGAGCATACATAAGAGCAGAAATTTGGGAGAAAAAGAGAGAACAAGAGAATAAGGAGAGGAGGACGTCAGGAGCCATCCACCCAGCTACCCAGTATGCCACAGAAGTAAGAGTGAAAGTAAGATAAACATAAGTTAGAAAATGAAAAAGCCCAGAGGCAAAAGGTAGTCAGAATAATTTAAGAAGAGTTTGCAATATATATAGTATATGTAATATATATAGTAATTATTTTCCTCTAGGACACATCTGCTCAGGTTCTTTCTTGACCTCATCTCATCCTAGCACACAAATTCTCACATGAAAATCCTTAGTAATTGTTTCAATTTGTGTCCATTAAAAGAATTTCCATCTTTTAAAATCTCCTTTAAAATCAATTTTGCAAATTTCAGCCACAGCTACTTATTTAAAACAATATAATTTCTTACTATTCATAGATAACCTATACTCTCCATACAAATTCTATTGCCTTCTGAATATTTAACTTATTTATATGGTTTCTTCAGGTTAGGTTCTTGGAATTAGATGTATGGGAGGGTTTTTTTGTTGATGGTGATTGGTTGTTTTCAATTTATTTGTTTTGCTAATAAAACTTAAACCAAAAGGTAAACAAGGACAGTATTTATGATCATTTTAATTTGATTTTGTAGGTTCTATAATAGAGAACAACATAATACTATTCACAGGGTGGGGGGGAGGAGGCTAACTGTTCACACTAAATAATATTTAATTTAAATCTCTCAGGTCTGTTTTTATTTAATAATTAAGAGGAAAATGGTTTCTCAACCTAAGTACCTATGTTTTCACTATTAATACCGTCCCCAGGTAATTGAAAGAGCATCAACTCATAAATCAGGTACAACTGCAACAAGAATAGCAAAATGAGAAAACTATGCACATTGATGGCATACCCCTCAACATACAGAATGAGTAAAAACAGAAGAAAAGAAGCAGAATATGGAAGCCTAATCATACCATAAAGCATAGTGGTACCAAGTGAACCCCTACTCAACTCCTTCCATCTCAGTTCGTCCTCTAAAACGAAGTTAGAGAAGTATTTATCTTGCTAGATCAGACTCATCTTGTGTTTTAAAGTATTTCATTTATATTGTGAATATGAGCTTTAGATATCTATATATGTGACTATTTATATTAATATATTCATCAGAATTGTTATGAGGGGGAAATGGCTAAACTGTATCTTTGAGATTTATTCAACATAACTTCTTCAAAGTGTGACTTACAGCCACTTATGTGAGGTCAACTTGAACTTGAAACTCAAGAGCATCCTGACTGAGCTCTTGGATTTCAAGCAACATAATCCAGCAATGTTCAATTTTCTCACCGAAGGAACAAAAGACTTATTCTCCTTAACACTCCAAGTGTTTGATATAATTGTAAATACACACAAAACTCTTAGTCCAGTGTCAGGAATTTATGAAGAGCTCAGAAAGTATCAGTTTCATCTTTCGACCACTATAACCTAAAAGCAATTCATTTCACAAAACTCCCCTGACGTTCCTACTTGGGTAGGAACTTTCTGTCCTACAACTGTCACGGGTTATAATAACACATACAAAAATGACATTTTAAATAATATCTCATCCGCAGTGTTTCTCGCAATTGGGCTCAGAAGCCTGATATCAGCATTCTCTTCCCAAACTTCGAAGAGTGACAGTCTCTCAGGGAACACTAATAGGATGTCTGCTAAATGAATGAGGACTGTTATTCCTTTCATTTGCTTCTCCCTCTACTTTCCCTTGTCTATCGTGTTTATTTATAACTACTTCAAGCTGCCTGCTATTAGGCAGGAACAAATCTGTTTGATGTGAGAAGTCAGAGAATTTGGGGGAAATGTGGTTTTCAACACCTTAATATCAAATGTAGTTAAAACTTCCGCTGATGGAATCTAGAAACTGTCACTCCTGGAAACTTTCACACCTACGGTGACTCGTATTGGACATAGATTGAATCCTTCAACATGATTTTCTGCCTAGAGGAAAGGCATCTGGAGATGTTAAACTGAAAATACCAAACATCACTTAAAAGGGAAACAGAGGACTAGAATACAGGGAATGGCTGCTATGACAGACAGACAGGGGACTGATGGGAAGCACTCTGACTGGTGGCAGACTGTGGCTGAAATATAAACTAAGGTTGAACACCGCTAAAAATGCTCTCAATTTTTATTCAATCATTTTTTTTTCTCTTTTTGAGTTTTTCATTTAATAATCTATGGGTTCCTCCCAGAAGTTAACTCTGGGGCCTGATTTGCCCTTTAACGAGTGAACGTGCACACGTTCACACACATACACACACATCAGGATAAGGAGATAGAAGGAGGGAAAGCACTTTGACAGCATCCCGTGAGAAACAAATAAACAATAAAATACTTTCCTCTCCTAAAACGGTCCCAAAGTTTGCATGCCTGAGACTTGAATGATAATTGCAATTGCGTCGGTTGCACACATGTTTTCGAGTCTTCATTCCTTTAGGAATTTTCTGGGTTAATTTTCAGTATATTAATCTCAGTATCAACTCGGTCACTCCCAGGAAATCTAATCAGAAGATTCTCAGTCCAAACAGCCATTCAGGTTCTTGTCCGCTGTGCCTGGTGTTCAACAGTGAAGAGGGAGGAGCCATACAACACCCTGGCATGCTACTAGGAGATGGACTCGTTTCTCTAACAGAGCTGCCTTTCCCCATTAGTTTTGTTGAGTGAATTTCTACCAACAAACTCACTGGTATACTAATTTCCTCCACTTTTTCCTCTTTCAAAGTCCAGAATCATAAATCAACACCGAGACCAGATTTGCTTATGTCTCAGTTACTTTTCCATTACTATGACAGAATACCATGAACAAGGCAACTTACAAAAGAAAGCATTCGTCTGGGCTTACAGTCTCCCGAGTTAGAGCCATGATGGCAGAGCAAAGGCATGGTGGGAGGAACAACTGGCAAGCCCACACCTTCATGTGAACACGAGGCATAGAGGCACACAGGGCATGGAACCACTCTTTGGAAACCTCAAAGCCTATCCCTGGTGACATATCTCCTCCAGGAAGATCACACCTCCCAATCCTTCCTAAACAGTTGTATCCACTGGGACCCAAGGGTTCAAACACATTAACCTATAAGAGTCATTCTTATTTAAACCACTACAGTTAATGAAAAGTCACTCTTTTTCTGTTCTCTGGAAATATAAAATTAACTTTCACATTTCAACTCCTACATATTCCAGTATCTGTAAGCATATCTTTCAAGAATTACACTATTGCAGCTGGAGAGATGGCTCAGAAGTTTAAATCTCCTACAGCTTTTGCAAAGGACAAGAATCATTAACACCACTCATACTGAGTGACTTGAACTCTAGCTGTGGGGGATCCTCTGCCCATTCCTGGACTCAGGGAGAACCTGCACCTCTGTGCTCCCCATGTAAACACAAACTGCAGAAATAATAAAAATCAGTATTTTCAGAAGTACTTGAAGACTCAGTGACAATAGCTTCTGTTTTAACCACTTCAGGTAATAGTTTATAGAAGCATCTAAAATAATCCCTGTTGCCAAGTTCATGTATTAGAAAAGACAATGTTAATGTTTATTTGATGTGTTTACTTGTCTGCTCTGTATTTAGGTTTTGTGCAACACTAGAATATTGAATAAGTTTACTGCCAGGAGCACAGAAGACTTACATCAGGTTATCTATCTAGGTCTTTAGCTTGCAGCAGTGTGTGAATATAAGAAGAGACCTAGGATGACTTAGAAAGGGGATTGGCAGGAAAGGGATGGGTACCAAAGAATGAAGAGAGAGTGGGGGAAAATGGGACAGGTTCACAGCATAGCTGTGGTCTAGTGGTCTAGAAACTGGGCATCTCCTCAACTTTGTGTGAGAAGCAGAAGAAATAACACAGAACTAGGGAAACATTTGTAAGAAAATAATCGTCACTTGAAGGAAAAGGGATTGCCAATTCAGCTCCAGGCCAACTGTAATCAGTAGAAAACATTGCCTGTGTGGCTAGAGTCATAGAGTATCTGAATTTCTTTAAATTAAGAATATTCTAATCTGCCGTCACTAGGGTTGCAAATGTACTTGTGTGTCTTATTTCCTTAGAAAATACAAAGTAGGTAGGATGTTATTTCAAAGAGTAAATTGAACCTCATCTGAAACTCTAGATGTGTTAGAAATTGAAGTTGCTTTTCTGTGTCATAATGACCCTCCTGACTCTGATTTTGCAAGAAAGAATATTTTTGCATTTTCCCAGATTTATTTTTCAACTGAAAAGCATGCTTTTTACCATTGGTGATTTTAAAATATATTTTTTCTGTACATTATGCTATATGTTAATTAACCAAAGCAATGTTTTACAAGTTTACCATGATATTTTTCATTATTTTAGAGTCATTTTATAAAGAAAAAATGCTTTTGGTTTTAATCATATGTTAAAAGGCAATAACCAGTAAAAATCTCTTCTTTTTTACATTTGAATTATTAAAAGCTATAATGTTATTATACTAGAAGGATTCTACTTCCTTCTTGCTAAATTTTTACCATTTAATAATTCTGCTATTTTTACTCAACATAAAGCATGCATTTTTTAATACCTTTAAATCTTTAGATTTTTCCTTATGGCTCAATAATAAGAACTCTTATCATCACTGTTGTAACTTTCCCAATTCTATAAAACCTTTACCAGAGTTTCCATCTGGAATTGCCCTTGTTTATGAACAAATAGTCATAAACTATTTTTAAGTTTTCTAAGTCATCCTAGGTCTCCTCTTATTTCCACATTCACATACTGCTGCAAGCTAAATATGGCAAAATGAAATTTTTTTATATCTTTAAAAAATAATAAGCATGCAAAACTTTAAAAGCCCAAAAGATGAAATAAATAAACAAGACTTAGTAGTTTTGCCTCTCTTTCATAGAGTGAATCTGAGAACCCTAAAACAAAATCTGTTTCTAAACCATGAAGAAATCATTATTTTATAATTACTTATTAGATTTTTATGAATCAAATTAGTTAGGGGACTCTGGGACTATATGTCTACCTATTAATATAAAGTCATTTCCCCAGGAACTTGTCAGGGGGAAAGAACTCCCTACAGTGCATATTTACATTCTTTGTCAAAAAGCTGAGAGCAATTTAATCAATAAGACATTAAAATACATCTCGTCTTAGAAATCACAAGACTGTTAAGCTTGATGTTGTCACTGAATTGTCTTTACCACATTCACTAATTGATGCACACATGAGAGTATTTATTTTTACAAACATAAAACAAATATGGATCATTGCTTCTGCATAAAAAAGTCTGCCATGGACTGTAGATAGATTATTCTGTGTGCAGGTAAGCAAGTAATTCATGAGTTTAATGTTTTTTCCCCAATCCATCACTAATGATTATTTATTCTACAATATCAATTTTTAAAAGAGCATGTTCAGAGAGTCACCAATATTCTGGCAAGTTGTCTGGTAGAAATCCGTGGCTGAAACTAATATTTATTTACAAATCAGTTTGGGGAAAGCAACAAACTCACTTTTCTTCTTTTCCTTTTTTGTTTCCTTAAGTGCTTCTGAAATTGATATGCTTGATGTGTTTGTCCTTGAAAACATTTGATCTCTTCAAATTAACACTTTGGTTCAAAGAGAAAGACACTCAACAAATACGCAGTCATTGTTAAAGATACTTCAAGTCTCACTCATTCTCCTTGGTTTTCCCATGTTTCACCCTGCAAACCTCCAAAGCTGTCTGCTTTTTCTAATAGTCTTCAGTCAGATAAAGGCTTAATTTCACTTCCTAATGTTCTAACCTTGTCTCTGAGGCAAGGTTCTTTAAATCAGATTATTAAAGGGCATTTTTGTATCCGTACTCAATAACACCTCAGTAGAGATTCAACATCCAAAATCCATTTTTTGTTCCAGCTATCAGTCTGGTCAAACCCATTAATTTCTTTTCAGAAATTACACACATTTCTCATAATGTCTTTTTTGCCTCAATTTCTCAATGCAAATTGATTCTTTGCAAATGTAAAGTGGAATACATCATTCATCTGCTCAAAACTCCCACAGCCATAATCCTACACTATTGAAGGAAAAAAAGATTAAGTAACAAGGAGAATTTAAGGGATTACCCTGAGAAGAGAAAATAGAAAAAATATAACAGATTCCTCTACTGGACTGGTGGTGACAGGTGGGGTTGGGAACAGGAGAGATCAGGCATGGGAAGGAGAGAGAGAAAGAGGAAAGGAAAAAAATACTGGGGGAAATGACTGGAATATGGGGCATTTGGGGAGTGAGGTAGAAACTTAATGCATTGAACATTCTGTGGATTCTACAAGACTAACCCTAGCAGAGACTTCTAGTAATGGGGGATACGGAACCAGAACCAGCCATATTCTGTAACCAGGCAACGCCTCAGGTAAAAGCATTGGTACACAACCCAGCCACAAAACAGTCAGTCTGTCCTGCCTGCAGAGTTTTCTACTACTGGTACCTAGCAGAGTCTTCATCAAAGAGAACAGGGAGTTCCTCCAGAAACCAATGAGAACAGAGACACAGTCACATAGCCACGTATTAGGCAGAGGTCTGGGAGCCCTGCAAAGGAAGGGGGAGGATGGATCAGAGGAACCTGAAGGGTCAGGGAGACCACCAGAACACGACCTACAGAATCAGCTGACCAGGACTCCTAGATGCTTGCAGAGATCAGGGCATAGAGGTTGCCTGTTGGGGTTTGACCTAGGTCCTCTGCATATTTTAGAGCTGAGTAGGTAGCTTGGAGTTCTTGTGAGAGTCCTAATAATGGGAGTGAGGGTATCTCTTACTCTTTTGCCTACTTATGGAACCCTTTTCCTCCTACTGGGTTGGCTCATCCAGCCTTGATGTCATGTTATGGATCTGGTCTACTGGAGCTTGCTATGCTATGTTTGGTTGATATCCCTGAGAGACATGCTCTTTTCTGAGGGGAGGTAGAGGGTTGTGGATTTGGGGGAGAGGGTGGGGAGAAACTGGGAGTAAGGGTGGGAGGGAGGGAAAGTGCAGTTGGGCTGAGAGAATAAAAAAAACTTTTTTTTAACCTGACTCCTTTACTTCTGGATACTGCTACAACCAATTGTCCACTAACTTATTGTTG
>JABTXL010006740.1:0-17054 GCA_025134845.1 Neodon shergylaensis
TTCAGTGCATGGATGAGGAGTTGCTTACAGGAGTGTGGGGGACCCCCAAAGCAACTATATCACTGTGAAGTCTCATTCCAGCTTGATGGAATCACCCCTTCAGTTAACCTTCCATGGCCTATAGACTGTAGCACTTCCCAGGGCCATGAAGTCACATGCAATCAGGGCAGAATAATATATAGCAGGCTGGAAGGTCTAGGAGGGAGTGTGGTCAGAATCTCAGATGAAGGTCCAGTGATCCTCTTTACCCCTCTTTTTTGAGGGAGCATCAACATTCAACAGGCCCAGTTCTGAAGTCTCTTGAAAGTGGTCTCAGCTCTCTTTGAAGTCAGACGGTTATACTTGGATGGCAGCAATCCGCGACACCTCTCCTCAGCCTTCTTCTTTCCGACCCTTGTGGACATTTCTAGGCCTATCCAGACAACCTAAGATCATCTCCCCATGGCAGGATCCTTCACTGGAGCACATCACCTGTAAGCTAACACTCACGGTCCCTAAAGTAGGATGCGGGTGTTTTTGTAGGGCTGTTGTTTAGCCTGCCATAGAGGACATCAGAGCCTATACCTTATTTCCTACCTGGACAGTCCTTCAGCTCAGCCAGAGCAAACATCGTGCCTACAGACAGCCGAGAGAGAATGTTTTTGCTTTTGTGTGGGCAGGAAAAGTAAGTTCTCTGTGGATCCATTCATTGCTGAGGCCAGGGTTAAGAAGAGCAGCACTCAATCGTTCTCAGCCATCCCGAGGCTGTCCACTGCCGCTACCAAGGGCTCACACGTCTACATCCTGCAGGAGGAGCCTCTATCTGTTCCTATCAAAGCTGCTGGGAGACCAGATGTTCAAACCGACCCATAGGACGGACTGGCCTGAGAAACAGGGAAATCCACAACCCAGTCAGCAAATGGAACAGATTACAATTAAAGTCATGGAAAGGAGGGGATATAACTCAGTTGTCTGAGTGCTTGCTTAGCAAGCATGAGGCCCTAGGTATCAATCCCCAGTAACACATAAACAGGGTATGAGGAAATGCCTCTAATCCCAGCTAATGGGGGTGGGAGGTGAGTAGAGGCAGGAGATTGAAGGTCATTCTTGGCTACATAAGACCCAGTCTCAAAGAAAATGTTGAGAAAAACATAGAATTGTGTGGGGCTGGAGAGGTGACTTGATGGTTAAGAGTGCTTGCTGGCTTTCAGAGGACCCAGGTTTGGTTCCCAAGACCTACGTCAGGCAGCTTGTAACTCCAACTCCAGGCAAACCAATACCCTCTCATAGTTTCCAGACACCCACACGCACCACCACGTACCACCACATGCATTCTCGCATAATTTAAAATAAAATAAAGTAACTATTAAATTATAGCAAAATACACGTAGTTGGGGCTAGAGGACATAACTTAGTGGTAAATAATGCTTGTTATGGCAGCCTGAGGACGCGAGTTCAAACTGCTAGAACCCTGGAAACCATGTAAAAAGCTGGGCCTAGTCATCCATGCCTGTGACCAAGCACTGGGTGATGAGTAGCAGAAATAGGAGGATCACTGGGACTCCCTGGCTATCAGGCTAGCTGAAGATTCAGTGAGAGACCCTGTCTCAAGGGAATAAGGTGGTGAACCATAGAGCAGGACATTCGATGTCTTCCTGTGGTCTCCAAATGTATGCACAGATATGCATTCATGACACACATGTATACCACATATCATAAAGTTGATCGTGTTAACCATTTCAGAATATGGAATTCAGCAGTGTTAAATACAATCATAGGGCTGTGCAGCCAATGTCCAGAACTCTTTATCTTGTGAAAGTGAAATTCTATACTCATAATTCCTTCCTTTCCGCAGTCCCTGACAACTACTGCTGTACCTTCTCTTCTATCTTTGTGACCTCACAGCTTTTATAACTCAAATAAAGGGAACCACACAGCCTTTGCCCTTTTGTGACTGACTCTTCACTTAATGTAACGTCTTCTTCCATGTGGGAGTAGGTGTCTGAGTTTCCTTGCCCTTTAAGGCTGAATAACGCTCCACTGTATGTACAGACCATTGCTGTATGCATTCACCACGGTCAGGCTGTCCCCACCTTCTGGCTAATATGAATGATGTTGCTATGTGTGGAGGTGAAAAAACTAGTTTTCCAAAGGCAGGTGTTTCTCAAGTATATACTCTTCACTGCAACTTCTTATGGAAAGATACTCTGATTTTTTTCTGCAACTGCCAGCTGCACTCTGTCCTGAGACATACATCCTTCAGAATATGTCCCTGAACATCACTACCCGAGTCCCGCTGAGCTTTCTTTCTCAACCCCAGGGAAAGGAGGTCAAGGCAGGTTTCACATGGAGGGTGGAAATTGTGCTCCATGGCAGGTTTTCTCTGCTTGGTTCCTAGAAACCCTGAAAAGATCCAAATAGGAATGTTTTGTTAGCACCCTTTGGTTGATCTGCTGGTCTCTTGGGCTCCTAGTGTATCATGGACCCGGTGATTGCTTGATGCTGGAGGACAAAGGCAACTGGGAAAACCTGTTCTCTGGTGGTGTGGGGAGTATCCATCTGAACCAGATAATATGGCCGACAGTTGGGCGTTCCTTTAACCTTCAGAGATGGCAGTTTCATTAGTTCAAGCACTAGTTGAGGTACCTGTAAGGAGACCGTCCCTCTCCTTTCTGCTGTCTGAGAAGAAGGAAGACTTGAGAAACGAGGCGGGTGGGGGCGGGGTGGGGCACTGCCCCAATTCTGACTGCAAGAGCTGTTCTCCCAAGGGTCACCAGGTGGGCCCTCGAATGAGCCTCAACCCTGAGATGTCAGGAGGGTGCTTGAGCGAGCCTCAGTCCAAGGCTGTCGTGGTTAGCATTATCCCAGTCCCAGTCCATGGTTCTCTTGCAGGCTATGAAGATGGACTGCCATTGCTAAGTGCTGCCCCAATAGGAATTCACACATAATTCCTACTTTGAGCAGCCTCTATCCCAAATGGCAGCTTACTTGCTGACTGCAGAAACTGCCCAGGACCTGGGGCACAGCATAGGCAAGTGCCATGTGTGCCTTTTCTCTTCCCCTCCCTCCCTCCCTCCCTCCTCCCTCCCTCCCTCCCTCCCTCCATGTGGCACAGGGGTTCAACTCTAGGCCCTGGCATGAGAGGTAAGGTACTATCACTGAGTTGCATTGTAAACCTGCTCCTTTTGTTCTTGGGAATCCCCACAGTTCTTTCTTTTCTCCTTCAGTTCCAGAAGATGAAGCTAGGCCCTCTTACAAGCTAGATAAGCACCCAACCACCGAGCTACGTCCCTATGCACTATTAGTTTTTATTTGAGACAAGGTCTCATTAGATTATACAGGCTGACACTGAATTCACTCTGTAGCCCAGACTGGGCTGTGCTTGCTGGTTTTCCGCCTTAGGCTCCAGCACAGCTGAAACTGCAGGCCTATCCCACCAGGCCTGGATAGACACACCTCTTCTTTTTTTTTAATCCTCCTCCCTCTTCTCATTTTAAAAATTAAAATTTAATTTATTTTGTGTATATGGGTGTTTTACCTACATCTATGTCTGTGAACCACTTGTGTGCCTTGTGCCCACAGAAGCCAGAAGAGGTTATTGAATCCCCTGGAACTGGGGTTACAGAAAGTTCTGAGCCATTATGTGGGTGCTGGAAATCAAACTCGGGTCCTCTGGAAAAGCAAGCCAGTGCTCTTAACCTCTGAGCCATCCCTCCAGTCCCTAGATAAGCATTTTAAAAAGGAATTCATACTAAGGAATACTTTATTCAGCTTGATAAAGTGATGTAGGAGTGTCATATATCAATCTGTTGATTTCATTGGTTAAGTAATAAAGGAACTGCTTGGCCCTCATAGGTTAAAAGATAGGTGGGAGGAGTAAACAGAATAGCATACTGGGAGGAAGAGGAAGTGAGCTCAGACTCGACAGCTCTGCCCTCTAGAGCAGAGAAGCCATGCTCTGCTCTCCTGGAGAGACGCCATAGCTCCTCTCGGAGACATGCGATGAAGCTCCAACCTAGGATGGACGTAGGCTAGAAACTTCCCGGTAAGCGCACCTTTGGGTGCTACACAGAATATAGGAAATGGGCTAGTCCAGGTGCGAGAGTTAGCCCAGAAGAGGCTAGATAGAAATGGGCCAAGCAGTATTTAAATGAATATAGTTTGTGTGTTGTTATTTCGGGCATAAGCTAGCCGAGCAGGCGGCCGGGGTGTTTGGGGACGCAGCCCCACCGCTCTTATTTCAACAATAAAGGATGCGTGCAAACGGAAATTGACACACAGTGGCATTTCAGAGGGAGATAGGAGAAAACCCATTGATGAACTGTTGAAGCTATTCACCCAGCAGACACCTTCCTGTCATTGGGTCCCAGGGATTACAAAACCTCCTGGAAGTTGGTAATTGAGTAGAACAAACTTTTTTAGACCAGGCTGTCCTCGAACTCACAGAGATCCACCTACCTCTGCCTCCCGAGTGCTGGGGTTAAAGGTGTGCGTCACCACCGTCAGGACAGAGTAAACAAACTTTTAACCTGATACCCAATTGTTACGGTGCAAATGAAAGCAGGCAGATTGTAAAAAATATATACACAGCTTTAATGGGGTAAATTAGACTTACAGATCCAAGGTTCCCGCAGAGCACAGGAAACAGGAAAGGGGTGCGCGTGCCCGATTTATAAGTAAACCTTTGCCCAAGGCAAGCCCGCCCCCCAAGGAGGGGCTGGCCCAACCCTACATCTTATTTAGACAAAAGGGGGCTTTTGTCTAAATAAGACAGAACTAAACCAAATACAACTATAAACAATAATAACAAATAATAAATATAACAAACAATACCGAGAACAAAAGTTTTGCTAGACATTCTATCTCAAGGAGTCTAAATAATGTAGAGAGTAATTACAATTATATAATCTTCAACTCCGTCAAAGATCTGAGAAGGGAATAAATATTACTTAACAAACGAGAGATATCCAAAATGTGCAACAAATGACAGGGACATCTGACTACCTGGGCAATCACCCAAAGTCTCGTTTGCAATGTTGAGTCAACCAACTTTGGCTAAGGCCTAACATAACTGACATACCGTTATCAAATGCAAGGAACTTTCTTAGAATTATCCTACCCTGTCTTGGCAAGATAGGACAATCTTGTGGGTTGTAATTAGTTTCCATCCATCAGTAATTAAATTCAGGGTCTCTTTAATTCTTTGAAGATGAGTATTTTCCTGTGGAGATAAGAAAAGAACCCTGTCCCCATCAGTAAGCTCGCCATCCTTGTGAATTAATTGTTATTTATCTTTTCCAAGTGGCTTTTCTTCTTCAAACTGAACCTTTATTAATTTTGACGGTATCCACAACTTTTCCTCACCTGTGGAGACAAGAGCAAAACCCCTTCCCCAACGCACCACATCTCCTGGCTTCCATTGTGAGGTCAGCACATCCTTGAAATAAACTGGTTGATTTAGTTCAGTAGACTTTTCCATTATCCAATGTCTTTCTGCAGCAGTTGTTCCCTTCTCATTAGCGTTGAGAAAATTCAAGGTTAACAAAGCATTATGTAACCTATTTCTGGGGGTGTTTTCCACCCCTTTCTGTTTGTTCAACATATCCTTTATAGTTCGATTTGATCTTTCTATGACTGCTTGACCTGTAGGATTGTATGGTATACCTGTAACATGCTTGATATTGTAATAATCAAAAAACGGTTTCATTTTCCTAGAGACATAAGCAGGACCATTATCCATCTTTATTTGTGTAGGTATACCCATGATAGCCATGACTTCTAATAAATGAGTGATTACTGAATCAGCTTTTTCTGAACTTAAAGCAGTTGCCCACTGAAAGCCTGAATAAGTGTCAATGGTGTGATGAACATACTTCAATTTGCCAAATTCTGCCAAGTGGAACACATCCATCTGCCAGATTTCATTCCTATGGGTGCCCTTTGGATTAGTCCCTGCTGGCAGTGGCGTTTGGTTATAGAAAGAGCAAGTAGGGCATTTCTTTACAATCTCCTTAGCTTGTTGCCATGTAATAGAAAACTCTTTCTTCAAACCTTTGCTATTAACATGATGTTTTTTATGAAATTCAGAGGCTTGTAGCACACTACCAATCAATAATTGATCAATTTCTGCATTACCTTGTGCTAGAGGACCTGGCAAACCCGTATGGGATCGGATGTGTGTTATGTATATAGGGCAAAGCCTGTTCCTGATCAAATCTTGAACCTGGATAAACAATGAGGTTAGTTCTGTATCATCAGGTATAAATTCAGCAGTTTCAATATGTAAAATAACTCTTTCTGCGTATTGTAAATCAGTAACTATATTAATAGGTTCTTTAAAATCCCTTAGCACCATAAGAATGGCACATAATTCTGCCTTCTGGGCAGAATCATAAGGACTTTGTTCCACCTTACCCAAGTCTTCTGATTTGTAACCTGCCTTCCCTGATTTATTGGCATCAGTATAGAATGTACAGGCTCTAGTTATTGGAGCATCACGGACGATTCGAGGAAGGATCCAAGAAGTTCTCTTTATGAAGTTAAGCCTCTTGCTTTTTGGATAGTTGTTATTAATGTCTCCCAAAAAATTAGCACAAGCTCTTTGCCATGGTTCATTATCTTCCCATAATTTCTTTAGTTCATCAGCAGTGAAAGGCACTATAATTTCTGCTGGGTCTATGCCTGCTAGTTGACGAAGTCTCAGCTTGCCTTTTATAATTAACTCAGAGACCTTTTCCACATAAGTTTTCAGTTTCTTACTTGATTTATGTGGTAAAAAGATCCATTCCAAGATAATATCATCTCTCTGCATTAAAATTCCTGTAAGAGAAATTTTTGATGGTAATATGACGAGAATACAATTGAGCTCTGGATTCACCCTGTCCACATGTGCCTGTTGTAATTTTTCCTCAATCATTGTCAGTTCCTTTTCTGCTTCAGCTGTTAATTCTCTGGGACTGTTTAAATCTTTATCACCTTCCAAGGTTTTGTTCAAATGAATTATTAAATCAGGTGTTATCCCAATAGCTGGTCGTAGACTGGAAATGTCTCCTAACAGTCTTTGAAAGTCATTAAGAGTCCGTAGGCGATCTCTCCTAATTTGTGCCTTTTGTGTCTTAATTTTTTGCAAACCTATTTTATAACCTAAATAATTAACAGAATCTCCTTTCTGTATCTTTTCAGGAGCAATTTGCAATCCCCATTTAGGTAAAAGTATCTTTATTTCTTCAAACAGTCTGTTCAAGGTATCCATGTTTGAATTGGATAACAAAATGTCGTCCATGTAATGGTATACGATAGATTTGGGAAATTTCTTGCGTATTATTTGCAATGGTTGGTTCACAAAATATTGGCACAAGGAGGGGCTATTTAACATACCCTGGGGGAGGACGGCCCAGTGGTACCTCCTGGAAGGTTGAGAATTGTTATAAGTAGGCACTGTGAAGGCAAATTTTTCTCTATTATTGTTTATAGTTGTATTTGGTTTAGTTCTGTCTTATTTAGACAAAAGGGGGAGATGTAGGGTTGGGCCAGCCCCTCCTTGGGGGGCGGGCTTGCCTCGGGCGAAGGTTTACTTATAAATCGGGCGGGTGGCCTCCCGCGCGCCCTTTCCTGTTTCCTGTACTCTGCGGGAACCTTGGATCTGTAAGTCTAATTTCCCCCATTAAAGCTGTGTATATATTCTTTACAATTTGTCTGCATTAATCAATGCCACTACACCCAATTGTACAGACATTCTTTCTAATCATGCTCAAATCTTCCTTTTGGAGATTGGCAGAGAGAGATCAGCAAGGTGCTGTGGGTGAGACGTCATGGGTGAGTGAGATTGTGAGTGAGTGTGCGTATGTGAGAGCAGGCGTGAACAAGTGTGCTTGCTTGTTTGGTGGATTCACGATTTGGCACTTGTGAATCAAAGTAGGTGGAACATGTGTGTTTGTGTGCACTGGAGTGAGCACAGAATGTAGGTGTGGGTATCACTAAACACTTGGGTCAAATGAGGGCGGAGAGGAGAAGTGGAGGAGAAGTGAGTGGGCACTCTCTGCTGGCCATGAGAGAGCCCTGGGGGCAGATCTAGGGCAGCCCACACCCATAGCCCCGACTTGGCAGAGCTCAGGGCTGGTACTGATTCCTGTCAGAGGTAGTATTGATAACACTGAATCTCTCTAGCCTGCTCTGTCAGGGTTTTCCTCTCAGGTCACCTCTCGAAGAGTCTCTTCCCATTTCTGGATGCCGTGAGACACCCTCCTTCTACAGCCATCTCCATCCGCAGACTCTGCTGCTTTCTAGAGAGGAAGGTAGGCTTCACAGCTTCCAGGACATGTCCTGGAGTTGCTTCCATAGAAATGAGTTGAGCCCATGAACCAGACAAGGAGGTCAGTTACACAGTCTCTCTGCTCACTGACATAGAGAACAGTTTCTAGAAAGCGAGAATCAGAGACAAAGAGCGTGAAGGAGCAAGAAGACAGGATATTTCCTTCAGAGAGGTTAATATTGGGAACATCTTACCTGAATGGGACTCAGGAGGCCTTACTTCAGACTGGGCTGTTTATTGTCCTGAGGCTGCAGGAAGACACTTTTCCAGCTCTGGCTTCTGTAGGAACAAGTGACTGAAATGAAGAATAAAGATACAGAATCTCCAAATGTATTTCTACGTCCATATTCTCAGCCTACGACAATGCCCTGTCAGCTTGTCTGTCTCTGCTACCAGAACATGGAGTTTATTTTTGAATGACCAGGGCCTGCCGTAGTCTTTGACATGTATAGGATCACACTGATGGTGTCTAACAGTATTGAATCTTTACTAAAACCTAGTTCTGTGTTAGCCACTTCATGTGAATTATTTTTTCCTGTTGGTGCAATGACGTAGACCATGATGACTTTCATATTCCTTTTATGTTTTATTTTTGATTGCTTGTATGTGTGTATGTGGTGGTTTTGAATACAGGGCCTTCAGAGGTTGAAAGAGAACTGCCAGACCCACTCTGCAGAAGAGGGTTATGAGCCACCTGGTATGGGTGCTGGGAAACAGACTCCAGTCCTCTGGAAGAGCAGTCTCTTAACAGCAGATCCATCTCACCAGGCCCCACCCCCTTTAAGAAAAAGATTTTGTGTGTGTGTGTGTGTGTGTATGCCTGTAAACATGTTCAGAGGCCAGGTGTCTTCACCTATCAGTGTCCACCTATTTTTTTGAGGCAGGGACCCTCCCCGAACATAGGGCTCATGTTATCTGAGTCAAGCTGGAAGCTGACAAGTTCCAGAGACCTCTTGTTGTAGGGATAGGCCCCGCCCGTTTTGGGCGGGGTTGCCTGGGGCGAAGTTTCTACTGATAAAGGGAGAGCGCAGAAGCTGCAAGCTCTCTGCGCTTCCTCCCCGGTTTCCGGTTTCCCCTGCTGCGCGGGAACTTTGGATTCGTGAGTTGGATTTTTCTATTAAAATTGTATAAATTACAATTGCCTGGATTTATCAATTACCGCAACATCTTGTCTCCACTGCCCCTGAACTTGGGTTACAGGTGTTACAGGTGTGTGGGAAGCCCAGCTTCTTATATGTCTCTTGAGATCTCAATTCCAGTTCTCATAATTGCTAAGTAAGTTTTCCTGTTGGATCTCTCTAGACCCGACTTCCATCTTTTATTTATTTATTTATTTATTTATTTATTTATTTATTTATTTGGACAAGAAGCTTACTGTAGGGTGCATACACTCATAGGAAGTAGACCCCCAAGACTTAGGACTGGCCCACTCTTCCTTTGGAGGCATTCTCAGGTGCTCAAGAAGCAAGGGCTACACCTCAGTTCAGTGGAAGGTGCCATTCCCTGCATTCAGATGCTGCCCGCATCTGTGTCTGTGAACCCCATCTCAATGTGTGCTTTTCCTCACTCTCCAGGAGGACATTGCAGTGCCCAACAGCACTCTCCAGGAGAACATTGCACTCTCCAGGAGGACACTGCAGTGCCCAACAATATTCTGTTGTGAATGATGCTTCTTTGTCTTTCTTATCTTAGTGATTCTGGACTCATGGGTTCCTTTGTTGTTGTTGTTTTGAGACAAGGTTTCTCTATCTAACTCTGACTGTCCTGGAACTCACTCTGTAGACCAGGCCTTGAACTCTGCCTCTGGAGTGCTGGGATTAAAGGCGTATGCCACTGCTGACCACCAAGTCCTGAGTTCTTTGCGGTATTTATTTATGTATCCTAGATATACTATTTCTTGGCATTACTAGGTGGTCAGTCAGCACCAGGTTACTGAACAGAAAAAAAACCTTATTTTTTTCTATTTCAGAAATCTTCTAACATCTTTCTCAGAAAGACAAGTCCCCATGTCAGTGGCAGCAGCAGAGGGTTCTTTTCCAAGACCTCTGCTCAGATAAAGCCAGGTTTCTTGACCTTGGTACAGAAAAGCATTTCAGGATGAGCCTTTGTGAAGCAGAGCTGACGTTTATTAAGATTTTAAAATAAAAGATTTATTTCAATTTTGTGTGTATGGGTGTTTTGCTTACATGCATATCTTTCACCGCTTTCGTACAAATGCCTGTGGGACCAGAAAAGAGCATTGGATGCTTTGGAATAGGAGTTACAGACAGTTCTCTGTGAACTGCCTGCTGGGTCTCAATGTCCTTTTCCACCGCACCGGTTCAGCATCTAAAATAATTATTCTCAGGGCAACAATGACCTTCAACCTTCTAAAGCCTTTCAGCTTTCACTAGTCATCATCTTTATTATTATTTTGTTGCTCTTGTCCTTGTTTTGAGAGCAAATTTCAAGTAGCCCAGGCTGGCCTCAGGATTAATTCGTAGTTGTTAGCCTTCAATCCTGATCCTTTTACCTCTATTTGCCAAGTGCTAGGTTTGCAGACGGCACCACACCTGCTTCTCAAACCATGAGCCAACCCATTCGGCTCTTTTTATGTTATTGTTGTTTTGTTTCCAAGACAGGGTGTGTGTGTAGCCCTGGCTGTCCTGGAACTAGCTCTGCAATGTGGCCTTGAACTCAGAAAGCCACCTGCCTCTGCCTCTCAAGTTCTGGGATTAAAGACATATATTACCATGCTCTGCAAACAACTCATTCTTGACCAATACCTGCAGTTAAATATTTTGTGAAGAAGGTATCTGGGACAGGACAGTTATCTCTAACACTGTTGGGACCACACCTGAAGCAGGCAGGAAAAGAGGGCACAGATAGCACCCAGTGACAGCTGATCTTTACTGAGAGCTTTATTTTTTATATTTATCCTTCCTATTTTTAATTGTGTGTTTGTGTGCATATGAACACAAGTACTCCGAAGACCGGAGCAGCATTGGATTCCTCTGGAGCTGGAATCATGGGCAGATGTGAGCAGTCCAATGTTGGTGATGGCAAGCAAACTTGATCCCCTGGAAGAACAGTACATGCTCTATACGGAGCTGTCTCCAGACCAGCCAAGAGTTTATCTTTAAATGCTAGCTGCACAAAACTATGAGTTGAACATTATTGTTTTTTAAAGCTGATTTAATTTATGGTTGTTTTTCATACATGTTCTTAGTATATGAAAAGGGGTTTGTAGAAACAGGGAGTGGCTTGTGTAGCCCAGGCTAGCCTTGAAATTGCCAAGTAGCCAAGGATATCCTTGAACTTTTGATTTTCCGCCTTCATCTCCTGAGTGTTGGAATGATAGGCACGTGCTACACATGAGTATACTGTTTAAAGCAGTTAGGAACTATAAAATTATTTACAAAAGTGTTATTTAGAGAATATTTATATTTAAAAAATCAAAAAATAGTAAGTTCACCTAAAGTCATTTGTTCTAAACAGAGTGCGTGCACTGAGCAGGGCAAAGAGAGCCACACGCAGGACCACACCAGGCTTCGAGGAGAAAACATGCGCCCACCTGGAAGACGCAGAATAGATGGGGCACGGTATGGTAAGTCAATGTACGGTGTGTTCTAGGAGAGAGAGACAGGATGGTCCAAGTCCTGTGCACGGGGCACAGCTGAAGAAGTGAAGGCTGTGAGCAGGGTGAAGTGGGGGCTTCGGCCTCTCAGCAGCACGGTGATGTCTGGGCCTGGGCTGCTCCTGGCCCTGATGCAGTCAAGTCTGTGGGGATGTGAGCTTTTAATCACAAAAACCATATTCTGGGTTGACACACTTTAGTTAACAAGAATAGTCAGCCAGAAGAGGAACTACAAAAGTCAAAAAGCAAGGTTAGTACATTTAGGGACCTCCTCATAACTGTGGGCTCCAATGGATTCGGTCTTTGTTCTCATCTTGGCTGGTGCTGCTGTCTGTGTGTTGAGTTTTACAGCCTGAATGGCACTTCCATCATGGAGTCAGTTGTGCTAAGGTCTGGGGTCCTGCTACACTGCCAGCTGGCTCACTTCTGCCAGGTTAGCTCTTCCTTAGACAGAAAGGGGTTCCATGTGTCGAGGAGAATACCATATCATTCCCGGGCACTGCTCCCTTGCTGGGGTTTGAAGTGAGCTGTGGCGAGCCACTGAAACTCTTTTCTTGCTTATCAAATGGGTTTGATTACAGAACACACATTCTCAGGGACTTGTAGGATTTTGGTATAAAGAAGCACATAGACCAGTGGTGGACATAAAAACAAACCCTCTGAACCTTTGTGTTAAGTGTTAGTTGTAAATGATTAAGAGGAAGTCTTCATTGCTTTCTAAAAGTCCTAGACTCGTAAAATAGGCTGTTTTGGTGCAAGTGTCTTGGTTATAGCAATTATAATCACAGAAATGTGTGTGTGTCAAATGCAGAAAAGTAGAGGTTTAAACCCTGGCATCTTACTGCGTTTCTGTCACAGCTCCCTGGGATAAAAGTATATAGTGACGCCTAGGAATTTACGGTGTGCGCAGGGGTGGGACTTTGAGGAACTACGTGTAGGGAGGGTGTAAAGCTTAAGACTGCAGTGGGGCTTGCTGGGAATTCCTCAGGCCCCGAGGAACTAACATAAGCAAAATCTGGATCTCTGCACATTAATCCTGATGTGGTGAGGATTCCAAATATGTATATTCAGAAATATGTGAAGTCACATTTATTCTATATGCTGTTCAGTAGAAATAATTGCATGAACCACACATTTGAGTCAGACATATTTTAAGTTTTCTAGGAGTCACATTTAAAAAGTAAGAAGAGAAAGGCTGGGGAGATGGATCAGTGGTTAGAATGCAAACATGGTGACCTTAGTTCAGCTTTCCAACACCCATGTAGAACACAAAGTGGCATGTGTCATCACGTGCCTATGATCTCAGTGCTGGGGTCAGAGACAGGTGGATGCTGGGGGCTCAGCAGCCAGGCAGGAGCTTCCAGGCTCCATGAAAAACCTCCAAAGGTGGAGAAATGATTGAGGGAAACATCCGCATGCCAGCCTCTGGCCTCCAAGTATGCCCACGAGGGTGAGAACAGCAGCATGCACACACGCCTATCACACACACACGCACTCATGTAGCCAGCTACCACTCATTAGTCATGCAATTGATATAAAATTATGAACAGTCATACTTATTTTTAATGATAGACTTTTAAAATACAACACATTTTACCTTTATGGCATAGCTCAATTTGGGCTAGCTACCTTTACGGTAACTGAGAGTCACATGCAGCTACTGACTATCTTACTAGGTTGTCAAATGGCCTGCTGTTATCAAAAATACTGCAGCATTTTGTATTTTTTTGAGAAATAGCCACTAGGTGGAACCGGTGCTCATTCTGAGCAGCACTTGAGAAAAATCCCAGGTGGGACCGGAAGGCCTAAAGCAAGGCAATTTATTAGGTTGTCCTTGCCTCACCCCACTGTTAGGAGAAGACTCGTTGCAAAGAACTGCAGTGTGGTCCTTCACAAACTTCCTGGAATTGTGGTCTCTCGGAACCAAATGGGTGGCTGGTGCAATAGGGCAGTGACCCAGAAAACGATGGGATGCCAGCGGAACCGGCTGCCTTTGAGCTGTCCCGCTTCCAGGGGACCGGAGAAGCGCTTTCCCAGGAGGGGAACTTTTGTGTAAAGCCGTCCTTGGGACTTTAGCTAGCCTAGTAGATAACGCCGTGTTTCTTAGAGCACAGCATGCGCACCTGTGACCGACTTCTTAGGAGGGGACTTTGAAAGGAAACATGAAGTCTACTCATGTTTCTTTGTAAGAAACTTGTAAAAGACTGCATTTTAGCTGTCTTTCTTGCCCAACCAAACCTTGCAAGCTAGATAGAATTCATTTCACTGCTTTCTTACGGAGAGGTAATGAAACTTATCACAGATGTACTTCATTTGTAAGAATCCTTGATCCCCAAATGTGGCACGCTCAGTTTTCCCCCCGCGACAGAGTGGTCAACGGAGAGTCCACTGTCTTTACACTGTTCTTACATAGTGTAAAATGGATCACGATTCTGACTATTCATATCTAGTCCATAGGCAGCACAAAAAGTGAATTGAATGGAATAGTTAGAAGACAGACCAGACCCTGTACTTACATTTTGATCTGTTGAGAATGTTCCCCTTAAAGCAGAGGTTCTCAACCTTAATGCTGCAACCCCTTACTGCAGTTCCTCATGTTGTGGTGACCTCAAGCATAGAATTATCTTCATTGTTACTTCATAACTATAATTTCGCTAGTATTATGAATTGTACTATAAACATTTGATATTCAAGATATCTGATAAGTGACCCCTGTGAAACGGCCATTCGACGCTTAGGGGCCGCGTCCCACAGGTTGAGAATACTTCCTCAAGGCGTCTTACTCTCTGGGCTCTGACCCAGTGTGTAATCTGTATCTTTACCCAGACAACAGCATATTACGGGCGGGTACCCTGGGCCCCAAAATATAGAAGCTGACTTTCAATATGGGGACTGAAGAGAACACCTGCTGCCATATGTGAAAAAAGTCACCAGGGGAGTCCCTGCAACTTGCCTTCTCCGATACTTTGAAGTGGCTGGTGGCCTACTATCAGCCTGCTTTCCCTCCCAGAAGGCAGCAAGTCTCCTCAAGTGTCACACCCCCAGAAGTGGCCCCAGTGCTATGTCACAGCTGTCCCTTCGGGGGGAGCATTGTTCTGCAATCTGGGAGCCAGACTTGTCAAGAACCCAGCAGCACCTGTTGACAGAGACTAGCTGTCCCCAGATAGGGTTACATTTATTACCACACAGATTGTCATTTACCCAGGCTCAACAGAAGCTGTGGCCACTGAGGTATAAAGGGGACGCAGTGAGAGGTATCATTTCTGCTGGGACAGTTAGCTCTGACAGGGCTTAACTGAACATCCCTGCTGAGGGGGGAAGCATCAGCTGGCATCTGAGATACCTGGGAGTTCAAACACTGCTCCTCGAGATGTTTAAAACCACAGTCCCTAGATTTCTGGACACTAAATGACCATACATATTAGAATGGAACTGTTATAGACATGTGTACAGGGACATTTTTTTCTAGAGAAGAGAGTTTCAATAAATTGATGGACAAAAATAATAAAGATCTCTGCATCCAAAGTCTCTGTGAAAAGGGGACAAATAATCTTGGTGTTTTAGATAAACTGCTTGAATACACATCTACATAGAAGAGTGACATCCCACTAGTTTCTTTTGGAAAAATGAGCTTTACAAGGTGGGAAGGAAATATTTAGGATCTACTTTATATTTATTTATTTATTGTTTGATTTTACGAGACAGGGTTTGTCTGTATTTTGAAACCTTCCTGAAACTCACTCTCTAGACCAGGCTGGCTTCAAACTCACAGAGATCCCCTGCCTCTGCCCCCCAAATGCTGGAATTAAATGCATAAGCACCATACCTGGTCCTGACAGTATGGGTTTTTTTTTAAAGATTTACTTATTTTTATGTGTATGAGTGTTTTGCTTGTATGTATATATGTATACTATATGTGTTCCTGGTGCCCATGAAAGCCAGAAGAGTGTGCTGGAACCCCTGGAACTGAGGTCACAGTCATGTGGGTGCTAGGAAGTACATCCGGAGTCTTTATATAAGCAATGACCACTCCTAACTGCTGAACTTCTCTTTGGGTGTATGCCACAAAAACAATTATTTAATAAGGAAACACTCTTCTTACTGACAGTAGGTGTATGCAACACTTACTGACTGTGGTAGTTTGAATGTAATTAACTCCATAATCCCACATGGGGAGACAGTATTAGGAAGTGTGGCTTTGTTGGAATGGGTATGACTGAAGCGTGATCCTAATTGTCTTAAAATAAAAGCTCAGAGTCAGATATCTGGGTAAAATGCTGAAAGATCAGAGAAGCAAACGAGCAGCCACAGTCACCTCTTCCCTCTCCACATCCTCAGACTGTCTATAGCCCACCTTATCACTTCCTGTCTCCTGTTTGTTCAGACCTCCAGACCTCTATGGTTAACTAGTAGCTAGTTCTGCCCTCTCTTCTCCAGGTAACTTTATTTGTCAGAACATAAACAAAATATTACAACATCCCCCTTTCCAAATAAAAAGTGAAGGTTATAACTGAGAAAAACTATATACGATAAGTACAATAACTTTGTACAGTATATATAGGCAATAATTACATTAATAATGTCTAGTCCATTTGCATTTGACAAATTCAGAGAAAATACTTCATTATCTACTCTGTCTCAGTGGTCCACAGTGTTGTGTCTATCATTATCTACTCTGTCTCAGTGGTCCACAGTGTTGTATGTATCATTATCTACTCTGTCTCAGTGGTCCACAGTATTGTGTCTATCATTATCTACTCAGTCTCAGTGGTCCACAGTGTTGTATGTATCATTATCTACTCTGTCTCAGTGGTCCACAGTGTCGTGTCTCTCATTATCTACTCTGTCTCAGTGGTCCACAGTGTCGTGTCTCTCATTATCTACTCTGTCTCAGTGGTCCACAGTGTTGTGTCTCTCATTATCTACTCTGTCGCAGTGGTCCACAGTGTCGTGTCTCTCATTATCTACTCTGTCTCAGTGGTCCACAGTGTTGTGTCTCTCATTATCTACTCTGTCTCAGTGGTCCACAGTGTCGTGTCTCTCATTATCTACTCTATCGCAGTGGTCCACAGTGTCGTGTCTCTCATTATCTACTCTATCGCAGTGGTCCACAGTGTTGTGTCTGTCATTATCTACTCTGTCTCAGTG
>JABTXL010006741.1:0-16975 GCA_025134845.1 Neodon shergylaensis
TTCAGTGCATGGATGAGGAGTTGCTTACAGGAGTGTGGGGGACCCCCCAAAGCAACTATATCACTGTGAAGTCTCATTCCAGCTTGATGGAATCACCCCTTCAGTTAACCTTCCATGGCCTATAGACTGTAGCACTTCCCAGGGCCATGAAGTCACATGCAATCAGGGCAGAATAATATATAGCAGGCTGGAAGGTCTAGGAGGGAGTGTGGTCAGAATCTCAGATGAAGGTCCAGTGATCCTCTTTACCCCTCTTTTTTGAGGGAGCATCAACATTCAACAGGCCCAGTTCTGAAGTCTCTTGAAAGTGGTCTCAGCTCTCTTTGAAGTCAGACGGTTATACTTGGATGGCAGCAATCCGCGACACCTCTCCTCAGCCTTCTTCTTTCCGACCCTTGTGGACATTTCTAGGCCTATCCAGACAACCTAAGATCATCTCCCCATGGCAGGATCCTTCACTGGAGCACATCACCTGTAAGCTAACACTCACGGTCCCTAAAGTAGGATGCGGGTGTTTTTGTAGGGCTGTTGTTTAGCCTGCCATAGAGGACATCAGAGCCTATACCTTATTTCCTACCTGGACAGTCCTTCAGCTCAGCCAGAGCAAACATCGTGCCTACAGACAGCCGAGAGAGAATGTTTTTGCTTTTGTGTGGGCAGGAAAAGTAAGTTCTCTGTGGATCCATTCATTGCTGAGGCCAGGGTTAAGAAGAGCAGCACTCAATCGTTCTCAGCCATCCCGAGGCTGTCCACTGCCGCTACCAAGGGCTCACACGTCTACATCCTGCAGGAGGAGCCTCTATCTGTTCCTATCAAAGCTGCTGGGAGACCAGATGTTCAAACCGACCCATAGGACGGACTGGCCTGAGAAACAGGGAAATCCACAACCCAGTCAGCAAATGGAACAGATTACAATTAAAGTCATGGAAAGGAGGGGATATAACTCAGTTGTCTGAGTGCTTGCTTAGCAAGCATGAGGCCCTAGGTATCAATCCCCAGTAACACATAAACAGGGTATGAGGAAATGCCTCTAATCCCAGCTAATGGGGGTGGGAGGTGAGTAGAGGCAGGAGATTGAAGGTCATTCTTGGCTACATAAGACCCAGTCTCAAAGAAAATGTTGAGAAAAACATAGAATTGTGTGGGGCTGGAGAGGTGACTTGATGGTTAAGAGTGCTTGCTGGCTTTCAGAGGACCCAGGTTTGGTTCCCAAGACCTACGTCAGGCAGCTTGTAACTCCAACTCCAGGCAAACCAATACCCTCTCATAGTTTCCAGACACCCACACGCACCACCACGTACCACCACATGCATTCTCGCATAATTTAAAATAAAATAAAGTAACTATTAAATTATAGCAAAATACACGTAGTTGGGGCTAGAGGACATAACTTAGTGGTAAATAATGCTTGTTATGGCAGCCTGAGGACGCGAGTTCAAACTGCTAGAACCCTGGAAACCATGTAAAAAGCTGGGCCTAGTCATCCATGCCTGTGACCAAGCACTGGGTGATGAGTAGCAGAAATAGGAGGATCACTGGGACTCCCTGGCTATCAGGCTAGCTGAAGATTCAGTGAGAGACCCTGTCTCAAGGGAATAAGGTGGTGAACCATAGAGCAGGACATTCGATGTCTTCCTGTGGTCTCCAAATGTATGCACAGATATGCATTCATGACACACATGTATACCACATATCATAAAGTTGATCGTGTTAACCATTTCAGAATATGGAATTCAGCAGTGTTAAATACAATCATAGGGCTGTGCAGCCAATGTCCAGAACTCTTTATCTTGTGAAAGTGAAATTCTATACTCATAATTCCTTCCTTTCCGCAGTCCCTGACAACTACTGCTGTACCTTCTCTTCTATCTTTGTGACCTCACAGCTTTTATAACTCAAATAAAGGGAACCACACAGCCTTTGCCCTTTTGTGACTGACTCTTCACTTAATGTAACGTCTTCTTCCATGTGGGAGTAGGTGTCTGAGTTTCCTTGCCCTTTAAGGCTGAATAACGCTCCACTGTATGTACAGACCATTGCTGTATGCATTCACCACGGTCAGGCTGTCCCCACCTTCTGGCTAATATGAATGATGTTGCTATGTGTGGAGGTGAAAAAACTAGTTTTCCAAAGGCAGGTGTTTCTCAAGTATATACTCTTCACTGCAACTTCTTATGGAAAGATACTCTGATTTTTTTCTGCAACTGCCAGCTGCACTCTGTCCTGAGACATACATCCTTCAGAATATGTCCCTGAACATCACTACCCGAGTCCCGCTGAGCTTTCTTTCTCAACCCCAGGGAAAGGAGGTCAAGGCAGGTTTCACATGGAGGGTGGAAATTGTGCTCCATGGCAGGTTTTCTCTGCTTGGTTCCTAGAAACCCTGAAAAGATCCAAATAGGAATGTTTTGTTAGCACCCTTTGGTTGATCTGCTGGTCTCTTGGGCTCCTAGTGTATCATGGACCCGGTGATTGCTTGATGCTGGAGGACAAAGGCAACTGGGAAAACCTGTTCTCTGGTGGTGTGGGGAGTATCCATCTGAACCAGATAATATGGCCGACAGTTGGGCGTTCCTTTAACCTTCAGAGATGGCAGTTTCATTAGTTCAAGCACTAGTTGAGGTACCTGTAAGGAGACCGTCCCTCTCCTTTCTGCTGTCTGAGAAGAAGGAAGACTTGAGAAACGAGGCGGGTGGGGGCGGGGTGGGGCACTGCCCCAATTCTGACTGCAAGAGCTGTTCTCCCAAGGGTCACCAGGTGGGCCCTCGAATGAGCCTCAACCCTGAGATGTCAGGAGGGTGCTTGAGCGAGCCTCAGTCCAAGGCTGTCGTGGTTAGCATTATCCCAGTCCCAGTCCATGGTTCTCTTGCAGGCTATGAAGATGGACTGCCATTGCTAAGTGCTGCCCCAATAGGAATTCACACATAATTCCTACTTTGAGCAGCCTCTATCCCAAATGGCAGCTTACTTGCTGACTGCAGAAACTGCCCAGGACCTGGGGCACAGCATAGGCAAGTGCCATGTGTGCCTTTTCTCTTCCCCTCCCTCCCTCCCTCCCTCCTCCCTCCCTCCCTCCCTCCCTCCATGTGGCACAGGGGTTCAACTCTAGGCCCTGGCATGAGAGGTAAGGTACTATCACTGAGTTGCATTGTAAACCTGCTCCTTTTGTTCTTGGGAATCCCCACAGTTCTTTCTTTTCTCCTTCAGTTCCAGAAGATGAAGCTAGGCCCTCTTACAAGCTAGATAAGCACCCAACCACCGAGCTACGTCCCTATGCACTATTAGTTTTTATTTGAGACAAGGTCTCATTAGATTATACAGGCTGACACTGAATTCACTCTGTAGCCCAGACTGGGCTGTGCTTGCTGGTTTTCCGCCTTAGGCTCCAGCACAGCTGAAACTGCAGGCCTATCCCACCAGGCCTGGATAGACACACCTCTTCTTTTTTTTTAATCCTCCTCCCTCTTCTCATTTTAAAAATTAAAATTTAATTTATTTTGTGTATATGGGTGTTTTACCTACATCTATGTCTGTGAACCACTTGTGTGCCTTGTGCCCACAGAAGCCAGAAGAGGTTATTGAATCCCCTGGAACTGGGGTTACAGAAAGTTCTGAGCCATTATGTGGGTGCTGGAAATCAAACTCGGGTCCTCTGGAAAAGCAAGCCAGTGCTCTTAACCTCTGAGCCATCCCTCCAGTCCCTAGATAAGCATTTTAAAAAGGAATTCATACTAAGGAATACTTTATTCAGCTTGATAAAGTGATGTAGGAGTGTCATATATCAATCTGTTGATTTCATTGGTTAAGTAATAAAGGAACTGCTTGGCCCTCATAGGTTAAAAGATAGGTGGGAGGAGTAAACAGAATAGCATACTGGGAGGAAGAGGAAGTGAGCTCAGACTCGACAGCTCTGCCCTCTAGAGCAGAGAAGCCATGCTCTGCTCTCCTGGAGAGACGCCATAGCTCCTCTCGGAGACATGCGATGAAGCTCCAACCTAGGATGGACGTAGGCTAGAAACTTCCCGGTAAGCGCACCTTTGGGTGCTACACAGAATATAGGAAATGGGCTAGTCCAGGTGCGAGAGTTAGCCCAGAAGAGGCTAGATAGAAATGGGCCAAGCAGTATTTAAATGAATATAGTTTGTGTGTTGTTATTTCGGGCATAAGCTAGCCGAGCAGGCGGCCGGGGTGTTTGGGGACGCAGCCCCACCGCTCTTATTTCAACAATAAAGGATGCGTGCAAACGGAAATTGACACACAGTGGCATTTCAGAGGGAGATAGGAGAAAACCCATTGATGAACTGTTGAAGCTATTCACCCAGCAGACACCTTCCTGTCATTGGGTCCCAGGGATTACAAAACCTCCTGGAAGTTGGTAATTGAGTAGAACAAACTTTTTTAGACCAGGCTGTCCTCGAACTCACAGAGATCCACCTACCTCTGCCTCCCGAGTGCTGGGGTTAAAGGTGTGCGTCACCACCGTCAGGACAGAGTAAACAAACTTTTAACCTGATACCCAATTGTTACGGTGCAAATGAAAGCAGGCAGATTGTAAAAAATATATACACAGCTTTAATGGGGTAAATTAGACTTACAGATCCAAGGTTCCCGCAGAGCACAGGAAACAGGAAAGGGGTGCGCGTGCCCGATTTATAAGTAAACCTTTGCCCAAGGCAAGCCCGCCCCCCAAGGAGGGGCTGGCCCAACCCTACATCTTATTTAGACAAAAGGGGGCTTTTGTCTAAATAAGACAGAACTAAACCAAATACAACTATAAACAATAATAACAAATAATAAATATAACAAACAATACCGAGAACAAAAGTTTTGCTAGACATTCTATCTCAAGGAGTCTAAATAATGTAGAGAGTAATTACAATTATATAATCTTCAACTCCGTCAAAGATCTGAGAAGGGAATAAATATTACTTAACAAACGAGAGATATCCAAAATGTGCAACAAATGACAGGGACATCTGACTACCTGGGCAATCACCCAAAGTCTCGTTTGCAATGTTGAGTCAACCAACTTTGGCTAAGGCCTAACATAACTGACATACCGTTATCAAATGCAAGGAACTTTCTTAGAATTATCCTACCCTGTCTTGGCAAGATAGGACAATCTTGTGGGTTGTAATTAGTTTCCATCCATCAGTAATTAAATTCAGGGTCTCTTTAATTCTTTGAAGATGAGTATTTTCCTGTGGAGATAAGAAAAGAACCCTGTCCCCATCAGTAAGCTCGCCATCCTTGTGAATTAATTGTTATTTATCTTTTCCAAGTGGCTTTTCTTCTTCAAACTGAACCTTTATTAATTTTGACGGTATCCACAACTTTTCCTCACCTGTGGAGACAAGAGCAAAACCCCTTCCCCAACGCACCACATCTCCTGGCTTCCATTGTGAGGTCAGCACATCCTTGAAATAAACTGGTTGATTTAGTTCAGTAGACTTTTCCATTATCCAATGTCTTTCTGCAGCAGTTGTTCCCTTCTCATTAGCGTTGAGAAAATTCAAGGTTAACAAAGCATTATGTAACCTATTTCTGGGGGTGTTTTCCACCCCTTTCTGTTTGTTCAACATATCCTTTATAGTTCGATTTGATCTTTCTATGACTGCTTGACCTGTAGGATTGTATGGTATACCTGTAACATGCTTGATATTGTAATAATCAAAAAACGGTTTCATTTTCCTAGAGACATAAGCAGGACCATTATCCATCTTTATTTGTGTAGGTATACCCATGATAGCCATGACTTCTAATAAATGAGTGATTACTGAATCAGCTTTTTCTGAACTTAAAGCAGTTGCCCACTGAAAGCCTGAATAAGTGTCAATGGTGTGATGAACATACTTCAATTTGCCAAATTCTGCCAAGTGGAACACATCCATCTGCCAGATTTCATTCCTATGGGTGCCCTTTGGATTAGTCCCTGCTGGCAGTGGCGTTTGGTTATAGAAAGAGCAAGTAGGGCATTTCTTTACAATCTCCTTAGCTTGTTGCCATGTAATAGAAAACTCTTTCTTCAAACCTTTGCTATTAACATGATGTTTTTTATGAAATTCAGAGGCTTGTAGCACACTACCAATCAATAATTGATCAATTTCTGCATTACCTTGTGCTAGAGGACCTGGCAAACCCGTATGGGATCGGATGTGTGTTATGTATATAGGGCAAAGCCTGTTCCTGATCAAATCTTGAACCTGGATAAACAATGAGGTTAGTTCTGTATCATCAGGTATAAATTCAGCAGTTTCAATATGTAAAATAACTCTTTCTGCGTATTGTAAATCAGTAACTATATTAATAGGTTCTTTAAAATCCCTTAGCACCATAAGAATGGCACATAATTCTGCCTTCTGGGCAGAATCATAAGGACTTTGTTCCACCTTACCCAAGTCTTCTGATTTGTAACCTGCCTTCCCTGATTTATTGGCATCAGTATAGAATGTACAGGCTCTAGTTATTGGAGCATCACGGACGATTCGAGGAAGGATCCAAGAAGTTCTCTTTATGAAGTTAAGCCTCTTGCTTTTTGGATAGTTGTTATTAATGTCTCCCAAAAAATTAGCACAAGCTCTTTGCCATGGTTCATTATCTTCCCATAATTTCTTTAGTTCATCAGCAGTGAAAGGCACTATAATTTCTGCTGGGTCTATGCCTGCTAGTTGACGAAGTCTCAGCTTGCCTTTTATAATTAACTCAGAGACCTTTTCCACATAAGTTTTCAGTTTCTTACTTGATTTATGTGGTAAAAAGATCCATTCCAAGATAATATCATCTCTCTGCATTAAAATTCCTGTAAGAGAAATTTTTGATGGTAATATGACGAGAATACAATTGAGCTCTGGATTCACCCTGTCCACATGTGCCTGTTGTAATTTTTCCTCAATCATTGTCAGTTCCTTTTCTGCTTCAGCTGTTAATTCTCTGGGACTGTTTAAATCTTTATCACCTTCCAAGGTTTTGTTCAAATGAATTATTAAATCAGGTGTTATCCCAATAGCTGGTCGTAGACTGGAAATGTCTCCTAACAGTCTTTGAAAGTCATTAAGAGTCCGTAGGCGATCTCTCCTAATTTGTGCCTTTTGTGTCTTAATTTTTTGCAAACCTATTTTATAACCTAAATAATTAACAGAATCTCCTTTCTGTATCTTTTCAGGAGCAATTTGCAATCCCCATTTAGGTAAAAGTATCTTTATTTCTTCAAACAGTCTGTTCAAGGTATCCATGTTTGAATTGGATAACAAAATGTCGTCCATGTAATGGTATACGATAGATTTGGGAAATTTCTTGCGTATTATTTGCAATGGTTGGTTCACAAAATATTGGCACAAGGAGGGGCTATTTAACATACCCTGGGGGAGGACGGCCCAGTGGTACCTCCTGGAAGGTTGAGAATTGTTATAAGTAGGCACTGTGAAGGCAAATTTTTCTCTATTATTGTTTATAGTTGTATTTGGTTTAGTTCTGTCTTATTTAGACAAAAGGGGGAGATGTAGGGTTGGGCCAGCCCCTCCTTGGGGGGGCGGGCTTGCCTCGGGCGAAGGTTTACTTATAAATCGGGCGGGTGGCCTCCCGCGCGCCCTTTCCTGTTTCCTGTACTCTGCGGGAACCTTGGATCTGTAAGTCTAATTTCCCCCATTAAAGCTGTGTATATATTCTTTACAATTTGTCTGCATTAATCAATGCCACTACACCCAATTGTACAGACATTCTTTCTAATCATGCTCAAATCTTCCTTTTGGAGATTGGCAGAGAGAGATCAGCAAGGTGCTGTGGGTGAGACGTCATGGGTGAGTGAGATTGTGAGTGAGTGTGCGTATGTGAGAGCAGGCGTGAACAAGTGTGCTTGCTTGTTTGGTGGATTCACGATTTGGCACTTGTGAATCAAAGTAGGTGGAACATGTGTGTTTGTGTGCACTGGAGTGAGCACAGAATGTAGGTGTGGGTATCACTAAACACTTGGGTCAAATGAGGGCGGAGAGGAGAAGTGGAGGAGAAGTGAGTGGGCACTCTCTGCTGGCCATGAGAGAGCCCTGGGGGCAGATCTAGGGCAGCCCACACCCATAGCCCCGACTTGGCAGAGCTCAGGGCTGGTACTGATTCCTGTCAGAGGTAGTATTGATAACACTGAATCTCTCTAGCCTGCTCTGTCAGGGTTTTCCTCTCAGGTCACCTCTCGAAGAGTCTCTTCCCATTTCTGGATGCCGTGAGACACCCTCCTTCTACAGCCATCTCCATCCGCAGACTCTGCTGCTTTCTAGAGAGGAAGGTAGGCTTCACAGCTTCCAGGACATGTCCTGGAGTTGCTTCCATAGAAATGAGTTGAGCCCATGAACCAGACAAGGAGGTCAGTTACACAGTCTCTCTGCTCACTGACATAGAGAACAGTTTCTAGAAAGCGAGAATCAGAGACAAAGAGCGTGAAGGAGCAAGAAGACAGGATATTTCCTTCAGAGAGGTTAATATTGGGAACATCTTACCTGAATGGGACTCAGGAGGCCTTACTTCAGACTGGGCTGTTTATTGTCCTGAGGCTGCAGGAAGACACTTTTCCAGCTCTGGCTTCTGTAGGAACAAGTGACTGAAATGAAGAATAAAGATACAGAATCTCCAAATGTATTTCTACGTCCATATTCTCAGCCTACGACAATGCCCTGTCAGCTTGTCTGTCTCTGCTACCAGAACATGGAGTTTATTTTTGAATGACCAGGGCCTGCCGTAGTCTTTGACATGTATAGGATCACACTGATGGTGTCTAACAGTATTGAATCTTTACTAAAACCTAGTTCTGTGTTAGCCACTTCATGTGAATTATTTTTTCCTGTTGGTGCAATGACGTAGACCATGATGACTTTCATATTCCTTTTATGTTTTATTTTTGATTGCTTGTATGTGTGTATGTGGTGGTTTTGAATACAGGGCCTTCAGAGGTTGAAAGAGAACTGCCAGACCCACTCTGCAGAAGAGGGTTATGAGCCACCTGGTATGGGTGCTGGGAAACAGACTCCAGTCCTCTGGAAGAGCAGTCTCTTAACAGCAGATCCATCTCACCAGGCCCCACCCCCTTTAAGAAAAAGATTTTGTGTGTGTGTGTGTGTGTGTATGCCTGTAAACATGTTCAGAGGCCAGGTGTCTTCACCTATCAGTGTCCACCTATTTTTTTGAGGCAGGGACCCTCCCCGAACATAGGGCTCATGTTATCTGAGTCAAGCTGGAAGCTGACAAGTTCCAGAGACCTCTTGTTGTAGGGATAGGCCCCGCCCGTTTTGGGCGGGGTTGCCTGGGGCGAAGTTTCTACTGATAAAGGGAGAGCGCAGAAGCTGCAAGCTCTCTGCGCTTCCTCCCCGGTTTCCGGTTTCCCCTGCTGCGCGGGAACTTTGGATTCGTGAGTTGGATTTTTCTATTAAAATTGTATAAATTACAATTGCCTGGATTTATCAATTACCGCAACATCTTGTCTCCACTGCCCCTGAACTTGGGTTACAGGTGTTACAGGTGTGTGGGAAGCCCAGCTTCTTATATGTCTCTTGAGATCTCAATTCCAGTTCTCATAATTGCTAAGTAAGTTTTCCTGTTGGATCTCTCTAGACCCGACTTCCATCTTTTATTTATTTATTTATTTATTTATTTATTTATTTATTTATTTGGACAAGAAGCTTACTGTAGGGTGCATACACTCATAGGAAGTAGACCCCCAAGACTTAGGACTGGCCCACTCTTCCTTTGGAGGCATTCTCAGGTGCTCAAGAAGCAAGGGCTACACCTCAGTTCAGTGGAAGGTGCCATTCCCTGCATTCAGATGCTGCCCGCATCTGTGTCTGTGAACCCCATCTCAATGTGTGCTTTTCCTCACTCTCCAGGAGGACATTGCAGTGCCCAACAGCACTCTCCAGGAGAACATTGCACTCTCCAGGAGGACACTGCAGTGCCCAACAATATTCTGTTGTGAATGATGCTTCTTTGTCTTTCTTATCTTAGTGATTCTGGACTCATGGGTTCCTTTGTTGTTGTTGTTTTGAGACAAGGTTTCTCTATCTAACTCTGACTGTCCTGGAACTCACTCTGTAGACCAGGCCTTGAACTCTGCCTCTGGAGTGCTGGGATTAAAGGCGTATGCCACTGCTGACCACCAAGTCCTGAGTTCTTTGCGGTATTTATTTATGTATCCTAGATATACTATTTCTTGGCATTACTAGGTGGTCAGTCAGCACCAGGTTACTGAACAGAAAAAAAACCTTATTTTTTTCTATTTCAGAAATCTTCTAACATCTTTCTCAGAAAGACAAGTCCCCATGTCAGTGGCAGCAGCAGAGGGTTCTTTTCCAAGACCTCTGCTCAGATAAAGCCAGGTTTCTTGACCTTGGTACAGAAAAGCATTTCAGGATGAGCCTTTGTGAAGCAGAGCTGACGTTTATTAAGATTTTAAAATAAAAGATTTATTTCAATTTTGTGTGTATGGGTGTTTTGCTTACATGCATATCTTTCACCGCTTTCGTACAAATGCCTGTGGGACCAGAAAAGAGCATTGGATGCTTTGGAATAGGAGTTACAGACAGTTCTCTGTGAACTGCCTGCTGGGTCTCAATGTCCTTTTCCACCGCACCGGTTCAGCATCTAAAATAATTATTCTCAGGGCAACAATGACCTTCAACCTTCTAAAGCCTTTCAGCTTTCACTAGTCATCATCTTTATTATTATTTTGTTGCTCTTGTCCTTGTTTTGAGAGCAAATTTCAAGTAGCCCAGGCTGGCCTCAGGATTAATTCGTAGTTGTTAGCCTTCAATCCTGATCCTTTTACCTCTATTTGCCAAGTGCTAGGTTTGCAGACGGCACCACACCTGCTTCTCAAACCATGAGCCAACCCATTCGGCTCTTTTTATGTTATTGTTGTTTTGTTTCCAAGACAGGGTGTGTGTGTAGCCCTGGCTGTCCTGGAACTAGCTCTGCAATGTGGCCTTGAACTCAGAAAGCCACCTGCCTCTGCCTCTCAAGTTCTGGGATTAAAGACATATATTACCATGCTCTGCAAACAACTCATTCTTGACCAATACCTGCAGTTAAATATTTTGTGAAGAAGGTATCTGGGACAGGACAGTTATCTCTAACACTGTTGGGACCACACCTGAAGCAGGCAGGAAAAGAGGGCACAGATAGCACCCAGTGACAGCTGATCTTTACTGAGAGCTTTATTTTTTATATTTATCCTTCCTATTTTTAATTGTGTGTTTGTGTGCATATGAACACAAGTACTCCGAAGACCGGAGCAGCATTGGATTCCTCTGGAGCTGGAATCATGGGCAGATGTGAGCAGTCCAATGTTGGTGATGGCAAGCAAACTTGATCCCCTGGAAGAACAGTACATGCTCTATACGGAGCTGTCTCCAGACCAGCCAAGAGTTTATCTTTAAATGCTAGCTGCACAAAACTATGAGTTGAACATTATTGTTTTTTAAAGCTGATTTAATTTATGGTTGTTTTTCATACATGTTCTTAGTATATGAAAAGGGGTTTGTAGAAACAGGGAGTGGCTTGTGTAGCCCAGGCTAGCCTTGAAATTGCCAAGTAGCCAAGGATATCCTTGAACTTTTGATTTTCCGCCTTCATCTCCTGAGTGTTGGAATGATAGGCACGTGCTACACATGAGTATACTGTTTAAAGCAGTTAGGAACTATAAAATTATTTACAAAAGTGTTATTTAGAGAATATTTATATTTAAAAAATCAAAAAATAGTAAGTTCACCTAAAGTCATTTGTTCTAAACAGAGTGCGTGCACTGAGCAGGGCAAAGAGAGCCACACGCAGGACCACACCAGGCTTCGAGGAGAAAACATGCGCCCACCTGGAAGACGCAGAATAGATGGGGCACGGTATGGTAAGTCAATGTACGGTGTGTTCTAGGAGAGAGAGACAGGATGGTCCAAGTCCTGTGCACGGGGCACAGCTGAAGAAGTGAAGGCTGTGAGCAGGGTGAAGTGGGGGCTTCGGCCTCTCAGCAGCACGGTGATGTCTGGGCCTGGGCTGCTCCTGGCCCTGATGCAGTCAAGTCTGTGGGGATGTGAGCTTTTAATCACAAAAACCATATTCTGGGTTGACACACTTTAGTTAACAAGAATAGTCAGCCAGAAGAGGAACTACAAAAGTCAAAAAGCAAGGTTAGTACATTTAGGGACCTCCTCATAACTGTGGGCTCCAATGGATTCGGTCTTTGTTCTCATCTTGGCTGGTGCTGCTGTCTGTGTGTTGAGTTTTACAGCCTGAATGGCACTTCCATCATGGAGTCAGTTGTGCTAAGGTCTGGGGTCCTGCTACACTGCCAGCTGGCTCACTTCTGCCAGGTTAGCTCTTCCTTAGACAGAAAGGGGTTCCATGTGTCGAGGAGAATACCATATCATTCCCGGGCACTGCTCCCTTGCTGGGGTTTGAAGTGAGCTGTGGCGAGCCACTGAAACTCTTTTCTTGCTTATCAAATGGGTTTGATTACAGAACACACATTCTCAGGGACTTGTAGGATTTTGGTATAAAGAAGCACATAGACCAGTGGTGGACATAAAAACAAACCCTCTGAACCTTTGTGTTAAGTGTTAGTTGTAAATGATTAAGAGGAAGTCTTCATTGCTTTCTAAAAGTCCTAGACTCGTAAAATAGGCTGTTTTGGTGCAAGTGTCTTGGTTATAGCAATTATAATCACAGAAATGTGTGTGTGTCAAATGCAGAAAAGTAGAGGTTTAAACCCTGGCATCTTACTGCGTTTCTGTCACAGCTCCCTGGGATAAAAGTATATAGTGACGCCTAGGAATTTACGGTGTGCGCAGGGGTGGGACTTTGAGGAACTACGTGTAGGGAGGGTGTAAAGCTTAAGACTGCAGTGGGGCTTGCTGGGAATTCCTCAGGCCCCGAGGAACTAACATAAGCAAAATCTGGATCTCTGCACATTAATCCTGATGTGGTGAGGATTCCAAATATGTATATTCAGAAATATGTGAAGTCACATTTATTCTATATGCTGTTCAGTAGAAATAATTGCATGAACCACACATTTGAGTCAGACATATTTTAAGTTTTCTAGGAGTCACATTTAAAAAGTAAGAAGAGAAAGGCTGGGGAGATGGATCAGTGGTTAGAATGCAAACATGGTGACCTTAGTTCAGCTTTCCAACACCCATGTAGAACACAAAGTGGCATGTGTCATCACGTGCCTATGATCTCAGTGCTGGGGTCAGAGACAGGTGGATGCTGGGGGCTCAGCAGCCAGGCAGGAGCTTCCAGGCTCCATGAAAAACCTCCAAAGGTGGAGAAATGATTGAGGGAAACATCCGCATGCCAGCCTCTGGCCTCCAAGTATGCCCACGAGGGTGAGAACAGCAGCATGCACACACGCCTATCACACACACACGCACTCATGTAGCCAGCTACCACTCATTAGTCATGCAATTGATATAAAATTATGAACAGTCATACTTATTTTTAATGATAGACTTTTAAAATACAACACATTTTACCTTTATGGCATAGCTCAATTTGGGCTAGCTACCTTTACGGTAACTGAGAGTCACATGCAGCTACTGACTATCTTACTAGGTTGTCAAATGGCCTGCTGTTATCAAAAATACTGCAGCATTTTGTATTTTTTTGAGAAATAGCCACTAGGTGGAACCGGTGCTCATTCTGAGCAGCACTTGAGAAAAATCCCAGGTGGGACCGGAAGGCCTAAAGCAAGGCAATTTATTAGGTTGTCCTTGCCTCACCCCACTGTTAGGAGAAGACTCGTTGCAAAGAACTGCAGTGTGGTCCTTCACAAACTTCCTGGAATTGTGGTCTCTCGGAACCAAATGGGTGGCTGGTGCAATAGGGCAGTGACCCAGAAAACGATGGGATGCCAGCGGAACCGGCTGCCTTTGAGCTGTCCCGCTTCCAGGGGACCGGAGAAGCGCTTTCCCAGGAGGGGAACTTTTGTGTAAAGCCGTCCTTGGGACTTTAGCTAGCCTAGTAGATAACGCCGTGTTTCTTAGAGCACAGCATGCGCACCTGTGACCGACTTCTTAGGAGGGGACTTTGAAAGGAAACATGAAGTCTACTCATGTTTCTTTGTAAGAAACTTGTAAAAGACTGCATTTTAGCTGTCTTTCTTGCCCAACCAAACCTTGCAAGCTAGATAGAATTCATTTCACTGCTTTCTTACGGAGAGGTAATGAAACTTATCACAGATGTACTTCATTTGTAAGAATCCTTGATCCCCAAATGTGGCACGCTCAGTTTTCCCCCCGCGACAGAGTGGTCAACGGAGAGTCCACTGTCTTTACACTGTTCTTACATAGTGTAAAATGGATCACGATTCTGACTATTCATATCTAGTCCATAGGCAGCACAAAAAGTGAATTGAATGGAATAGTTAGAAGACAGACCAGACCCTGTACTTACATTTTGATCTGTTGAGAATGTTCCCCTTAAAGCAGAGGTTCTCAACCTTAATGCTGCAACCCCTTACTGCAGTTCCTCATGTTGTGGTGACCTCAAGCATAGAATTATCTTCATTGTTACTTCATAACTATAATTTCGCTAGTATTATGAATTGTACTATAAACATTTGATATTCAAGATATCTGATAAGTGACCCCTGTGAAACGGCCATTCGACGCTTAGGGGCCGCGTCCCACAGGTTGAGAATACTTCCTCAAGGCGTCTTACTCTCTGGGCTCTGACCCAGTGTGTAATCTGTATCTTTACCCAGACAACAGCATATTACGGGCGGGTACCCTGGGCCCCAAAATATAGAAGCTGACTTTCAATATGGGGACTGAAGAGAACACCTGCTGCCATATGTGAAAAAAGTCACCAGGGGAGTCCCTGCAACTTGCCTTCTCCGATACTTTGAAGTGGCTGGTGGCCTACTATCAGCCTGCTTTCCCTCCCAGAAGGCAGCAAGTCTCCTCAAGTGTCACACCCCCAGAAGTGGCCCCAGTGCTATGTCACAGCTGTCCCTTCGGGGGGGAGCATTGTTCTGCAATCTGGGAGCCAGACTTGTCAAGAACCCAGCAGCACCTGTTGACAGAGACTAGCTGTCCCCAGATAGGGTTACATTTATTACCACACAGATTGTCATTTACCCAGGCTCAACAGAAGCTGTGGCCACTGAGGTATAAAGGGGACGCAGTGAGAGGTATCATTTCTGCTGGGACAGTTAGCTCTGACAGGGCTTAACTGAACATCCCTGCTGAGGGGGGGAAGCATCAGCTGGCATCTGAGATACCTGGGAGTTCAAACACTGCTCCTCGAGATGTTTAAAACCACAGTCCCTAGATTTCTGGACACTAAATGACCATACATATTAGAATGGAACTGTTATAGACATGTGTACAGGGACATTTTTTTTCTAGAGAAGAGAGTTTCAATAAATTGATGGACAAAAATAATAAAGATCTCTGCATCCAAAGTCTCTGTGAAAAGGGGACAAATAATCTTGGTGTTTTAGATAAACTGCTTGAATACACATCTACATAGAAGAGTGACATCCCACTAGTTTCTTTTGGAAAAATGAGCTTTACAAGGTGGGAAGGAAATATTTAGGATCTACTTTATATTTATTTATTTATTGTTTGATTTTACGAGACAGGGTTTGTCTGTATTTTGAAACCTTCCTGAAACTCACTCTCTAGACCAGGCTGGCTTCAAACTCACAGAGATCCCCTGCCTCTGCCCCCCAAATGCTGGAATTAAATGCATAAGCACCATACCTGGTCCTGACAGTATGGGTTTTTTTTTAAAGATTTACTTATTTTTATGTGTATGAGTGTTTTGCTTGTATGTATATATGTATACTATATGTGTTCCTGGTGCCCATGAAAGCCAGAAGAGTGTGCTGGAACCCCTGGAACTGAGGTCACAGTCATGTGGGTGCTAGGAAGTACATCCGGAGTCTTTATATAAGCAATGACCACTCCTAACTGCTGAACTTCTCTTTGGGTGTATGCCACAAAAACAATTATTTAATAAGGAAACACTCTTCTTACTGACAGTAGGTGTATGCAACACTTACTGACTGTGGTAGTTTGAATGTAATTAACTCCATAATCCCACATGGGGAGACAGTATTAGGAAGTGTGGCTTTGTTGGAATGGGTATGACTGAAGCGTGATCCTAATTGTCTTAAAATAAAAGCTCAGAGTCAGATATCTGGGTAAAATGCTGAAAGATCAGAGAAGCAAACGAGCAGCCACAGTCACCTCTTCCCTCTCCACATCCTCAGACTGTCTATAGCCCACCTTATCACTTCCTGTCTCCTGTTTGTTCAGACCTCCAGACCTCTATGGTTAACTAGTAGCTAGTTCTGCCCTCTCTTCTCCAGGTAACTTTATTTGTCAGAACATAAACAAAATATTACAACATCCCCCTTTCCAAATAAAAAGTGAAGGTTATAACTGAGAAAAACTATATACGATAAGTACAATAACTTTGTACAGTATATATAGGCAATAATTACATTAATAATGTCTAGTCCATTTGCATTTGACAAATTCAGAGAAAATACTTCATTATCTACTCTGTCTCAGTGGTCCACAGTGTTGTGTCTATCATTATCTACTCTGTCTCAGTGGTCCACAGTGTTGTATGTATCATTATCTACTCTGTCTCAGTGGTCCACAGTGTCGTGTCTCTCATTATCTACTCTGTCTCAGTGGTCCACAGTGTCGTGTCTCTCATTATCTACTCTGTCTCAGTGGTCCACAGTGTTGTGTCTCTCATTATCTACTCTGTCGCAGTGGTCCACAGTGTCGTGTCTCTCATTATCTACTCTGTCTCAGTGGTCCACAGTGTTGTGTCTCTCATTATCTACTCTGTCTCAGTGGTCCACAGTGTCGTGTCTCTCATTATCTACTCTATCGCAGTGGTCCACAGTGTCGTGTCTCTCATTATCTACTCTATCGCAGTGGTCCACAGTGTTGTGTCTGTCATTATCTACTCTGTCTCAGTG
>JABTXL010006756.1:0-28799 GCA_025134845.1 Neodon shergylaensis
GTCTCAGTGGTGGTGGGATTGGGATTGAGGGTGAGCACAGCTCTGCCTGGCCTCACCTTCCACCCTCTTATTCCTTTGTTACATAATTTGATAGACTCACAGGGAGGGTCTGCAAAGAAATCACTCAAGTTTTGCTTGTCATCCGGATGATGCTCAGAAATCATTGTTGATGTCAAGTTTGTAGCGTAGATTCTGCTATAGTGTGTTCACTGTGAGAAAGTGAGCTTGCTCGTTTCAAGTCATGCTGCTGCTGCTGCTAAGCTTGTATGTGTTTGGATCCAGCACCGAGGAAACTGACATGCAGACTGTGGTTCACTGTGGGCCCAACTGGGACAGCAGGGTGTAAATTCTCTCTATGTCCTAGAACATAGATGTAGAATTTCTCCTTGCTTGTTCTATATACATGCCTCTCTATGAACAGATACAGAAATATATGTACATGTTATATATTCACCATACACATATATTGTGTATTGCATGTAACATACATGTAGTGTTAATCTCTATGATAAATAAATAATAAGAGTATACTATCTAACTATATGTATTGGTTTTTGTTCTTTTTAATTTTTGATAACTTCATACATGACTACTGTATTTATATCACTCCCACCCCTTCCTTCCTCCACATATTCCTGTGTTCCCCCAAATATTTTTATTTATTTATTTATTTATTTATTTATTTTTATTGGTTCTTTGAGACAGGGTTTCTCTGTGTAGCTTTTGAGTCTTTCCTGGAACTCACAGAGATCCACCTGTTTCTCCCACCCGTGTACTGGGGTTAAAAGCCTGTGCCATCACTTCCTGGCACCCCCAAATGTTTTTAATAATGAATTTTTTTTGAGATAGGCTTTCTCTGTGTAGGTGTAGCCCTTACCCTGGTTGTCCTGGAACTCGCTCTGTATACTAAGCAGGCCTTGAACTCACAGAGATCCACCTGCCTCTGCCTCTCGAGTGCTGGGATTAAAGGCGTGCGCCACTACCACCTATCAATAATGGATTTGAAAAGATTTATTTTAAAGTGTGTGTGTGTGTGTGTGTGTGTGTGTGTGTGTGAGAGAGAGAGAGAGAGAGAGAGAGAGACTGTTTGTGTTTGTATAAGGGATGCCCAGGGAGGACAACTCCCTTCAGCTGGAGTTGAGAGGCAGTTGAGATCCTAGCGTAGGTGCTGGGAACAGAGCTTATGTCCTCCACAAGAGCTGTATATACTAACAACCTCTGAGATCCCTCTCCCCTCCCTAATACTGTATATACTGTATATACTACCAACCTCTGAGATCCCTCTCCCCTCCCTAATAATGGCGCTTTAGGAATAAAGTTTCAGGGCCTGGGGAGATGCCTCAAAAAGCCAAATGCCACTGTACAAGCATGAGGACCTGAGTTTGAATATCTAGCAGCTATGTAAAAGGCCAGGTGTGGCGGTACATGCCTGTAAGGAAGTGAGTGGACATAGGTGGATCCCAGGAGCCTGCTGGTCAGCTAGTCTAGCCAAAATGGCAACATGCAGGTTCTGTGAGAGACCTTGTCTCTGAAAATAAGGTGGAGAGTAATAGAGGAAGGCACATGATATCGACCTCTGACTTCTACACACACACACACACACACACACACACACACACACCCTGCTGCACATACATGCACACACACATCATTTTCTTTTCAAATCTCACTCGCAACATCAGAAGTGTCAAAATCTGTTTCCACAACCACGGAGGCCCTACACCACAGCCTTCCCTCTCTACATCAAACCCAGCGTCTACACAAAGAAACAAGCTGAACGCAGGCGGCTTGGCTAGCTCAACGTGGAATTATTTGACTCTCCGCTTAGGTCTTGTCTCCCCTTTAGCATGAACACACAGTCACTTTCAGTGTGTTGCTCCAAACAGACCGGAATGAGCTCTAGAGAGACAGGAGAAAAGAGCTCAGTATAAAACTGCCCAGGAACCCGGAGGCTGCTGGAGGTTCTGCTGGAGGGCAGTTACCGGTTGTGGGGTGGTTACTTCCACAGAATTGACATGTTCCCTTCTGGGATGCTTACAGGCTAAGAAGTAAACAACATTCACAAGGCCCCTCTCCACAAAGCTATATAAGAAATAACAATTTTGGGGAAGTGGGCGTCTCCAATCAATGGGGCTGCTGAGCAGCTCCATGGATACAGCTTTCATGACCTCTGACCTGTGCTAGGTGGGGCTTTTCAGCAGTGTAGCCTCTGAAGCATTCTGCATCTGTTAGTAACCTTTCGCCTATGTTCTTGTAACCCCCATAAACCGACTGGTTTAGGAAACTAGACTTGGGTGGAATCGCGTCTCCAGGCTGCCGTAGGTGCTCGGTCTGGGATGAATAGATATTTATTTGTTCTGTTCTCCCCAGGAACTGTCACAAGATGGCGGTCCTCACTCACTTCCATGTGATGAGCATAGCGTTCGTTACGGCGAGAAAGCACAAGAGAGTGGTTTGACACATCCCTGACTGTCACCATGTAATGCTGGAATGCAGATGCTGCTCAGGCCGCAGCGCCTACAGCTGCCTCTTCTCACAGACACTGGCAAGTGCCCAACTGAGACACCGAGTCTCTAGCTAAGAGATTTCCCAGTGCTTGAGTGTTTCACCCTCTGAACTGAGTTGACGTCGAAAGGCTGGAAAAGATTCCATTTCTGTGCTGGGCCCTTTTGGGACCTTGAACTATACCCCATCTCCAGGAAAAGCTGAAGGCTGACACTGCAGCCCCCAGGATAAGCTGAAGGCTGCGGGACCCCTCTTTAGGGGAAGTATTGGCTAATGGAAAAACCTAAGTTACACAAAGCTCCTGACTGTAGCCCATTCCCCCACCCATAGCCATACAGAGAATGTTGACCACTCACCTTCCTCTATCAGCTGGGTAATACTTCAAACAGCCCCCGCGGTTAGCAAAGGGTCAGCAGATGTCTGGAGGATGTAACCGGTGGGCAGTGGGGGGGGGGCTGTTGCTATCCCCCTTGATAATAACAGCCTATCAGGAACCAACAGCTAAGCTTCACCTAACCGTCAGCCAATTATGATATAGGGTATGTAATTTTGTATTTTGAGGCTATAATCTTGTGACTGCTTTGTGGTTTTGTCTTTATAAATCCCTTACAATAGTAGACGGGGTCCTTCTCCCTCCGTCTGCTGTGTCAGACTGTGAGGCAGAGGACCCGTGCTAGCCCGTACTTAATACACGAAACCTTGCTTTTGCATTTGGAAGTGTGGCTCCATGGTGGTCTTCTTGGGGGTCCTAGGACTCAGGCACAACAGACATCAAACCTCACATCCTGTTCTCCACCCCCTTCCCAGCCTCCTGCTTGGGAATCAGAAATCCTGGCTGCATTCTTGTGCCGTGAAACTTGCCCCATCCTCAGAAAGGTATTAGAGACCACTGCCTCTGCCATGGAGGTCTTGATTTCCTCCTGTCAGCATCCCAGCCACACTGCTGTTTGTCTGTCTATGGGGTTAGTAACTCTTCTAGCAAGTTCCTTACCCTTAACAGTCCCTCAGTCAATGCCTTTCTTGAGTCGCTGTCTGAGAGTTTCACTAACAGGGCACAAAAAACTTTCACCATAAGACCCAGGATGCAGAATCATTCAAATACTATAAACCAGTTCTTTGTAGGCACCTTCACTCTCGGAGCAGCAAAATGCCCAGATCAAGTGCAGCTGCCTCCTCCCTAGCCAGCTCTCTCTCCCAGCTCCTTCCTGGAGCTTGCTGTCTCTGTCCCATTGGAGCCTGCTGTTTCAATCCCACAAAATCTCTTATCGCTGAACTTTCTTTGTTGTTGGCTTGCTTTGCCTCCCACTATCCTGTTTTCTGGTCACTGGATCCAGTTTTGCAGAGATTAAGGTGTCATTTGAGTATGGATAATATTGAAGTGTTATTTTATGCTATTTTATGGCATTGAAAAGCTGGCTCTGGAGTTGAATTTTGGTTCCCCTTCTTCCAACCCAAGCATGCTTGTTTAAAAGTTTCTCCAACATCTCTGGAGATAGAGGGGTCTTCTGACTCTGACATGGAAGGGAAAAAGGGAATAGCCCAGGAAAGACACAGCATGCTTTGAGACAATTTTAAAAAGTAGACGATTCCCGGTAACAATGGCAACTGCCTGTCTCATACTCCTGTTCTTGGTTTAATTAACTCTCTAAAACTTTTGCTAAAATACAATCTTTCTGTACCTTAAGATTTGTAAGTCTGGCCCGGCATAGGACAATTCTTTGTGTGTGTTTGGGGTGGGCCGCGCAGTTGTGGGAGCCAGGAAGCTGTCTTGTCGAGTTTCAGGGTGCCCAGCATGTCCTGTACTTGTCACTAGAGGGCAGCAACACCCCAACAACTGCTGCTCAGACCCAGAGCAGCTCTCCCTCATCACACAGAGAATTCTGACCTAGAGCGAGTACATCACAGAATGGACGTAATGGATACAACAGGAAAGGAACGAACCTCAGTCACACAAGCCATTAATGATTCTGAAAATATACTATGATTAGATATGATGTAATAATCGCAGCCCTTGGGAGGCTGAGGCAGGAGGATCATTATGAGTCAAAGGCTAGCTTCGGCTAAACAGTGAGTTCAACAAACCAACAACTACAAACAACCTCTTACCTTTTACAAGGACCAAAATGTTAAGCAAAACCAGAGTCATATTCCCTGAAAATACACTCAGATCCACAGTGAAACCATCATGAAAATGATTAAGTAGACCTTCAGAACTGAGCCTCTATGTACTGGCTGCTTTTCTGTGTCAACTCAACACAAGGTAGAGGCATCAGAGAGGAAGGAGCCCCAGTTGAGGAACTGCCTTCATGAGATCCAGCTGTAAGACATTTTCTCAATTAGTGATCAATGGGGGAGAGCCCAGTCCATTGTGGGTGGGGCCATGCCTGGACTGGCGGTCCTGGGTTCTATAAGAAAGAAGGCTGAGCTGGGCCGGGCAGTGGTGGCACACGCCTTTAATCCCAGCACTGGAGAGGCTCATACAAGCCCCCACTGGCCTCAGCTCCTCTGAGCATCCTGTCCCACTCCCCAGCATACACACGAGCCTGGAGAAAATGTGGACTATGGAGCCACCAGTGAGAAGCTGTGCAGCACTGATGAGTTATTTTCCTTATCTGGGCAAACAGGATCACTTAGGTACCCACTTTTGCTGGGCTGTGGAGACAGGGAGCCTGTGTGTGATGGAGGATGATGGGCCTGGCTTCACGGTGTAGGTGATTGCTTCAGATCCCAGCCTCTCCCCAGCAATGACAGAAGTCAAAAGTGCCACACGCTCATCCTGAGCAGACGGAAGGTTCTTTACAACCTCTCCTCCCTGCCATAACTCGCTCTAGATAGACAGCCACATGTTTACCTTAAACACCGATGAAGAAGCGCTTTAGGGTGAGCTTGGTAAAAGATACCTGACCTTTTCCCCACTTCTCGTCGTGTTTGGGACAGGGAAGTCGTCCCGCCTTCTAATCACGGCTCATGCCTTTTCCTCTGCTGTGCCCAAGGCAGGCCCCAATTACTTACCAACACGCTGCCTGACAAGCCCCAACCAGCCATTCTGCCACAGCCTGTCCCGGACACCTGCCCAGGCACAGCTGAAGCAGGCTGAAGAGTGAGAGCCCGGTGGGTTTGGGAGGGACACCTGGCCTAGCCTTGTAAATGTGTTTGTTGTCAGGTTTGGTGGACAGAGCCACAAAAGGTTATCCCGAATGGAAGCCCAGAGTAAATGAGAAGACTGGAGGAAGGAGTCTTTAAAAATTGGTGGAGGCAAACACACGCCATCATGAAGGGCAGGGGAAGGCGGGCTAACGGGGTAGGGGACAGAACTGTTCCAAGACGCTGTGGCCATGCTTAACTGCTGAGACTTGAAACCTGGAGCCTCAGGGACCATTTTGCAGGGTCGTGGGGGAAGGGAAATCAGCAACTCTGCTGTTTGATACATAAGCTTCTCCAAGGAGATAGGACATCGTAATTAGACCCACTGACAACGAATCCTTAAGACGAGTAGGGATCTAAACAGGGTCTGTACAGGTCTGTTGTTCTGTTAAATAAGACGGTAATTTAGTGGAGAGTGAAATAGTATGGATGAGTTAAAGATAGTTTTTTTTATTTAAAAAAAAACTTGTTTTGCAACTTTTTTTTAAAATTGTGAAAATAACAAAATAAAATTATTTTAAGATGGGACTAGAGATCAATTGGTAGATTGCTTTCCTAGCATGCACCAAGCCCTGGATTCCATCCCCTGCAATGAATAAACCAGGCTTGGAGGCAAATTTCTCTAATCCCAGAATTCAGGAGGTGAAACAGAAGGATCAGAAGTTTAAGGTCACCCTGAGTTACATAAGGAATCTGAGGCCAGCCTGGGAGCTAACAAACAGAACAATAACAAAAAATAATTTTAAGGTATTTCAATTACAAATAAGAAAGAACTAGCTGGGTGTTGGTGGCACACACCTTTAACCCCAGTACTCAAGAGGTAGAGGCAGTGGATCTCTGTGAGTTTGAGGTCAACCTGGTCCATAGAGTGAGTTCCAGGATGGCCAGTGCTGTCACATAGAGAAGCCCTGTTTTGAAAACTACGACATAATAGAAATTAGAAAAACAAAAGTGTGAAACCCTGAGAGAGGCTCCAGGGCTTCAAATGGCCATTCTAACCGGTTGTTCAGAAGTTCACTGAGATGTACAGACTTTAGAACGGGGCTAGTGTTTATTGAGTGGCTACCTCAATATAGCTGTGTGAATTCTTTTGTGGATTTATTACAATAAAGTGAGTTTTATTTATAAAAGCATTTTGTAAATACAAATGCCCCCCAACCCTAAGCCATGTTCAAGAGTGTTCAAGAGAGTTTTGGTTGACATAAGCACCTTCCTTTTTAAAAACTTTCTGTATAAAAGGCACTAAGTACATAACACCAGCCCTTAGCAGGTTGAAGCAGGAGAACTGATGAGAGTTCAGCCTCGGCTTGCAGGTGAGACCCAGTCTCAAAACAATAACAGAAAAAGGCAGGGAACGAGGACCCTCGGCTATGGAAAATCAGACTCACACTAAGCCTGGTATGTCTGGCCTCACCCTTACAGGACATAACTTAAGACATACTCTCCATCCATTATCCTGACCCCAGCTCCATTCATCCTTCCTTCACCAGAACCATCCCGACCTCGCTCACTTTAGGTAGCACTCGGCCTGACCCCGCCTACTCGCCACACCCCCTACCAAGTCAGACGCTTCCAACCCGCCCACAAACCAATTCATCCTCGCCAGACTGCGCCCCCAGCCAGCCGTTCCCACCCATCATCCCACCCCATCTCAACCCGCCCCGTCTATACCACGCCCCACCCTTGCGGGGTCGGGTCGCCGGGATTCAAACGTCCCGCCATCGACCTCGCCCACAGGTCGTCCACACGACCTGGCGCCTCCCTTGCCCAGTCGGCCCCGCCCTCAGACCTGCGGCCGCTGAGTCCCCTGGCGGCACTAGAAGGTCAGTCTTCGCCGGCCCATTGCCCTGGTGTGGGTCCCGTCAGCCCACCGTCCACGCACAAGCAATGACGGCGAACAGCAAGGGTGCTACTGGGGAACGCAGCAGGCCTGCCGCTGCCGCTGCACTAAAGCCAGAAGCTTGCCTGCAGCGCCGACCGGGCAACACCTAGTTGGGCAGCTCAGATCGCGGCCGCGACAGCTGCAACAACATCTGGGCCCACCTCTACGCCACGCCCCCAGGGCAGCCAATCTCCTACCCTAGCCGTCTACGGAGAGCACAGGCCTTCCAGGTGCCTAGACAGAGGATTGAAAGTGCCTCTGGGACCGTGGGGGCTACTTGCGGTGCTGGCCCAGTAGCAGCTTCCTCAGCTTCGAATACTCTAGCTTAGGCAATGAAGCTCACACATAGACTCATACTGCCTACAGCATCACCTGGAGAAACGGTGGAACTGTGGATCCTGGACCTCCCTCACACTTCTTACCTGGGAGTGTCAGCAGTCTGAGCTTTGCAAGGCTTGGAGGTGATTGTGAAGAAAGCGAATGTAGACCGCTATTGGCGGGTTTCTCAATCCCCATACTCAAAACGTTCATGCTCGGATAATTATTCCCTGTAAGAAACTGTTCTTTTCATTATAGGTAGGGTTGCCAGATAAAATACAGTGAGATTTGTTTTTCAGACAGCCTTGAGCCCCCATATTTCATCTGGAAACCCCGCTGGTTTGTTTAAAATACAGTAGTTAATTGTAGGATGTAGAGCACACCAGGATTCTGAGGACTACAGTTATGGTAACTAAGATGGTGTCCCTGTCCCTTGGAAATCAAAAGTCCAACCTGAGCCCCAGCTGCAGGACAGTGGCTGCTTTGTTAAGGACTTTATCCCACCCATGAGGTACACAGGAGAGAACTTCACAGCTCTGTCCACCATTTAGAGGCTCAACCTATGTTAACGCTGAAAAAGAGGGCCAGTGGCAAAGGCTTAGTGTTTGCATATCTAGAGTTTAGGGGACAAAAGCCCGAGTTCAGGGGTTCCAACAAGTTAGGCTTGGTCACTCGCCCCTATACACCAACTAAAGACCCGAGTGATGCTGTAATGATCAAAGGCAGAGGGAGGAGAGTTCCCCAACAGAGCCACATTGGACAGAGGACCGGATAGACACGGGGTCTAATGACCCCAAGTCCATCATTGGGGGTACTACCTGAGCTTTTGCGTTCTTGCTTTTAATTTTTAAAGCCTTATTTTAGGTATATGACTGCTCTGCTTGCGCGTATGTATATCCACCACATTGGTGCCTGGTTAAACCCTTCTTCAAATACCAATTTGTGCACAGCCCAGTGATCACCACCAAATTGTTCCTAAATTGTTCATTTTTAACTGTGCAGGGCCCCTGAGCTTCAGCCCTTCTCATAGGAACCACAGTATCTGTGCTTCTCTTCCTCCCAGAGGGACTGCATTTCCTTGAGTTGACTCCCTTTCCTGAAGATGAGAATCTCTCTCCACCCTCCTCCCCATAGTCCTCATTCTCTGATTTTCCTTCAGCTGCTTTTCCCGCTACTGCTTTTCCTGTTTGGCATGCTTCCTGGCATTGTTCTAGGCAAGGATATTTTGGATTTGATGACAAAGCACAGGTAACCAAAGCAGAAAAAGAAAAGCAGAAATTGCTAAGGAGATGGCTGTGAAGTGGAGGACTTGTGTAGCTCCCCGGGCTCAAATCCCAAATACTACACACACACACACACACACACACACAGAGAGAGAGAGAGAGAGAGAGAGAGAGAGAGAGAGACTAATGGAGGGGGAGGGGTAGGAACATGCTCGGCATACAGCATATACTTGTGAGGCAATGTAAAGAATAAAAATTCAAAAGATAACAAATATTGGTGAAGCTATAAAGACAAGAAAACCCTTACAGTGTTGGTGAGAATGAACCTATGAAGAAGAGGAATCTAATAGTGGTTGGTAAGAATCTGAATTAGTAGCCACTGTAGACAATGATATGGCGGTGCTGTGCAAGATTAAAAATATGGCTAGCATATGATCGAGCTACTGGGCACATATCTTAAGGAAATGAACTCAGCATACAGGAGAACATATGCACTACCGTGCTTACTGAAGCATTATTCTCAGAACCAAGAAATGGAAACAACCAGCACCCACAAAATCAATACACACTTAACGAAAATGTTGGTATACCGGGGCTAGGAGATGGCTCGGTCTTCAGGGCGTTTGTTCTGCAGTTATTCGAGTGGAGTCATCTCTGCAATACCTGGAACCTCAGCTCCCAGGGGAGTGGAAGACTGGAGGATTGCTGGGGCTTGCTGGCTTTCAGCCTAGCCAAGATGTAAGCCCAGTTCAGGTTCTGCCTCAGAGGAAGAGGCAGAGAGTGATGCTCCCTTCTGGCCCCCATGAGTAGGAGCACCTGTATACACGTGCATATGAGCGCACGTGTGCATGCATGCGCACACACATACATACACACACACACACACTTCTTTAAAAGAATAGAAAATGTGGTACACCTACACAATGGAGTGCAATTCAACCTTTTACAGAATTCAGCTAGGCAGTGGTAGCACATGCATTTAATCCCCACACTCAGAAGGCAGAAGCAGGATCTCTGTGAGCTGGAAGCCAGCCTGGTCTATAGAGTGAGTTCCAGGACAACCAGACCTACACAGAGAAACCCTGTCTCAGAGAGAGGATGGACAGACCTGGAGGACAGTATCCCAAGAGAAGTGCGCCAGGACAGAAAGACAGACCCTTCACGGTCCCATCCTCATGAAGAATGCTGAGAGGGCTGAGCTCATAACCATGGAGTCGAATGGTAGCTACCACGGATGGGGGAGTGGGGGCGACTGGTCAAGAGGTAGAAGGCTTTAGACAGGATAATCGTGCTGACCTATTGTACAGCTCAGTGGCTGCAGTAAAGGACACGTATGGCATGCTTAAAATTTTCTAGGAGAGCGTCTGTCTTTGTCTGTCTTGTTTCTGTCCACACCACCACACATCAGGTAGATGGTGAGGAAATTAGGGGTGCTGGAGCTCTCAATTCCAGATCTGGGCTGAGGGCACCTCATTGGGTGATGGCAGGACCTAGAGAGAGCTTTCCATGGTGAGAGACAGGGCAAGAGATTTAGCCAGACTGGCTCTGATGTCAGCCACTTTCATGATGATCCATTCACTTATTAATCAGCTAATTGCATGAAAGGATACTACTTAGGGCCAAACCCTAATCACTTCTTAAAAGATCACTTTGCCCCCCCCTTAATATCCAGTAATGATGCTAAGATTTCAGAGTTCCGGGGATGACTCATCCAAGCCCAAGCGAAGGGCAGAACTTAAATGTTCTTGATGCAAAAACCTGATTCGTGGATACGTGAGAATGGTGATTGATGGAGTGATGAGACCAAGTCAGGCTTGCCCAGCCTGTGAGCATGGCCCAACACAAAACTACTTAAAACATTTTGAGGTGAGCTTTTTTTTTAATGGATTTCAAAATAACTCACTTGCATGATACTCAAGCATAAACCTTGAAGATTAATGATCATGTTGCAATGTCAAAGGTCTAGACACTCCCCAGACATATTCATATATCTGACAGGCACGGTTAGTATATGTAATTTTCTTTGTAACCAGACTGTAAAAAAAGCTAATAGAAATTCAAAGTCAAATGTACCCCTTAACGAAGGAGCTGTGACAGTTGATGGCTTCTGGGGAAAGGGGTCGGGTTTCCATACCCAGGATCTATAGCCAGCACAAATTAGACTCCACGGTTATCCAAAAAAGAAGAGAAAAAAAAAGATGAAGACATGAAATTGAGGGTAGGGAGTGGATATGGAAGGAATTGGAAAGAGTAGGGGGTAAATATGATCAAAGAGCATTGCATGAAATTCTCAAGGAATTAAAATATTATATTCAGATAGGCTATGGGATGAGTCGGGGAAGGGAGGAGTCCTTGCATAACCTAGTTCATGCTTACCGCCTTTCAGCAGGTGAGGGGCCACAGGGTGTGCGGTACCAGTACCAGGAGGTCTGAACTCATTAGACACTGTCACTTAGGAACTTTGACTATGAGAAATCAATTCTCTTTCCCTCACTCCTCCCTCTATTCCTTCCTTTTCCTTTAAAAACTTCTGGCTTGCAGACCCAAAAAGAGGAACATGGGATGTACTCACTCATATTTGGTTTCTAGCCATAAATAAAGGACATTGAGCCTATAACTCAGGTTCTTAGAGAAGCTAAATAAGAAGGAGAACCCAAAGAAAAACATATAGGCATCCTCCTGAATATTAACCTTCATCAGGCGATGAAAGGAGACAGAGACAGAGACCCACATTGGAGCACCGGACTGAAATCTCAAGGTCCAAATCAGGAGCAGAAGGAGAGAGAGCACGAGCAAGGAACTCAGGACCGCGAGGGATGCACCCACACACTGAGACAATGGGGATGTTCTATCGGGAACTCACCAAGGCCAGCTGGCCTGGGTCTGAAAAAGCCTGGGATAAAACTGTTCTCGCTGAACATAGCGGACAATGAGGACTACTGAGACCTCAAGAACAATGGCAATGGGTTTTTGATCCTACTGCACCTATTGGCTTTGTGGGAGCCTAGGCAGTTTGGATGATCACCTTACTAGACCTGGATGGAGGTGGGTGGTCCTTGGACTTCCCACAGGGCAGGGAACCCTGACTGCTCTTTGGGCTTACGAGGGAGGGGGACTTGATTGGGGGAGGGGGAGGGAAAGGGGAGGCGGAGGTGGGGAAGAGACAGAAATCTTTAATAAAAAAAAAATAAAATAAAAAAAATAAAATAATCTTAGTTAAGATCCCTGACAAAAAAAAACAAAAACAACAAAAAAAACCTTCTGGCTTGGTGGTGGTGGCACACGCCTTTAATCCCAGCACTCAGGAGGCATAGGCAGGTGGATCTTTGTGAGTTCAAGGCCAGCCTGGTCTACAAGGGCTAGTTCCAGGACAGTCAACAAAGCTACACAGAAAAACCCTGTCTTGAAAAACAAAACAAAAACAAACAAACAATAAATAAATAAATAATTCTGATTTTTTAAAAGATTTGTTTTTATTGTTTATTTACATGCGTGTGTCTGCCACATGGGTGCAGGTTTATGCAGAGGCCAGATATGGGTTTTGGAAGCTGAACTCCAGTCCTCTGGAAAAGCAACAAGTGCTCTTAACTGCTGAATTATGTCTCCAGCCCTTCTGATTTTTTTTTCCCAACAGGGTTTCACATGGATCCCAGGCTGGCCCTGAACTGGCAATCCTTCTGCCTCCACCTCCCAAGAGCTGTGGTTTAAAAAAACAAAAAAACAAAAACCCAAAAACAAAAACAAAAAAAATCTTGGGGGCTGGAGAGATGGCTCAGTGTTTAAGAGCACTGGATGTTGTCTTCCAGAGGACCCGGGTTCAATTCCCAGCACCCACATGGCAGCTTATAACTGGCTGTAACTCCAGTTTTAAGGGGATTGAACACCTTCACACAGACATATATGCAGACAAAACATGAATGCACATGAAATAAAAAATAAAGTTTAAAAAAACACAGAAAAACAAAAAAAAATTACGTGTGTGTGTGTGTGTGCCGTACAGGCATACTTTTCTATAAATCTAAAATATTTTGAGAGGCTGGAGAGATTGCTCAATGGGTAAGAGCTGCATTACCTCTGTAGGTCCCAGAACCTGCATCTGGCTACTCACAATTGCCTGTAACTCTAGCTCCAGGCGATCTAACGCCCTCTTCTCGCCTCTGTGAACACTTTAATCTTGTCTTAGAGTTTCTTTTGATGTGATGAAACATGACCAAAAGTAATTTGGGGCAGAAAGAGTTTATTTCATTTTCCAGCACGTAGCCCATCATCCAAGTAAGTCAGGGCAGGAACTCAAAGCAGGAACCTGGAGGTAGGAGCTGAAGCAGAGGCCATGGAGGAACACTGCTGGTGGCCTTGCTGTCATGGCTTGCTTAGCCTGCTTTCTTATAGCATCTAGGACCACCAGCCCAGGGTGACACTGTCCACAGTGGACTGGACCCTGCACATCAACCACCAATCAAGAAAATGCACCACAGGCTTGCCCACAGGCCAACTCAGGACATTGTCTCCACTGAGGGTCTCTCTCAAAATTACTCTAGGGGCTGTCGAGATGACTCAGTGGTTAAGGGCACTTGCTCTTGTGGAGGACCCAGGCTCTGTTTCCACAGGACAGCACACAACCATCCGTAACTCCAGTTCCAAGGGATAACCTCTCTGACCTCCACGGGCACCAGGGACAGACATACATCAGCAAAACCTTTATACACATTAAATAAATAAACCAAAATGACTCTAGCTTGTATCGAGTTGACACCAAACAAGCCAGCACACCTCATGTGCACAAACCCCCTCTCCATGAAAACACACAAAGTATTTCAAAAGTAAATTGCATATGTGTTTACAACCATATATATATCTGCGTTCAAATGAATAAATGTGATCTATAGAAGATTTATCAAAAAAATACTCATCACACCATGAAGGCTAATTAAAAATAAACAAGCATGTAAGTTAACAAAGTTACATTGTGTCTGGCTGCCAAGCCACCCTCCCACTGCAGAGCTGTGCTTTCCTGAGACTGCCCGATTAGCTGCTGTGTGTAGAAAGTATCTTCCTCTCATTGTAAGTTCCCTGATGACTGTCTTCATTATCATAGGATGTAAACACCAATTAAAAAAAAGTTTCCCATAAAACCCCCAGGGAGGATCCCAAGAGGCGTGGGTTAATGAGGTCTCCTTGCGCTGCTCCCTCTGCCCCTGCCAACACTCCTTGTTCCCAGAGAGCCAAGCTGAGCCCCACAGCCCCACCCATTTGCAAGAGCCAGCAAGTGGCAAGAGACCAGGACGGGCTTGTGGGAAGCCGGCATTCTTTTGAAACTGTATAAATGCATCCCCCTTGACATGGAAACTAGATTCCCCCAATCCTCACCCATCCCAGTGCCTAAGAAGGATCTTCTTAAGGTGGCTGTACTCGATACTCAAAATCTGAGTTGGCTATTGTTTGAATCTATTGAGATGAGTCTTTCAATAGAGCAGGAAGATCCCCCGAAGGAGCCCGGAAAGTAATGAGTCCCTTGTGGATGAACCAACAATCACTCTCACTTTTCCATGAGGCCAGAGGGTAATTAGCCCCAGAGGCAATTAACCTCTGCCGATCCCATTAGGATCGATCACAGGTGATAGTATTTCTATTAGTGGACACGCACTCAATTACCAGGCTTGCCAGCGCAATGGTAGTAATTCACACATGCCCTATGCTCACGCCCATCCTCTGTCTCTAAGCTCATTTCAGGAACCGGGAATATCCCAGTCTTTGTCACTTTCCTACTTCGGAGACGAAGCAAGTTGGTGTGAGCTGGAATAATCACAGCCAGGTCTTTGACAACCATTGGTGGCACAAGATACTTTTTTTTTTTTAAATATTTATTTATTTATTATGTATACAATGTTCTGTCTGTGTTTATGCCTGAAGGCCAGAAGAGGGCACCAGACCTCATTACAGATGGTTGTGAGCCACCATGTGGTTGCTGGGAATTGAACTCAGGACCTTTAGAAGAGCAGGCAATGCTCTTAAGTGCTGAGCCATCTCTCCAGCCCCCCACAAGATACTTTAAGAAAGATGGCAGCCTGCAGTTTCCACACAGACAGGCTTGCCTTGTGGGAGGAAAACCTTGTGTTCCAGCAGCACACCATACCCCAGGCCAGTTGCAAGGGTTGTACCTGCCAATCACCACTGCGGGACTGGAATGGGGCCCCTTCACTCCCCTTTAAATCCAGTTGCCTGCCACGCTAGGTGAGAGTCAGAGCTCTGGGTACAGAGGCTCGGAAGGGAGCTGGTCTCTGCTTCCTTTCTTACCAAGTACGTAAAGAAAGAGCTTGGGTGGAAGCAGAGGCAAGGAAGGATGATTTTTACCAAGCGTTGCCCCTCCAGCGGGGAAGGGGTGGGAAGAATTTTACTGCACTAGTTCGAAGACTAATTTGAAAGGTGTAAGTTTCAGGACAAGACTGGGTTCGGGTGTGAAAATGATCATGGCTTTGTTGTGTAGCCCTTTCCTGAAGAACTGAAGCATTCTGCCCAGAAAGGAGCTCCTTAAGACTAGAGAAGTTCGTCTGGCATGGTGGCATACACTTTTAATCCCAGCATGTGGGAGGCAGAGGCGGACGGATCTCTGTGAGTTCAAGGCCAGCCTAGTCTACAAAGAGAGTTCCATGAAACCCATGACAGCCAGGGCGGTTATACAAGAAACTCTGTCTTGAATAACCTAAACAACAACAAGAACAAAAAATCCAAAACCCTCCAAACTAGGGAAGTTCTAATGAGACACTCACTGAAACTTAAGAAGTAAGCAATTCACAAGTCTCAGGAAATCCCTGAAGCTTGTGAAATTTCTAAGTCTCTCTTTCCTTAGGAAGAGGGCACTAGAAACGAGACTCCCACCTGCTGAGCTGCCTTGACTCCTGCAGAGCACGAGGGTTCATGAGTAGTCACTCCTGCTGGGTCGTGGGGGGCTTTCAGTGAGGCAACTGTCTTTGAGTCATATATATATCTTGTAAGTAACCCCTCACCCATACTCCTGTTAATAATCCCAATAAACTCACTGGTTCATGGAGCTGGACTTTGGCGATATTGTTATGTCAGTGTGTGTTGGAGGAAATAGATGTTCATTCACATCTCCCTAGGAACGGTGTCACAGAGCAGTCGTGTTGGAGACTGAATCTGTTTTCTACTGGCAATGTATCAGAGGAACAGGAATCTGGTAGCTTAAAGGAACGAGGAATTTAAAACATCTTAAAGTTCTGTCTGTCAGAATGTTGGCAGCTTGTGTCCTTCCTAGAGACTCTGGGACACAGCACGCTTCCTGGCCTTGCATGCCCAACCACCCTCCCACTTCAGGCTCCTACTTGGTCCATCGTCCACCTGCAAAGCCAGCAGTGTGGGCTGAGTCACTGTGACACCCCCACGCCAGCTGCTCGGCTATTTCCTTCCACATGCGAGGACCCTGTGATTACATCTGGCCCAACCCAGGGCTCTGAACACCACGTCTGTAAGTTCTGCTGATAAGCAACCTCATTATTTGTGCAACCTTAATCCTCCTTAACAAGTTAGGAAACACAGTCACAGGTTCTGGGGATTCGCATGTGGACACGTCTGGGGAGCCATTGTTCTACACAGGTACCAGAGTGCATCAGTGGCCTTGAGACCAGTTTGGATTTTTAGCCATGGATTGGAACTCACTACCCTTGGATACATTTTTCACAGGAGCATGAAAAATGTGCTTAACCTTTGAAATGTGTCTAACTTCTCACGAATAGTGAAAATGGTTTTTCAGTGGCTGCCAAAAGCTAAAGAAGCCAAAAAGCAATCTGCAGTCTTGGGAGTTGGCATTAAGATGGGTGCGGCTGCAGGGGTACTTACAAAGTCATTAGTGAGTAAGTGTGACTAAGGCGTCTGATTACACTTAAATGGTGTGGAGGAGACTGTAGGCTACACATACAGTGCCGATGAGCGAGGGGCTAAACCAGGCCTTGTAATTCTGGAAGCTTGCTCTGTAATTTTTTTATAGAATAGTTTTTCAGTTATAAATGTCATACACATTCATTATAAAAAACATACACACACCCATATATACTTAATATGTATGTGTATATCATGCCACGACAAATACATGTTTATACAAATTTATGTTCTATTTACATGTATCAGAGGGCTAACAGATATCTGTAGACTGAAGTCAGGCGGCTGTTAAGGTGAAGAAACCCATGATTCTAACTTATAGTGACTTCCTTAACAAACTCCTAATGGGTGAGTTACATCTGTATTTTTCCTAGGTTTCTTATATAAATGCAATGCTTGTATGAATTTTATATATTCATCTTTGCAACATGACTATTTCCCCAGGAGAAATTTCTAGAAGTATAATTTCTGGGTAGAATACAATCTGTGTGTGTGAATGTTTTAGATACATTACCAAATTTTCCCTCCAAGTATGCCATATTGCTTCACCCTGAAAATCCAGTAGTTAACAGAGCACTGTCATTTTAATTTACTTTCCCCCATGTGGATACAGCTATATTTTGAATATGTTTTTGTAATATATACATCTTATATCTAGCTTTTGCCTATGAGAGAAAACATGTGGTGTTTGTCTTTTTGAATATGGCTTGTTTCATGTAACACGGTAATCTCCACTTACATCCATTTTCCTATGTATGACATGATTTCATTCCTCTGTAAAGCTGAATAAATCATTGTGTGTGTATACGACATCAGAAAAAGAAATCTATCTGTTGATAAACACCTATGCTTAGTTCCATAACTAAGCCGCTGTGAGTAGTGCTGGAGTAGGCATGGGTGTGCACGCGTCTCTGCAGTGTGATGCGTGTGTCCTGGAATAATGTAGCTAGATCACACAGTGCTTCCATTTTCAGCCTTTTTTCCCCCTTTGAGGAAGCTCCAAATTGATTTCTTCAGTAATTGCACTAATTTACATTTCTACCAGCAATTTGTAAGGATTCTTCCCCTCCCCTAAACCTTAGTCTGTCTTTTTCTTTCTCTGTGCCTCTTTTTAAAAAGATTTAATTTAGCTAGACATGGTCCTAAATACCTTTAATCTCAGCACTCACAAGACAGAGAGAGTCAGATCTTGCTATGTTTGAGGGCAGCCCAGTCTACATAGTGAGTTCCGGGGCAGTCAGGGACACAAAGATTTATTCATTTCTATTTGATGGGTATGAGTGTTTTGTTTGAGTTCTTGGGGTTATATCCCAAGTTACTGGAGTCTTTTTCAGAGTGTTGGACTCTAGCTTCCAAACACCGAGGAGGAGTCGCCCCCAGAGACCATCTCACACACCACAGCCGATGCAAAAGCATGAGGATTTTATTAATTCTGTCATGACAGGGTCCCTCAGCATTTGGGAAGCCGAGAGACCTCTAACAGCTGGTACAGTTTCCTTTTAAAGGGGCCACAGAAGCGGGGGGGGGGTTGTTCTTTGACTATTCTGATTGGCTTATTTGAAAGGGCTATTACCAATAATTGACTGGAGAGCTGTTGCCAGATCAGATGAGGTAAGAGGTCATTTTGACCCCGTTTCCCAGGGGACCGAATCAAAACATACGTATATGGGTAATTGTTCAGGAACTGAGTACGTGCGAATGTAGCTGTTAGGTCCTTGGTTCCCAGGGGAGGAAGGGAAGCACTATGGCACGGAGGCTGAGAGGATTCAGAATTGTCTTAAAGTCTTACAAGAGCATCTATGTTTACACCTTCAAAGTCCTAGTTCTTACATTAGGGCTTGGCCCCTTCCCTTCTCTTCCCTTCTCTTCCTTCATTCCTCCTCTCTCTCCCTTCCTTCTTTCCTTTTCTTTTCCCTCCCTCCCTCCCTCCCTCCCTCCCTCCCTCCCTCCCTCCCTCCCTTCCTCCCTCCCTCCCTCCCTCTCTTTCCTTCTTTTTGGGATAAGATTTTGCTATGTAGACCAGGCTGGCCTTGAATTCACATAGATCTGCCTCTGCCTCATGAATGCTGAGACTTGAAGGTCTGGGCCGCCATGGCTGGCACATTGTCTTTGATCCAGTTTTCACTGAATTTTACACAAGATGAGAGACAGGAATTCAGTTTTATTCTTTTAACACAAACTATGTTATTCTTCTGGACATGGTATCCGTCTCCACATATCCATTCATAAAGCAAGTGCTAATTTCTTTTCTTTTCTTTTCTTTTTTCTTTTTTTCAAGGCAGGGTTTCTTTGTAGCTTTGGAGCCTGTCCTGGCACTAGCTCTTGAAGACCAGGCTGGCCTTGAACTCACAGAGATCCACCTGCCTCTGCCTCCCCAGTGCTGGGATTAAAGGCATGCACCACGCCCGGCTACAAGTATTATTTCTATGATGTCTGTTTCTGACATCTTTGCAGGGGGAACTGGAGGATGTGACCACATGGGTTTATTCCGGGTCCTCCAGTCATTTCATTTGCCTCTGTGCTATGCCAGCACCACGCTGGTTTTGTTACTGTGGCCCTGAAGTGTAGTTGCAAGGCAGACGCTGTGGTTTCCACCGCATTTTCTTCCCTTCGGATTGCTTTTGTTATTTGGAGTCTTTTGTGCTTCCATGTACTAAATAGGATTGTTTTCATTTCTTTGAAGAATGTTGTTGAATTTTGAATATTGCACTGGATTTGCAGATTGCTTTTGATAAAATAGCCTACTGGTATTAATTCTGCTGGTCAATGGGTGTGGAAGATCTTCCCATCTTCTAGTATCTCTTTCAATTTCCTTTTTATATTTTATTTAAAGTTTTCACTCTAGAGGTCTTTCACTTCTTGGCTTGGCTTATTTCTATATTTTTCTTTCAAAGCTATTGGCAATGGATTCCCCCCCCCCCCCAGATTTCTTTTTCAATATGATTCTTGTTGGAGTGCAGAAAAGCTTCTGGCTCCTGGAACTTGGTTGTGCTGCTTCGCTGAAAGTGTAGGTTCTAAGGGTTTTCTGTTGGAGTCCTTAGGATCTTTTAGGTTCAGAATGACATTGTCTGAAAATAGAGAGAACTTGAATTCTTTCTTACTTGTGTATTATTTTTATTTTGCATTATTGTTCTGGCTAAAATATCTAGCAATATATTGAATCAAAATGGGGAGAAGGGACACCCTTGACTGACTCTTTTTTTTTAATAATGGTTTTTCTGTTTTTTTTTTAGATTTATTTATTTATTATGTATACAACATTCTGCCTCCATGTATGCCCGCATGCCAGAGGAGGGCGCCAGATCTCAGTACAGATGGTTCAGATGGTTGTGAGCCACCATGTGGTTGCTGGGAACTGAACTCAAAACCTCTGGAAGAGCAAGCAGCCAGTGTTTTTAACCTCTGAGCCATCTCTCCAGCCCCTTGACTGACTCTTTTTAAAAAGCTTGATTGATCAGTTGATTGACTGAGATGGAGTCTCACTATGCAGCCCTGGGAAGCCTCATAGAGCCAGCCTGCCTTTGCCTCCCAAGGGCTGGGATGAAAGGCATGTACCACCATGCCCAGTTAAAAAAGTTATTTTCACTTGTGCGTATGCTTATGTGAGTATGTGCCATGTGTGCAGGTGCCTCAAGTGGTCAGAAGAGGGCATCAGATCCCGTGGAGCTGGAGGTATAGGAGGTTGTGAGCCATTCAGTGTGGGTGCTTGGAACAGAACTCAAGTCCTCTGGAAGAGCAGCTGATCTTAGCCACTGAGCCAGCCTCTTTGTCTCATTTTTAGTATTAGAGTAACTGCATTCAGCTTTTCTACACTTAGTATATTGGTTATAATCTTTACTATAAGTTATTGTCTAATATGCCTTTCATTGTATCGTGGTATAGTTTTTATTTTTAGTTTTTTTTTTTTAGGGATTTTATCTTGAGGGGATGTTGGATTTTTCATAAACCTTATCTTTATCTGTTGGGATGATCATATGATTTCTTTCCCAGAGTGTACTCATACTTTATTGATTTATGTATGTCAAATCATCCTTGCAAACCTAGAATGCAATCTAACTGATAACAGCATGTGATCTTTCTAATGTGTCATCAGATTTATTGATTGTTGCAAGTATTTGTTGAGAAATTTTGCTTTGATGTTCATCAGGGAAACTGGTCTATTTTATTTCCTATTTCTGTGTGGTGGTTCAGTCTGTAACTGGGTTTGGCATCAGGGCAATGCTGACTTCATATGATAAGCTTGCCCATGCTTGTTCTCTTTGTATTTCATGAAACACCTTAAGGAGTATTGGTGCTATCTCTGCTTTACAGGTCTGTCAGGGACTTTGGTTGTTTTTGTCTTTTGAGACAGGGTTTCTCTGTGTAGCCTTAGCTTTCCTGGAACTCACTTTGTAGATCAGTCTGGCCTTGAATTCACAGAGATCTGTCTGCCTCTATCTCTTGAGTCTGGGATCAAAGTGTATGCCACCACTGCCTCGCTATTATTTCAGTCCAGGGCTGGCTATAGATCAATCATGTGCTGATTTTCAACTTGTTCTTCCTATCTTTCTTTCTTTTTTTTTTTTTTTTTTGGATTTTTCGAGACATGGTTTCTCCGTAGCTTTTGGTTCATGTCCTGGAACTAGCTCTTGCAGACCAGGCTGGCCTTGAACTCACAAAGATTCGCCTGTTTCTGCCTCCCGAGTTCTGGGATTAAAGGCGTGTGCCACCACCGCCTGGCCTCTTCCTATCTTTCTAAAACCTTGAGAGGCATCAATGAATTATTTATTTGAAATCTCTAATTTTTTTAATGGATGAACATGCAGCTATAAACTTTCCTCTTAGAACGGACTTTGTTGAAGCACAAAGGTTCTCGTAGCCTTTCATTTTTATTTTATTCTAAGAATTTTTATTTCCTGATTTCTTCAATGACCAGAGTTCACAACTCATGCATTTGTATGATTTCTTTTGCTGTTGACTTCCAGTTTTATCCCATTATGATTTGATAAGATAAATATATTATTTTGATTATATTTTTCTTGTTTCATTTTCATGCATGTGCAGCGTGCATGCTTGCATGTCTGGGCATGCTTGAGTATGTGGGTACACATGAAGTAGATGTCTGAAATCATCCACTTTCTCTCTTCTACCTTCATTGAGACAAGGTCAATCCTGAGCTCACAGAAGAAGGGCTAGTCTTACTATCCAGTTTATTTTGGAGATCCCCTGCCTCCACCTTTTTCTTTTTCTTTCTTTCTTTTTTTTTTTTTGTTTTTTCAAGACAGGGTTTCTCTGTGGCTTTGGAGCCTGTCCTGGAACTAGCTCTGTAGATCAGGCTGGTCTCGAACTCACAGAGATCCGCCTGCCTCTGCCTCCTGAGTGCTGGGACTAAAGGCGTGCGCCACCACCGCCCGGCCTCCTGCCTCCACCTTTGCAGGCAGGAATTGCAGGTGGGTTACCACACCCATCCGACATTGACATGAGTTGTAAGAGACCCAAACTCCGATTCACATACGTGTGCAGCAAGCACTTTAGCCACTGAGCCATCTCCCCAGCCCTTATTTGTATTTGCCAAGGCTTGCTTTCTGTGTGTCCTGAAATATGATATATTTTAGAGAGGGTTCCATGGACTGTTGAGAAAACTCAGATTCCATAGCTGTTGGAAGGAATATTCTGTAGATGTAACACAAGTCTACTTGATCTATGGTACACCTTATCTCTGAAGATTCTTGGTTAATTCTCTCCATCATCTATCTGTCTGTTTGTCTGTCTATCCATCCATCCATCCATCCATCCATCCATCCATCCATCCATCCATCCATCTATCCATCCTTCCATCCCTTCAACCATCCCATCCACCCACCAACCCATCCATCCATCCATCCATTATCTGTTGAAGAGTGTGGCATATTGAAGGCACCCACTATTGTTGTATTTGGATACATCTTTCTTCCGTTTAGTGTCTGCCTCGTGAAGTCTAGTGTGTCAATGTCTGGTGTATACACATTTGCAATTGCTGCACCTTTTAATGGATTGTTGCCTCTATAACGCGCACTGCCTTCTCCACTTTCTCTGACTAATTTCGCATGTGGCTACTCTTGCTTGGCCTTGGTCCTCTTGCTTGGTGTATCAACTTCCACTGTATGCCAGTCTGAGTGTACCTTTGCCAGTGAACTGTGTTTCTTGGAGACAGCAGATAGCTGGATCTTGTTTTTAGTCTCATTTAGTCTGCATCTTTCAATTGGATAATTAAGACTACAGTTATGGTTATTATTGAGATCCTGTAATTTTCATGGTTGTTTTTCTGGTTGAGTAGACAATCGTCGGTGTATATTTATTTGGCCAAGGTCTTGCTAGGTGACCTGGTACTTGCTATGTAGTCCTATTTGCCACGAACTCACAGTAATCCTCCTGCTTTCACTCCCGAGTGCTAGGATGACCAGCTGAGCTCCACATCCCGCTTTCTTTTGAACTTTCTGGTGCTCTTTTTCTCAGTGTCTCTTCAGTGAAGAAAGGGGAAGGGTGGTGAGCAGCTGGAGATGGACTTGCTCCCCTTCCTCTGGTCCAGAGCTTCTTGTGATTCCATGAATGACAGTGGTGAGAACAATGGGTGTGAATTCGGTTATTCGCAAAAGGCCCCTTTGGGGCTGGGGTTTAGCTTCGAGGTGGAATGTTTGTTTAGTTTGTACAGGGCCCTGGATTTGAACTTTATCATCTTTATAAAAAACAAGTGAAGCCCTGAGTTCAATCTCCAGCACCACATAAGCACACCATGGACAGTTTGAGGCCAGTCTCGTCTACATTAGACCTTTCTCCTCCACCAGGAAAGGGTAAAGTTTTGAAACCTGGGTCCTCATATCTGAGGTAAACTCATAATCCTGAGGGCATCTCCAAGTTCAGAGGGGTCATATAGATGCAGACTTCTCATCCCAAGCCCAGGCTCTGTGTGCAGCCTAACTTTCTGTCTCCACCATCTATCTCAGTATGTTTATTTCATTCCTCTGCCCAGACTCACAGCCTTTGGTTTTCACCCCTGCTTGGCCATGCCTGGAGTTATCAAAGCAGCTCTGCTTCACTAAATGCACTCTTGCAAACGGCAAACAAAAGGCAGGCAGGCAGGAAGAAGGAAAGAAAGAGGAAAAAGAACGAACCCTACTTGTCTCCTTCATCCCTGGGTCACAGTTTTATTTTAAGAGTTGTTTTCATTTTTATTTACGTATGTCTGTGCGTGGGTCTGTGCACGCAAGGTCAGGTGCTTGCAAAGGCCAGAAGAGAGCATCTGATCTCCCTGGAACTGTAGTTACAAGTGGTTTTGATGCACTCAGTGGGGAGCTAGGAACAAAACTTGGGTCCCCTGTGAGAGCAGCTAGCTATTGCAACCATGGAGCCATCTCTCCAGTCCTTGGCAGCCAAAAATAAAATGACGATTTAATAGATGATAATGATATATACTTGTGCTATACCTATAGACATTGTTTGTTTAAAAAGTATATATTATTTCATATTCCTCAATAGTCATTTTACTTTTGTATCAGTGTTATTAATCCCATAAAACAAAACCAGGACCTGTTAAGAGTGCCACCTAATAACAAATACTAGTGTAATTAACAATTATGCTAATTAATTAGGGGAACAGTATATAATAATATTTTAAAACATTTTTTTCTGCTCTTTCTTAGAGGAATCTTAAAATGACTTAAGATAAGTATTTGAATTTTGTATGTGTGTGTGTGTTCATGCATGTGGTGTGAAAGTGTACAGGTAGCTACACACATGCATGCCGATATGGGTGAAATCCAGAGGAGTACAACCTCAGTGTTTGCAGCTCAGGAAGGTGTCTCGCTGGCCCAGATCTCACCAAGTAGGCTGACTTCCTACAAGTCGATGGATCCTTCTGTCTCAGCCTCCCCAGTACTGGGACTGCAAGCGTGTGGCACCGTGCCCAGGTTTGTTTTCAGCTGAGACCTGGGATCTAACTCATCCTCCTGCTTGTGTGGCATCTCACCAGCCCTGATATTTCAATTCCGCGAGCTATATTTGTGCACATTGGGCTTTCTCGTCTCAGACAGTTATCCCTGAACTGCAGGGCAGTTTTGAATGTGTTGGAGGGACACCCAAATGCTGTCTTAGCCTGACTCACTGTCACAATTACTACCTCAAGCGTCCCTTACATTAATTCCTTTTGTTTTGTTTTGTTTTGTTTTGTTTTTTTTTGAAACAGAGTTTCACTGTGTAGTCCTGGCTGTCCTGGAACCTTGAGCTATAGACCAGGCTGGCCTCAAACTCAGAGATTTGCCTGCCTCTGCCTCCTGAGTGCTGGAACTAAAGGTATGCCAAGCCTGGCTCTCCTTACAGTCTTTTTTAAAATTGTTTTTATATGTCCTCTTTCACAGCAGGGTTCCAGACGCCATGAAATTTGCCTTTTATTTCAATACACAACTTATGCCTTAGCTCTGCCGATCTTACCCCATCTGAGAGTCATTTCCTTCTTGTTTATATGGAGATTCGGCTGCGGAAAGGTGGCAGTGGAAGGGACAAAGGCAGAGCTGGGTGAAGCTGAGGGAGGAGGCTTGTGTGAGTGTGGCTTAGGGAGGACCATGAGGAAGTCTAACCTGGGCACAGAGAGCACCCAGCATAAAGGCCCAGAGGCTGCAGCCTGCCCGACTACTTAGTGATCTAAAGAACGTAAGAGCAAGGAGGCTGAAGAGCAATAGGGGCAGAAGCATGTGGGGGTTCCGGTCCCTGACTTGTCCTCTTGCTGAATGCGGACACCAAGCAGGGGAGGGCAACTCAAGGATGCAGCCTATGACCTAACATATCCACAAACCAGCCCCATGGCAGCTTTGAGACTTAAACTTCATTTTGCCTCATCCAAACAAGTCTCACTAAAAGTAGAGAGGTGGACACTTTTAGGTGTGTTGGGCAGGGAAGCTGGGCAAGGGCAGGCCACACCCGATATTAGTGACACAGGAATGGGGACAAATGCTGCCATAGACACCTGTATAGATGCCTGAGGCAGAAACATACCAGCATGGCATCCGCAATAGAGCTCTACCGCTTGTGCCTTTACCACGTGTGCCTCCGCCGCGCACGCTCCTCCATGTGTGCCTCCTCCACGTGTGCTTCCTTCGCACACGCTCCTCCATGTGGACCTCCGCCGCACGCTCCTCCACGTCCACCGCACGCTCCTCCATGTGTGCCTCCTCCATGTGTGCTTCTTTTGCACACGCTCCTCCATGTGGACCTCTGCCGCACGCTCCTCCACGTCCACTGCACGCTCCTCCATGTGGACCTCCACCACACGCTCCTCCACATCCGCCGCACGCTCCTCCATGTGGGCCTTCACTGCGGTAGCCTCCTTCATACCATATGAGCCTCTTTCATTCACAGTTCAACCACACATACCTCCGTCACGTGCACAGCCTACCACATACCCACCCCTCCACATACATTCCCCCTTCAACTCCACTCACAACTTTATAATATTCTGAGTTTCCTAATTTGCTTTGACTTTTCTGATTAACATGATCGGGGGTGCTTCACTCTCTGTTTGGTCTTCATTACACTGCGGACACATAATGGCCAGTGTTATTTAAGCCTATTTTTGGGGGGTTGTAAGGGGGAGATGAAGGCATGCGCCTGAGGGTTGCTGGAATGGTGGGTGCCTTGTTTCTCGAGACTCTACACAGATAGGCCAGGACCGGTCTTTTCGGTCATTTGATAAGCGCTGTCTTGTGTCTACACAGTGATTGACACTGGGCCTTCCAGTCCAGGAAGAGTTCAGTATCCTTTGCGATTCGTCCCGCTGCCTGCCCTCTGATCTCCTGGAGGCATGCAGCGCTTGGTGTTTTGTCGCTCATTTACTCAATCAGTTCTTAGCACTAATGAAGGACTGTGGAAGGAGGGAGAAGCTCCAGAAAAATCTCCCTTTGGTCCTGGTTTCAGCCCAGGATGAATGAGGATTCTTCCCATAGTCCCTTTTGTAATGAGTCCTCTGGGCCGCTCCAAGGAAGGGTATCCGAGGATATGTGGGTCGGCCTAGACACAGATGGGCAGTTTTTCTTGCAGTAACTCTGAAGAGTTGGGGTCTCACACAACTCGGTGATTTGGAGGAGGCAGTGGGAAGAAAAAAGGAAAGAGAGGTCAAGAGCAACAAGGATAGAGCCAGGTGGAGGCTATGACCCCCTGAGGAGGCACCATAACAGGTAGGAGGGGAGGGAGACCGGAAGATGCAGACCCATTCATGAACAATCCCTGTGGTAGTGCTGAGGTTTAAACTTCATTCTTCCTCCATCCGTACAGGCCTCACCAGGGCAGGCATGCGGAGCTGTAACTCCACCGCTCCACGTAGCTCTCATCTGCAGTCTTCTTCTGCCAGCGTCTGCCAGGGCAGGGAAGCCCCCCGACCCCTCCACGCCACTCCAGTCCTCCTTTTGCACTAATGTTATCTTTAGGAAAGAAGCTTGCCCAGAGGGCCTGGGGCTGTGGTCTTTGAAAACCCAGGCAGGGTTCACTGGCCCAGCTGGTCCTACCACCCACCTCTTGCCCGCAACAGGGATGCTTTCCCAGATGGTTCAGCCTCATGGAGGATGAGGCTAAATGACCCACAGTGCGACTGGAACGCAGGTGAGTGGGGTGGGGTGAGGGATGGGGGTGAGGGTGGAAGGTGAAGGACGGCATATAAGTGCTGAAGTTCTCGTAGGCAGGAAGAAGGGCCAGGGCTCCTTGAGCTCCAATGACAGGAATTCCCAGCCAGTCATACTAAAGTCAGTGATCCAGGAAGAGGGCCTCACTCACGCCATTGTCTCAGCACCATCGCACCCACCCCAGACAGCCATCACCCTTTTGTGTCCCTCTCCTCTCTCACTTACTGTTTGCCTTCATTTCTGAGATCAGTAACCAACCATTTTCCCAACATTCTAATCTACACTAGAATTTGAATATTCATGAGTGGATGCGTGGAGAAATGCACAATGGGACATGACTAAGCCCTGGACAGGAGGGAAAGTCTTTAACACAGCTGAGCCCTGAGGACATTAAACCAAGGAAAACAAAGGAGTCTCACATAAACACACACAAAAAAGTGGGAGGTGAGTCTTCTTGTATAAGGTGATGCAGGACAGACATTACCACAGAAGTGCTAAATGCCATTGAATTGAACACTTAAAAATGATTTCAGCCGGGGCTGGAGAGAGGGCTCAGCAGTTAAGAGCCCTGGTTGCTCTTTCACTGTACCTGAGTCCTGTTCCCAGCACTCACAATGGGCAGCTCACAACCACCTGTATCTCCAGCTCCAGCAGATCTGACGCCCTCTTCTGGGCTGTGTGGGCACCTGCACTCTTGTGTACAAACATCCACCCAGATCAGACATACACACATGACTCAAAATAAGACAAATCTTTTAAAAAATGCATAAAACAGGGCTGTGGCTGTAGCTCAGCTGATAGAAAATATTTGCCTAGCATGTACGAAGCCCAGAGTTCCATCCCTAGCACTGCAAAACCAGGCATGGTGGCACATAGAGGAGGGAGGACCACAAGTTCAAGGCCATCCTTAGAGACACAGGAAATTCAAAGGCTGATCTAGGCTACCTGAGACCCTGTATCAAAAAAGGAATAAAACAATAAATTTCAATTTATTTATATTTTATTGCAAAAGCATATTTATATTTTTCAAGTGGAGATGTATTCCTGGAAGATCCCTCATTCCTTCCTAATGTTCAGCTCTCGGTCTCAGTCCTAACCAGAGGAACAGATGGGTCAAAGAGTCAGAGGTCACTAGGGGCTTTCATTAGGCCTTCTTCTTCTTCTTCTTCTTCTTCTTCTTCTTCTTCTTCTTCTTCTTCTTCTTCTTCT
>JABTXL010006756.1:35478-49768 GCA_025134845.1 Neodon shergylaensis
CTCTTCTCTTCTCTTCTCTTCTCTTCTCTTCTCTTCTCTTCTCTTCTCTTCTCTTTTTCTCCTCTACTCATCCCTTCTTGTTCCCTCCCTTCACCTCTCTCTCAAAATTTGTGGCAGAGTCTCATATATCCCAGGTTGGCTTTGAATTCAATATGTAGCTAAAGATGACTCCCGATCTTCCTGCCTCTACCTCCCAAGAACTAGGATTCTAAGCATGAGCCACCAGGCCTGCTTTATGCAGTGCTAAGGACCAAACCTAGGGCCTCCTGTATGCCAGGCAAGTGCTCTACCCACTGATCGCTACTCCTAGCTCCTGTTAGTAATTGTCTTTTTTTTTTTCCGAGACAGGGTTTCTCTGTGGTTTTGGTGCCTGTCCTGGAACTAGCTCTTGTAGACCAGGCTGGTCTCGAACTCACAGAGATCCGCCTGCCTCTGCCTCCCGAGTGCTGGGATTAAAGGCGTGCGCCACCACCACCCAGCTAAGACTGTTAGTAAATTTTCCATCCTCTCACATCCACTTGACTCCTTGGCTGTAAATCCCCACTTGTCTTTGTTGTATTAAAAGTTCAGTCCAGTTTCTATTGCGCTACAAAACCCCATTGCAGGGTAACGAGATGGTGCAATGGGGAAGGAATGTTGCTTGCACTGTGTTCTTGGGAGAACCATGCATCTATGTGCAAAACAATAAGAAGCCAGCAATCTTCTTCCTGAATATATACATACACAAAGGAAATGGGACTACCATCTCTTCTTTCTTTTCGTTTTGCATGTTTTAAACAGGGTTTCTTTACATAGCCCTGGCTTTCCTGGAACTCACTGTGTAGACTAGGCTGGATCCCCCTGCCTCAGACTCCTGAGTGCTGGGATTAAAAGGGTGCACCACCACTTCCAGCTTGAAACTATCACCTCTTAAAGATACCTGTACTAAAATATCCATAGCAGAACTGTCAAAATATTTGAGCTATGAAAACAAACCTCAATCAACAGTTGAATGGATAAACAAAATATGCCAGTTATATCCAAGCATTGTATATATATAATATCTAAGCATATGACATATACCTATGCATATCTCTCCATGCACATACATATCCATATATATGATACGTACACATATACACAGTAGGCACATGTGCGTAATGGATATTTTTGAGACAGGGTTTCTCTGTATGACAGCCCTGACTGTCCTGGAACTCATTTTTCAGACCAGGCTGGCTTCAAACTCACAGAGATCTACCTGCCATCTGCCTCCAAGTGCTGTGATTACAGGCATGTGCCACCACCGCCCGGCACATAATGGACTGTTAAACATGAAAAGGATAATATTGCCTGAGCTTACTCATTTGTGGAATGTATTTTAAAATCTCATAAAGCTCAAATACGTGGTGATAGTAAAATGATACAAGGGTTATCATGAGTGGGGCAAGGGGAAGGCAGAGGAGATGAGGAGATGTAGGTTAAAAGTTACATGACAATATATAATAGGGGTAGATAGAATGAGCAAGTTTAGAGATCTAACATACAGTATGAGGACCACATTCATTACATTGTAATAGGTATATTTTGTTGTTGAGTAGATTTAGCTGGTCATGTCACACATCACACAGGATAGAACCTATGTAGGATGACAGACAAGGGATTTTACCGTGTATGCATACCCCCAGAACGTTATATATGAACCTCAAATACACATAATAAATTTTATTTGTAATATGCTGAGCTGACAGGCAGGCTGTTCCTTCTGGTGCATAGTGGCATGACAGCTATGGGAGTAACCAACTGCCTTCCGGTTGGGCTATGAGACCTGCTCAACTGGAGGAATTTCATGCCTGGTACTGGTCAAAAAGTCCATGGCAGGGGAGATCATAGTGGGGAACCTACTATTGCTGTCATGTAAAGTGCTCACGCTTTTAAACTTGCTTCTAAACCTTTATGTTTATACCATAGATTCGTGTTGTTCTTAACTTTGGTCAGACAATCTTCGTTTTGCAGTGGCTAGTGAATATGCAGAGACTCACGACTGGTCCAAGGGTCCAGGAGAAGTGACTGTGAGTGCTAAATTGTGGACGGATCATCTAGATCAACCTCTCTCCATCCCAGGCTCAGGGAACTTTGAGGAAGAGGAGGTGGAAAGAATCTAAGAGCTGGTGGATGGGGAGTTGTGAAATGCAGACGTCTGGACATGACGTGGCTTCTGGAATCATCAACCCACAGCAGTTTTAGATGCCTGAATAAGACCTGCAGAAGATCAAGCCAGTTGACATCTCAGCATGGCTCCTCGGTGGGGGAACTTTGGGCAGTGGATGGTGCTGAGGGAGAAAGAGTCACTCTCCTTTAAGGATATGTGTGCAGGCACATGGCCTGTGCCATGGGCACACATCTACGCACATACAGACTGCACTAACAGACTCAGGGGGTTATTAATAGCAATAACAAAAGGTGGACCTGTAGCTGGGTGGGAGCACTAAGAAGACAGAGGCACTGGAAGATGCAATACAGGGCATAGATCTATGAAATTTTGAACAAATAAATGAAAATAATATATGTTTTAAAACCATGATAAAATTTTCCTGAATTAGGTCTGCCTTGCAGTCTTTAACAAGGGTCATGAACAGTTCTTTTATTTAATAAGAACCAGGCTCAGAATTAAGAAAGACGAGAGGCAGAGTATTCCCGTTGCTGTTACCACCATACCGACCACTAGAGGACAGCTCTGTGTGAAAGGGCAGAGAAGCCAGACCCCTGGGAAACAGGGCCACTGGAGGTAAAGAGCAGACACAGGCTGTAGCTCTTCCACCCAGCAGACCCTCTGCTGTGCCACCATCTTCCAGGAGACACCTCAAAACTTCTAGTCTTGCTAGAACCTTCTCTCCTTATGCAGCTTTGAGAAGGGAAAGGTCAGGTGCAAAGGTGGGGACAGAAGCATCCCTGCAGTCACATCAGGTCACCTGAGTACGCTCCCTGTAGGACTTGAGGACACAGAGCCCAGGAGCTGGGTCACTGACTGTGGGAGGCAGAACCGAGGACCCATCCCCACCCAGTGGCAGAGTTGCCAGGTCCTGCTGAGCCACTGATGGGCACGCCCTCTAGCACCATGCCTCTGCTTGCATCAGGATGAAAGCCTTGCCCTGGATGTCACACAGTGGCTTATACATTTGATCTTATCCCACCCTCTGCCCTGTTCTCCAAGCCTATTGACAGACCTGGAAACCAGGGGAAAACCAAGGGGAGCCCAGTTTTGTTGAGACCAGAGCCATGGGCTCATGATGGAGGAGCACAGAGGGCCACTTCCTGGCTCAGGACTCTGACCTCCACCCAACCTCCTCAACACTGACAACTTGCACAAGCTCTGGCTCTATGGACATGGATGCTACCAGCCCCAGGCAGGCTCCCAGGTAGGTCCCTCTGCCTTCTTTCCCAGGATGGAAGACCCTGGAAATGTCCTCTCTTCCAGCTTTTCTGTCACTCTAGAAGGACGTTCTTGGCCCCTCTGACTGTGCCAGGTCCCTTTGTGCCCAGGCATAACATCCTAAGACTAGTTTCTTGGTAGTAAGCCGGCAGGATAAGAAGACACAGGATAGTGAGGGTCCCTCTGGGGCAAACCCTTTCTTCAATAACACAGGATGGACCTGTCTCTCCTTCTGCTATTTCATAGGTGTAAGATGGTCCAGAGCCACTCCAAGGAGAAGGGAGGGAGGGAGGGAGGGAAGGAGGGATGGAGGGAGAAAAAGAGAGAGAGAATTGTGTGTGCTTTCTGTAATGTGTTGTGTTTTTGCATGTGTGCTGTGTGTTATGCATATTGTATGTGGCACGTGTGTATTGTATGCTATATGTGATATGTGTGCCTTTTGTGAGTGTGATCTGTGCTAATTGGGTCTGGAACTGAACAAGGAAGGGTGTGAGCTGCGTGTCCCCCTATTCCCAGCTGTTTTGGGGGGAACTCTCCATTTTCCTGGGTTCCTGTTCTCTCTCCCTTCTCCCTTCTCTGCATACACTTCCCCCCACCCTGCCCCATCCATCATGATGCTTTTGAGCTTCCGTTCTATGCACGCAGTGCAGGGCCAGACTCCTGACCCACGTCACCTGTTGTCCCTATCTGACTCAGACTCTGTCCAGAGTCAGAGCAGGGAGCAGTTCCTGAAGGGCTCTGCTCGGGCACGGTCTCCTTCTGTGTGCAGGGCACGGGTGATTCCCACATGGCCTGTGGAGTGGGTGCAGAGGCAGACACAGGAGGTGCAAAAGGAGAAAGGCATGCTGCAAGGGCAGGGGCCAGTGCAGAGCATCTACCTACAGTTCCTCGTCCTGCTTTTGTGCTGCTTCCTGTGCTCTTACCAGTTCGACTCACAGTAAGCAGACTCAAGCCTTGGGAACACGATGAGGACAGCTATCTCTCCCCTGCTCAGCATGGCAGAGGAATCCCTACCCTGGCTGTCAGACCCCCCAGTCAAAGAAAAACAGAAGTTGCACATGGTGGTACACCCCTGTAATCCTAGCACTGGGCAAGCAGGGACAAGAGGACCACCATAAATGTGAGGCTAGCCTGGTTTGCATAGGGAATTCCAGGCCAGCCAGGTTACACAGACCAGGTTATGTAGTCTCTCTCTCTCTCTCTCTCTCTCTCTCTCTCTCTCTCTCTCTCTCTCTTTCTCTCTCTCTCTCTCTCTCTCTCAGAAAGGGGAGGGTTGTAGCTGAAAGATGCTCAGAACTTACACTTGCTGCCCTTTGTCAGGACCCAAGTTTGGCTCCCAAGTCCCCACGTCAGACAGCTCACAAATGCCTAGCTCCAGAGGGTTGGACACCCTCTTCTGGTCTCTGTGGGTACCCATACACACATAGCATATACTTAGACAGAGAGACAGATGGACCCTGAGACAGACCACAGGATAGACCCCAGGACAGACACCCCCAGGATAGACCCTTAGGACAAATCTCGAAGCTAGACATTCAGGACACACCCTCAGAATGGACTCCCCCATCTGCAAGACAATATCTCCTGGGCAGAGATCCATGCCAATCTTCCAAACACACAAGGGTGCCTTTCAGGAATCTCTTTGTTACTGGTGGTCAAAGTCGTCTAGGAGTTTCCAGGTTCTTGGCATCTTATTCAGAAAATTCAAATAAAGACACACGTAGGTTAGCAAAAGTGGAGAGGACTTTATTCAAAGCAAAGCGGTAGTGCAAGTCAGAATGTGTCCTCAGAGAGCAGTGGGTCACGTGAGTGAGGGTACTCCAGGGCTCCGGGTACTGTCTGAGGCTTTCCTTTTATGAAGTTCAGAAGGAGGAGTTTAGTTGCTAGGTGTCATGTGGGTGGGTCTTTGTTTTGATTGACAGCCTCGGGTTATGCAAGCCTTTGCTCACTAGGCATATCCTTTCTAATAATGCATCTGATTTTAATCATATTTATGCCCAATTATGCCTAGGTATAAGATGGCAAATAGCTTACTTAGGAACACAGTCTGTCTTACTATGCATGTCACCCAAAACTGGTCTAGGATGACTCAGCCCATCTCTCTTGGTTTCAGGTGTTCTAGGATATGTCCGAATAGAAATGGGTCATTAGTAAGGGGTGGCAAAGGAGAGGAACTTATTTCCATTACTTCAAGCAGGTATACATGCATCCTGGCACAGGTGGGATCCTGGCTTGCTAGGCTAGTTCCTATTTGTGCCAATCTCATGTTGGCCAAACTCTGCATCCAGGGCAGCACATCTGCTTCCTACACATGGAGTAGAGAACAGAAGCCCCTAGTAGGCCTTCGCGGTGAAAGTGATAAGCAGACTGACAGCCCTAGCAAGATAATCCCTTGCCTCAAAACACATCCCAGATCACGCTAGAAGCATCCCAACGCCACCTGGCATTTTATTCAATTACTATATTTCATTTTCTACTGTTGTCTCATTGTCTGTACACACTCATATACGTGTATGCGTGCCTGCGTGCTCGTGTAATTCACACTTTTTTTTTTAAGAACCCGAGTCTCATTCTCGTTCAGTACAATCTATCCTTGAGCTTGCCCTGTGGCTGAGGCTGGCCTTGAACTTCTGATCCACCTGCTTCCACCTTCTGTCTTAGTCAAGGTTTCCTCTTTCTTTCTTTCTTTCTTTCTTTCTTTCTTTCTTTCTTTCTTTCTTTCTTTCTTCCTTCCTTCCTTCCTTCCTTCCTTCCTTCCTTCCTTTCCTTTTGGTTTGTTTTTTTGAGACAGGGTTTCTCTGTGTAACAGCCCTAGCTGTCCTGGAACTAGCTCTTGTAGACCAGGTTGGCCTTGAACTCACAGAGATCCACCTGCCTCTGTGATTAAAGGCGTGTGCTACCACTGCCCAATTTAGTCAGGTTTCTATTGCTGTGATAAACACTATTACTAAAAGCAACTTGGGGAGGAAAGGGTTTGTTTCTGCTTACAACTCTTAGGTCCATCAAAGAGGAAAGTGTTAGGTCCAAAGGAAGTTCCAATTCCCCAAACTCTAAAAGGCAGTCCAAATACCTAGAAATGGGCTCAACCTGGACTATAGTAGGATTTCTGACAGTTAGATAAAAGCCGGCTTTCCTCAGGAACTTGTGAAACTGGTTCCCATCTACCAAGGGAGTTATTTCCTCTTACCTTGGGCAGAAGGGACATATGGCTACTTGTATTACCTTTTAGCACATCCAAGCACATGCTGGCCTCCAGGAGCCCTCTGTATCACATGTACCTGTTACACATTCCAACATCCATGTTGGCATCCTAGCTCTTCTCAGTTCCTGCTCTATCCTAACCCTCCTCCAGCTCATGGGCCTCCTTCCCTACAGCTTCTCATTCTCCGTATACTCCTGCTATTCTTGTCCCCGTGCCCCAACCTGGTCTCTGTTTTGCTCCTGCTCTTCTCACCATGAATTCGCTGTCTCCTGCTATTTTCCCCTGAGCCCAGGTCAGGTCCAATCTGCTGGCTGTGTTCTGTGTTAGGGGAGCTACCTTTGCTCTTTTTAGCCAATAGCCTTTGAGATACCAGCCCACTGGGGTGTGGTATCTTTCGCTTTAAAAATAAACGGAGGCAGCTCTCTGGCTCTCTTGCTTGCTTCGGATTCTGCTTCTGGCTATCAGACGCTTTTCCTGGTTGTGCAGGAGGTTGTTGTCTAGGTCGGTGATCTGTAAGTTTTTTCCCTTTAAACAAATAACCCTTTTATTAATCATAATTTTTAACTGGTGTGGGATTGAGTGACTTACTCCTTTAATTGGCGCCCAACGTGGGACAAACCCTGCTCGGCTGCCTGCCGCTAGGGCAGCTTGGCCTCAAACTCGTGATCCTCCTGCCTCTGCCTCCTTCAGCAAATCCTACCGGCATGCGCCACCACAACCGACGTCCCCTCTCCCAGCAAAGTTGTCCTTGGGTTTAGGGACATTATTTAGGGGTTGATTATAATTATTATATGGTTGAGGGTTGGGGGAGGAACTGGATGATGGTATAATAGATTGGTATTTGTGAGTTATTGTATAGATAGTTACATTGGCATAGATTTTTGTATATGGATACAAAGTTAAATTATATTGAATATTGTATGCATGCATGCTTCTACCTCTGTTTAAAACATTTTCTATGTATTGATATATATTGTATTGACATATATATTTACCTTATTACAGTGTACATTTCTACCTCTGATTAAAATACTTATATATTGCTTATGTAATGATATACATTGTCTACATTTGGAGGTCATTGTCCTCATTTATTGCACAGTTGTTTATTCTCTTAGTCTTTAAGTTAGATAGGTATTAGGAATTGTAAATCAATAATCATCTATGTTATATTTATAGTTAGACTAGTCAGGTTCTTTAGATGCATAGAGATTATATTCTGTATAAATAATCTTCAGCCTCTTCAAAGAGCTATAGAAAATGGCATTTAAGCTAATTTAGAGTTCTGTAATAGTGAGACACAATCGCTCCTGGCAGCACCCATCTATTCCTGAGAGATTGTTGAGCACCAAAGACACTCCACTGGGAGCTTGTCTTCTTCTTGGCAAAACCAGCCTCTGGGTAAGGAACTGCCCATACCTCAACTACTGACAAAATACATAGTATCTGAAATGGATAAGCAGAACTGTCCAATCTTGCAAAGACAGGGTAAGACAGTTTTGAAATATTTCTTGCCTTTAAAAATAATCTGTCAGTTTTTCTAGGCTTTAGCCAAAGTTGGTTGTTTCAACGCTGCAAATGTGACTTTGGGTGATTGCCCAAGTAGCCAGTTGTCTCTTTGATTTGTTTCATATTTTGGAAGTTGTTTGATTGCACTTCCTAATTACTCAGGTAACATTATTTCCCTTCTCAGATCTTCGATGGGGTTGAAGACTAGATAAATGCAGCTTTTTTCCTCTCATGACTTGGCCAAGTTATTTATTATACAAGACTTAGGATAGTTAGAATAGGATATTTGTTCTTATTGTACATAATTTTGTAGTAGGTTTAAAACTCTCTTACTTAAACAAAAGGGGGAGGTGCTGTGGGAGCTACTTTTGCTCCTTCAGCCAATAGCCTTTGAGATACCAGCCCACTGGGGTGTGGTATCTTTTGCTTTAAAAATAAATGGAGGCAGCTCTCTGGCTCTCTTGCTTGCTTCAGATTCTGCTTCTGGCTATCAGACGCTTTTCCTGGTTGTGCAGGAGGCTGTTGTCTAGGACGGTGATCTGTAACTTTTTTCCCTTTAAATAAATAACCCTTTTATTAATCATAATTCCTAATTGGTGTGGGATTGTTTTGTTTTGTAACTTACTCCTTTAGTTCTGTCTACTTCTTTCTCTTTCTGCTCTGAATTCTTTCAGATGCCTCTGGCTGTTCTTTCTCTTATATCTATAATAGAAACCTTCCCCTTAACCATGCCTTGGAGTGGTCATGTCATCAGTTTATATAGAAAGCCAAGGTAGGAACCTGGAGACAGGAACGAAGCAGAGACTATGGAGGAATACTGCTTACTGGCTTGCTCCCGATGGCTTGCCCAGTCTGTTTTCTTATGCAGCCCAGGACCACCTGCACATGGGTGGCACCACCCATGGTGAGCTTGAGCTAGGCTCTCCTATAGCAATCGTCAATCAAGAAAATGCTCCCACAGGCCGGGTGGTGGTGGGGCACACCTTTAGTCTCAACACTCAGGAGGGAGAGACAGGTGGATCTCTGTAAATTCGAGGCTAGCCTAGTCTACAGTGCGAGTTCCAGGACAGGCTCCAAAGCTACAAAGAAACCCTGTCTCGAAAAGTAACAAAAAAAAAATAAACAAAAAAAAAAAGAAAATAAAAGAAGAAAAATAAAAAGAAAGGAGGAAGGAAAGAAAGAAAATGCTCCCATACGCTTGCCTACAGGCCAATCTAACTGAGAGATTTTTCTTAATTGAAGTTCCCTCTTCTCAGATGACCTTGGCTTGTGTGAATTTGACATAAAATCTAGCCAGCACAGTTCCCAAGTGCTAGGATCACCATCCCCAACCTTTTGAATGTAGGAAAAGCAGTGTGTGTGTGTGTGGTGTGTGTGTGTGTGTGTGTGTGTGTGTGGTGTGTGTGTGTGTGTGTGTGTGTGTGTGTGTGGTGTGTGTGTGGTGTGTGTGTGTGTGTGTGTGTGTGTGTGTGCTCAGGTGTGGAGGCTGTTGGATATTCTGATTTCTCAAGCTCCGTTTTGTTCCCTTGAGACAGTGTCTCTCATGGAACCTGAAACTGGAGTCCAGCCAGTAAAGCCCCGGTGAGTCACCTCCTGTGACGCCGGGGTCACAGGCGCACACAGCCAGTAAAGCCCCGGTGAGTCACCTCCTGTGACGCCGGGGTCACAGGCGCACACAGCCACATCTGGCTTTTCACGTGGGTGCTTTGGATTCGAACTCTGGTCCTTATGCTTGCGCAGCAAGTGTCACATGCTGAGCTGTTGCCTCAGCCCCTGAAAGAAAAAAAATTCAGCCAAGCATATACATTTCCAATTGAGCACTTAGGAGGCAGAGGCAGGAGGATGAGTAGTTTAAGGGCCACCCTTTGCTACATAGTGAGTTTGGAGGCAGCCTGAGCTATGTGAGACACTGGCTCAAAAATTTTTAGAAATGTAATCTTAATGTTAGCATTGGGTTTACTTTTATGATTTAGAACTGGCTTTTGGTATTTTTATAGAGCATATACTGCCCTGTATACACATCTAACTTGGTGACACACTCATGTGACCACCACTCAGGTGACATTGCAGAGAATTTCTCATCAGCCCAGGAAGGTCTTCTGTGTCTGGGCTCAAGCAACACCTTCCGGAGATCAGCCCCCTGATCACTTATGCTGTTGTTAGGGATAGAGTCACCCTTAGTCCAGCTGGCGTCGAACTCACCGTGTAGCTCATGCTGACCTCAGAGCCATGGACGGCCTCCAGCCTCAGCCTCTGGAGCGCAGGGATGGCTGGTGTGAGCCCCCGACGGTCACTTTATCTCCATTCTCAGGTCTGTCCTTTAAAAACATCTTACAAGTGTGGAATCCCTATAGATATCTCATCCGATTTTCTGATCCATGCTGTTCTGGGGGTTCTCTGGAGACACTTAGGTACCCTAGGAAGCAGCCTGCTGCGTCATCCTCTGACTGGCACGGTCTGTCTCTGATGAACCCCTCCTGTTGTAAATCTGCTTGATTGATGAGCAGGAGACGTAATTAGAATACTATGAGGGGGATCTGAGGGCCTAAACCCAGAGTCTGGTGATGCTCTTGCTGGGTGGATTCAAGCTTCAGGAACCCCCCTGGCTCCAGATGTCAGAGGGCCAGAGCGAGGCTGTGCCAGAGCAGGGCTGTGCCAGAGCGGGGCTGTGCCGGAGCAAGGCTGTGCCGGAGAGGGGCTGTGCCAGGTAGCAGGAGCCAGTGCCGGAGCTGGGCTGTGCCGGAGTAGGGCTGTGCCGGAGTAGGGCTGTGGCGGAGCAGGGCTGTGCCGGAGCAAGGCTGTGCCGGAGCGGGGCTGTGCCAGAGCAAGGCTGTGCCGGAGCAGAACTGTGCCGGAACTGGGCTGTGCCGGAGCAGGGCTGTGCCGGAGAGGGGCTGTGCCGGAGCGGGGCTGTGCTGGGCACCCAGGAGCCTATGCTTGTACTTGCTCCCTTCACCCTGCTTTCCACCAGGCTCGCTCCTTATGCGGGTGGGTCTGCAGGCGCACCAACCTTTACGTGGGCTCCACCACACCTCCACGGCTCTCCATCCCATAAGGGAGAGACAAGGAAGGGTGATGGTTCTCAGAAGGGCTCCAGGAAAAAGAGTCAAGTCCTGGAAGCGAGAGGTGTGTCAGAAGAACAGCACACACCAGGGATGCACCAAGCAGGAAACAAGCACAACCCTGGAGTTTCTGTTCCCAGTGCCCTGGAGCCCTGCAGGAAGAAGGAGGTGGCCTTTTCAGTCTGAGTAAAACCTAAGCGAAGGGGAAGGATGATGGAGTCTGAGGTCAACTGGGATACACAGTGAGCTCCAGGCTAACCTGGGCTACATGGTGAGATCCTGTCTCAAAAAAGGAAAAGAGAAGAGAGGAAAGAGAGAGGGGAGCGGAAGAAAAAATAGAGAAAGAGACCCATGGCGAGGGAGGGCAGGCAGACAGACAGACAGAGGGACATCATAAAGCCCCTCGTCTAGGTGGTGGAAGCAGTAGGGAACGGGCGTGAGGAAGGAGTAGACGCTGAGGTGAAAGGCCATAAGCAAGCAGTGATAAGGAGCCCTGGACAGAGACTCAGGAGGGTCAAATTTCTCTAAGGTTTCTGGGAGGAACTGGTGGAAGGATTCTTTAACCCCCTAGTTAGTGACAAGGTGAACAGAGCTTAGCTTGTGTGTAGATGGCACCAGATTGGGCATGATCCCCCAGATTGGGCATGATTCCCCAGGCTCTGGGCTCGCTTCTCCAGGGCTCCCCCATATGCCTCTCGTGGCAGTCGCGATTCTAGGGTCGAGATAAGGGAAGCTCTGAGGTGGGAGAGAGACAAGTTGTCTGTCCACCCTCAGACTGACTCAAGGACTGGAGTCAGCTGGCCACTGAAGACTGAGATCCATGCTGGGCTTCTGTGAGAACCCCAGGAGCCTGCCAGGCCAGGGCTCTAGACCACCTTCAGTCTTCCCTTGTAATCCCCACTGGTCAGCTCTACATCCAAGGTGATTATGGTTTCCAAACCAGTAACAGAAATGAAATTCCCTGGCAGGTGTATTTTGAAAGGACAGAGTTGGTTTCATTTTTAATTAATTTGTTATTTTGTTTTAGTTTTTTTTTTTTTTTTTTTTTTTTTTTTAGACAAGGTCTCATGTATCCCATGTTGGGTTCAAACTGTAGCTGAGAACATTGAACCCTTGATCCTCCTGCCTCCACCTCCCAAGTGCAGGAATTACAGGTGTTCGCCACCATGGCCATCTCTATTTTTTTCTTTTTAATTACACATAATCATCACATATATTCATGGAGCACAGTGTGATAATTTAGTGCATAATACAGTGTGTAATCATAGGGCAGAGGCAGGGTTTTCATCCATGTACACTATTACTGTTGCTCAATATCTTTTCAAATTCCCTCCTTCGTGTTCTTTACAAAATATGCAAGGAAGTCAGGCATGGTGGTAGGTGCCCGTGGTCCTATCACTTGGGAAGCTGGGGCAGGAGAATGGAGAGTTCAGAGCTAGTCCGGGCTACAGAGTAAGACCCTGTCTCAAAACTAAAGCTGGGCGTGGTGGCTCAGGCCTGTGATCCCAGTACTTGGGAGGTAGAGGCGGGAGGATCAGGAACCCAAGGCCAGTTTTAGCCACCTGAGTTCCTATATCAGTAAAGAAACAGAAACACTAATCAGGTTGTTGATTAGTTACCTTATTGTAAAACATTAGAACCTTTTCTTTCCCTCTTTCTTTTTTTTTGGGGGGGGGTAGGTTTTAAAATATATACACACATATACATATATGTATGTATATGAATGTTTTGCTTGTGTGTCATGTGTGTGCCTGATACCCATGCAGACCGGAAGAAGGCATTGGAGCCTCTAGAACTGGAGTTACAGATGGTGTTGAGACCCTTGTGGGTGCTGGGAACAGAACCTAGCCAGTGCTCTAACCGATGGGTCACCTCTCCAACTTCCCTGTTGGTAGATTTTTGCTGTTGTTTTTCTGAGACAGGGTTTCTCTGTGTAGTCCTGGCTGTCTTGGAATTCCCTCTGTAGACCAGGCTAGCCTCAAACTCTAAGATCTGTCTGACTCTGACTCCTGAGTGCTGGGATTAAGGTATTCGGTACCATGCTCTGTCTTTGGTGTCTTTTTTTTTTTTTCGAGGCAGGGTCTTATATAGTAACTTCTAGAACTCCCAGGCCAGTCTGAGCCGCTTTGAGTGAGGCTTATCTCAAAGAAACACACGGATTCAGGATGTGAGATTTCTGTGTCCTGTTCCTCACTTGCAGATTTTATCCACTCCTCCATCAAAGTCATTACACACATGTTCACAGTATTTCCGTGGCCACATAAAATTTAGGGTCGATGCAGTGTGGCTAGGGCAAACATGGCTCCTGACTCCAGCAGACACCTGGGCTTCTCAGTGGTCACCCCACAACAGACACAGGGCACAGCACTCTTTAAAACCAAGGGTGGGTGGAGGGACGCTAGGGCTGGTGTTGGCTTCACCTTGTATAGTAAATGCCTGCGGCTGCCTGGGCCACCACAGGTTTCCTGGCTCCGTTCTTTTTTTGTAGCTGGGGACTGTGAGTTGTTCTGATAGCTCCTGAGGCTTGAAGATGCTTCACTTGCCTCTGCTCTGGAGTCACCCTGTCGGCATGGTTCTCCAGGGCAGGGCAGCTGACAGGAAGACGAGAGCAGCCTAGTGTACTTCCTCCACGCAGGGAAAACTCAAGGGAGTTGTGTTTCCCAGAGGGCCCACCCTTTTAAAGGGATGGTTGCTGGGAATTTCGAGCACCATTTTCCAACAATGCATGCAGTTAAGGTGATGGGCGCGTGTATCATATTGAATCATGTGCACATATACAATGAATAAATGTAAATAAGTGCACCACAAGGGGGCAAAGAGGGAAAACCCGAGACTTCTGGTTTCAAAGTCAGGATCCACTTCCTTAATCCTTGAGATGAGTGAGTGTAAGGCGTGGAAAGAAGCCTGGATTCTGATCATGATGATGTGTGAGAGTGTGTGTGTGTGTGTGTGTGTATGTGTGTGTGTATGTGTGTGTGTGTATGTGTGTGTATGTGTGTGTGTATGTGTGTGTGTATGTGTGTGTGTGTATGTGTGTGTGTATGTGTGTGTGTGTATGTGTGTGTGTGTATGTGTGTGTGTATGTGTGTGTGTATGTGTGTGTATGTG
>JABTXL010006756.1:49868-87786 GCA_025134845.1 Neodon shergylaensis
TGTGTGTGTGTATGTGTGTGTGTGTGTGTTTCATTCCTCAGGAATAATTCGAAAGCCAGATGCCCAGTGCCCTGGTTCACAGAGGGAGTCTGGAGTCAGGCAGGCCCTGAGGAAAGCAGACAGAAGTAGGTTGTAAAGCTGAGTCGAAGGGTGAGCAACGACAAGTCCAGACGAAACCCCAGCCCCTGGTCCTGGCCCTGGCCCTGGCCCCCGGCCTGGTGTCTGTGATGACTGCAGAGGACAACCTGTGCACGTGTCTGCCCCTCTGCCTACTCATCCACTCCTCTACCCACCACCTTCCCCTCTGCTCATTGCTTCCCGCTCATATCCCTCAGCTGCTCTGAGAACTCCCCGGAGCCAGGCTCCGAGCAGACAGAAATGACTTCTGATTCATGCCGGATACCCAGGTTGAGCAATTATCTAACGTACCAAGGACGAACAGGAACTCAGGAACACGGTGATGGGTGGAATGGGGTGAGAGAGCAATCAGTCATACACAGGTGGCAATCCCTCTGCCTCCATTTGCTGTAAGGCGACTACGTGTTCTGTGGTAAACTATGTTCCTGGAGAAAGGTATCTAATCCATTGTTTCTTCACCAACATGGGGACAGACACAGAGGAACAACCTGTATTAGTCAGCTCAAACCATGTTAGAAAATACATAGAACATGGTATGTCTCATAGAGGATGGATGTCTCAATGAAGGCATGGAGGGTGGGCCTTGGTCTCTCAATGTCTTCACATCCTCATCAGTATTCCCTTTCCATGGGGCATCCCTAATGTTTCTCTTAGTGTTCACATTTCTTCTTCCTTTTTTTTTTTTTTTTTAAAATATTTATTTATTATGTATACAATGTTCTGTCTGTGTGTATGCCTGCAGGCCAGAAGAGGGCGCCAGACCTCATTACAGATGGTTGTGAGCCACCATGTGGTTGCTGGGAATTGAACTCAGGACCTTTGGAAGAGCAGGCAATGCTCTTAACCACTGAGCCATCTCTCCAGCCCCCTCTTCTTCCTTTTTAAAAACACAATATTATTATTACTTTTTTGAGAATTCCATACAATGTGGTCACTTCTAACTCTTCGCCCAAACTTCCCAGGCCTCCCTTCTCCTCCCTTCTCTTACTTTTCCTCTGTGTGTGTGTGTGTGTGTGTGCGTGTTTTTCTGAGACTATCTCAAAGTAGATGCCCTGGTCCTTTGGCTCTTACAATCTTTCTGCTCCCTCTTTCTTGAGCCGTAGTTGTAGGGATTGTGTTGTAGATGTATCTTTTGGGGCTGGGTACCCCACAATCAGTTGCTTTCTTCACTTTGACCAGTTGAGGCGTCCCATACTGGTCTCTGTGTGCTGCGAAAAAAAGTTTTTTTGGTGAGGGACGAGAGCGACACTTAGCTGTGGACATAAGGATAAGTATTTAGGATGCAGTTAGAAATTACGCCGGTTTAGGAAGGAGGCAGTAGTAGTTCTCCTGTAGGCTCCACTTCTTAGGAGGACACTGCGGGAAGACCCACCCTCACACTTCATTTTAACTCAGTTATCTCTTCAAAGACTACCACCCTGAAACAGAGTTGAGTTCTGAGATCGTGTGTGTTAAAGTCTCAACATAGGAATTTTGGGAAAATACAATTTGTCCCATAACAGATAATAGCTTTGAAACCAAGAACTCAACTACCACAAAGCACACACCTTTGATGGGCTCCCAGAGGGAAGGCATGGTTTGCCTCTCCCTCAGCGGAGCCAGAATTGACAGAAACACATCAGAAGAGAAGCGTGAAAACACAAGCTTATTGCCTGGTAAACTTAACTTCAAGGAGCCAGGCCCATCTCTGAGAGGCAACCCTGTGATGATCCATTGGGTCTTGGGAACCTGGTGACCTATCTCGCACTTCTTGGGGACTGTTGCTTTATTATACAAGGTTTCAGGCTTCCAATCTTCTGTCTTTCACTGTGGTACTGAGTTAAGGATCTTCTCATTGCAGCAGAAAGTCTATCTACCTCCAATGGTGGTGGACATGGGGAAATCCCATTTGGTGGGCAGGTCTACCTCACTGTGTGCATGGCAGTGCAGACCGAGTATGTGTCACTCTCTGAGTGAGAGGCTTTGGTACCTGAAGGGCATTTTTGTGGGCTAGCAGGAAGAGTGGCAGGTCCACTCGGGAGGACCCATGACTAAGGCTCTCTTGGGTTGGGGAGTGCCTGGGATGTTGCATCATGGGTCCAGTGATAAAACTTCTTCAGATCAAGGGCTATGGCCAGTCCTCCTTCACCCCTAGTCATTTGCCTAACTGCCACATCCACAGCTATGTTCCCAAGCTGGCTGGCTCTCACCCTCCTGTCTGTGCTGAGCTTGGATACCCAGGCCTTCAACAGCCAGCTCGTCAAGTGCTTTGAGGACCCGCAGTATGAGGAGCTGCTGCAGCTGGCTCGAAATGGACTGGGGCAGACAGCAGAGAGGAAGCAGGTGGTGGTGATTGGGGCAGGCATGGCTGGGCTCACCGCTGCCAAGATCTTGCAGGATGCTGGCCACCAGGTACGTGATGGGGCAGGGGAGAATCTCTTGTGGGAGCATTGGGCTCTAAGCAGGGAGGTAGAAGGCCAAGCTGTGGACATTCCTGGGGAGCTGGGGCCTAGAGGAAGCTCTAGGGCTCTAGGGTAGCTGGGGTAGGAGGGCAGATAAGCTCACCCAGTAATCAAGAGTGGCTTCCAGAAAGAGGCAGGATGAAGCTGGGGCTGTAGCTCAGTGGTAGAATGAGGAACACCCTGTAGTTTCCATCCGCAGCACTGAAAAGGAAAGGAAAGAAGAAAGGATGGATAGAAGGGAAGGAAGGAGGGAGGGAGGGAGGGAGGATAGAAGGGAAGAAGGGAGGGAGGGAGAATAAGAGGGAAGGAGGGAGGGAAGGAGAGAGATTAGGAGGGATATGGTGATAAGTCTGGGTCTGCCACAGGGGAGGGTATGTGACAAGGCTCACCGAGTCCATTAAAGAGTCGTCTACCTTTCCAGGTGACTGTCCTGGAGGCCTCAGGGCGCGTAGGTGGCAGAATCGAAACCCACAGAGTTCCTGGAGCACACTGGTACATAGAGCTGGGTGCCATGCGGATCCCAATCAACCACAGGTAAATAGGGGGAAGGCCAGGATGAGGGCTGTCATGCTGGGAGGACAGTGGATGGAGCTCTTTGCTGGAAGCCCAGGGATTAGGGTCGGACTCAACTGATTTCCCAGCCCTAGGGCAGCCCAGGAGCGTCTCCCAGCCTCAGGGTTTAATCCACATAAGGAGAGAGCTGTGCTGGGTTTGACTGCCAAGGAGCATGGGTTCAGGATCAGAGAAGAAGGGTGGTCCAAGATAAACCTGCTGGGAAGTCAAAAGCAGCCTTCTGAGTGTGTAAATGAAAGGAAGCCTGGTATCCTTCCAGGAGACTCTTTCTGAACGGGTGAGAAGTGTGGAGAAGTTCAAGAGTAGTGAACGTAGCCTCCAGGAAGGCTGGCCCCACAGACACACTTGGCACACCACCCTCATTGTGCCCCCAGGAACTGGGATGTTCAGGAATGTTCACTGTTGAAAGTGTGAAGGCTGCAGGTTCCACACAAAGTGGCTGAGATCTCAGCCATCATAGAGGTCCACTGGCAGGAAATCCAGCTCCGTCTTGGCCTTAAGGCTTCTAGCCTAGTGTAATGCCCAGGGTGCCTGGCATCCCTCTCGTGGAGAAAGGCCAGGGGTGGTCTTGGTGAATCCGAGGGAGGCAGGAGGTAAGCCCGGGGAGCAGGAAGGGCTGTTGGCTGACTCTCAGAGCCTGAATTCTCTGACCCCCTTCACAGGCTTTCCCATGAGCTCATCAGAAAATTTGGGCTGATGCTAAAGGAATTCTCTCCCTGCAACAATCAGACCTGGGTGCTGGTGAATGGAGTCCGGCAGCGCTCGGGGGTGGTGCAGGCCGACCCTGGGCTTCTGGGTTACTCACTGAGAGCTGACGAGATGGGGAAGACAGCAGAACAGCTCTTTGATAAGTCGCTGAGGAAGGTAAGGCAGAGTGGAGAGCAGCCCACCTCTTCCCTCCACCCCCAGGCCATCCGGCACAAACACCCTCAAGTTCCTGATTCTCCAGGGAGGAGCTTTAGTGGACCCCAGATCCTTGAGGGCAGGAAGCCCACACCAGACTGAACATCACTGGCCTCCACTCCCTCTCATGGCTCTGTCCTGTGTCAGGCACCGGCTCTGCAGTCAGTATACTCTCAGACCCCAGACGTCGGTGCCTGTACAGACATGTACAAAGTAGCTGCTGAGAAATCGTCGTGCTGGGACGAGGTTCATTTCATTGAGAGCCCTGCAAGCTCTGGGGTTGAATGCACTGTGTGACTCCAGGCATAATACTTGCCGGCTCCCTCTCTCTTCTCCATTATTGCCAGAGCCTCCTGTTCCTGGGTTGCTACGAGGATTAGGTGACAGGACGCGTTAAGGTGACAAAATGGTGCTAGGTACAGGACCAGTGTTCCTTTACTGTGCAGTCGTAATGGCTGGCAGTTTGTCAAGGAAGAACAATTAGCACTCTACCTCGACTGCCTGCCCACCTTCTCTACTTGGCCCAGCAGTGACCATGCCATTGCCTTCTCTAATCCATGGCCTGGAAGGACCTCAGGATGACAACTGAGCTCAGTGGGAGGCCCCTTTCCGGGTGTCCCCCAGTGTTGTCCTGCTGTGGTTCACTTCAGGTCAGAACACCCAGCCTCTCTCAGCAGCTCTGTGGGGCCAGCCTCTGGTGCCTACATGCTTCACAGTGACCTAGAAGTCCACAGAAGTGTCCCCAACACAGGGCAAGGAGGTAGACTTGAGGCAGAACCTCGAGGCTGATGGGGGAGCCTGGACACCTACATTTGCATACCTGGTATCCATGCGAGGTGAAATTCCCACCATCCCAGATTTAGGACACAGTTTTGGAAGGCAGGATTCATTAAAGTGTGACACACACACACACACACACAGAGGCTGTTGAACAAGTGTAGTGCATGGGGAAGGGGGAGGGACAGGGCGGGTTGGACAATCTCCGTGGGCCGACCCTCACCGCATGTCCTCCCTGTCCTCTTCCCTCCTGAGATTGTGGAAGAGCTGAAGAACAGCAGCTGCCGTGAGGTCCTGGAGAAGTACGACTCCTTCTCCACCAAGGTCAGTTCTGAGACCTTACACCCTGACACCACCCCAGCGGGACTGCTACCTGGGGCATATTGCACTGCACTGTACTTGTCTAGTTTAACTGTCTGCCCTGACAGAATGCAAGCTCCATTAGGGGAGGAAGAAGGGGATGGAGGGAGAGGGAGGGAAGAAGGGAGGGAGGGAAGGAACTAAGCAGAGACCCTCCAAGGAGGGCAATCAAGGCTACTTAGTCACAGCTTGCTGTATCAAGGGGGTCATCCATAATACCCACAGAGCCAAGGCAGACAGAGGTATGGGAAAACCTTATACCGGTGTGTGTTGCTTAACAAGGTGCTAATGTCTCAGAATGTATCTTTAAATGATTGTATAGTTGTACAAAAATCACAATGTTTACTTGCATGAACCAAGCAGGCTACAGCGTTGCTTGCTGGGGACCACTGCCGTATGCAGGTTACCACTGATGAAAACATTTTTCATAACACAGAACTATGGTGAAAGTCAGGAAAGGCTGGACCTGCGGTATAGCCCACAGGTGTAAGAGCTGGTCTGTTATGTGTGAGGCCCTGGGTTCAGTCCCTGGCACTGCAGATAACAAAAACACAAGGAAGGTTCCAGATGTGGCCTGATTGGAGGCTGTTGGCTCCTGGGTGCTGGAGCTAGCTCACCCATGGGCCTGGGGACGGGAGGGAGGGTGGTGGGTATTCTCCAGCTGATCCTGAGAGAGAAGCTGATAGTCACTTCCAGGTCCTGGCTGTGGTTTGCCTCCGTGGGCTGCTTGCTTCAGCTGTTGGGTGAGTCAAAGCCTGTGGCCATGTGTGGTCTGACCATTGCTTACTCAAGAGAGAGATTAGAGAAGAGACAAGTCAGAGACCTCCAGGACCCACACCCCAGTGAACATGCCCTCAGACGTGGGGCAGGGATAACCTCTTTGAACCTTGGTGTTGGCAGTCCTAACAGATCCAGCATGTCTTCGGGAACCCTGGTGCTGCTGTTCCTAGGATTTCATGGCCCTCTGGTTTAGCCTCTGGGTTACACAAGTATGTTGAATAGTGGCACTTTTCCCAGCCGGCAGAATCTGGACATCCTAGCAAGTTCTTTCAGGTCCTGCGTGTGCTGGTGACAGGGAGCAGCGCAGCCCCAGGCAAACCAGATGGCCACCCACTCTAACTGGTGAAGCCATTCCCGCCAGCTTTGTCACGGCCATACGCCGGCTTTATCTAAGACACAGAGCCGAGAAAAAAGCATAGGGCACAATCAGGGCAGCAGGTGCAGCATGAGCCAGCTCTGAGGTCACTTGCTGATGGAGCGGCTGGGTCAGCAGGTGATGGGGCAGGGGTGGAAGGTCAGGATAGGATGAGAACTTTTTGGTACTCAGATTCTTCCTAGCCTGGTCTTCTGTAGAAGCCAGACTGGGTCCACATGGGCAGACACAGAGACCGGGACTCAGTTTCTCCATCGGCAAAGCAGGAACCCTTATCATTATTCAGAGGATTGTATGAATGAATGGCTGACAGTGTGTGGGCTGAAAAAATACCTACTGTTACCTGTTGTCCCTAAGCAGGGACCAAGGGGATCGTGTCTGGACACATGTACAATGCAGCCTTGGGGCCCAGGGGCTATACACTTGTCCTTCTGCCCCATCCAGCTCTGTTCCTTGCTGTCCCTGGATAGCAAGCAAGGTTCACATGTTAACTCCTTATACATTCTCATCTGCCTGCCTCATTTCCTCAGGAGTACCTGATCAAGGTGGGGAAACTGAGCCGCGGGGCTGTGCAGATGATCGGGGACTTGCTGAACACAGACTCTGGCTACTACGAGGCCTTCACAGAGACCCTGCGTGGCATCATCTCCTTCTTCCAAGAACCCCGGTGAGGAACGGGGCAGGACAGGGGGTCACTAGTTCCTGATGAGGATGGTAGTGAAAGGAGGAACTAAGAAACCGGGAGAAAAATTCCTCCAAAATGGGAAGCCAGTGTGGTGCTGCACAGTCCCAGTACTCAGAGGGCAGACAGGGGTGGATTTCTGAGTTTACAGCTAATCTCAAAAAGGGCGGGGCAGGGGAGGAGAAAGGAGGGAATCCTGACTCTCAGAGTCACTGGGGCGGATGGGCGTGTTAAACACCTGGGGTAGAGCCCAGAGGCGAGCCTTCCAATAGGCTGCCTACCTTGGGACTCCACTCTGAGAACCTCTGGATACACTAAGGGTCTATCGAGAGCATGTGAGCCTCATCTGCTCTGTGACAGGGACTGTGGCCTCAGCTCTGCTTCAAGAGACACTTGTTATCTTTCAACCCAGGAAGACTTAGCAGGGATGCAAACCTGAGACTCCGGTCACCGTTGGTCACTGACCACGTGATCTGTAGCTATAAAGATAAAAGGGCGCCAGGCAAGGTGGTGCGCACCTGTGATGCCACCCGAGGTAGGGGTGGGAGGATCTGAAGTTCCAGACTCAACAACAACAACAAAAAGATAAAGATAAACTGGTTTTGTGAAAAACGAAAATAAAAAAAACAGGCTACAAGACAGCTGAACAGAAGGCCCGGATATTGATTTATTTAGACATTCTGATCTTCTGGCAAGGACTCTTCTTGCTCTTCTTATCAATTTGAATACAAACCAAGAACCGCTCTGAAGGAGCGTGGGAGGGGAGGAAGTCCTAGGCAGACTAAGTAAAACAGCTCAGTAGTGTTTAGCTACTTTCCTTAAGCAGCCCCTGAAGGCATCATGGAAGGGGCTCTAAGAACCCTGGGCCAGGGCTGGGGCTCTGGCTCAATTGCTAGACTGCTTGTCTAGCACGCCTGAAGCCCTGGGTTCCTTCCTAAACACCACTTAAAACTGGGAGGAGCAGCAACTGCCTATAACTTCAGAACCTGGGAGGTGGAGGCAGGAGGATCGGAAGTTCGATTCTGGGTGTTTGTCAGTTTCTGACCAGGCATCCTGGGTGTCGGGAGGAGATAAGTGACCAGAGGAGGGGGTTGTATGAGCTCAGGGGAGATGCATGTTTCCAATTTGGTCACCCCCAAGCAGTGCCTTTCTCTGGGTCCCTGGAGCTAATGGACACTCTGCTTGCCCTTGGTTCTTTGCCAACAGTTTGTCCCCCTAAAACATGGCTGGGATATGCCTGTGAAGGGACTGAGTCATTGTCCAGTCCTAATGGCCTGTCCTCTGAAGGCCCTGTCCATCAACCCACTCATCTCCCTCTCTGCTGTTCACTCTCAGGTTCGATGAAATCGTTGGAGGCTTTGACCAGCTCCCCCAGGCCCTACACAATTCGCTCCTCCCGGGGACTGTCTGGTTCAACTCCCCAGCTGAGGAAGTGGAGATGTCTGGCGACTGTGTCCACGTGACCTACCGGACACCTGACCCTCTGCAGCCCAGGGCGCGGGTGACTGCCGATTTTGTGGTGGTAGCCAGCACTGCCAAGGCTGCCCGGCTCCTCCGATTCCAGCCATCTCTTTCTCTCAGCAAGCAGGATGCTCTGCGCTCCGTCCACTACAATAGTGCCACCAAAGTGATCCTGGCCTGCACACAGCGTTTCTGGGAACACGATGGCATCTTCAGTGGGAAGTCTAGCACTGACCGGCCTTCCCGCTTCATCTACTATCCCAACCACATCTTCCCCAATGGTGCGGGCGTCATCCTAGCATCTTACACCCTGGATGATGACTCTTCGTTCTTCACTGCCCTGGACCACACCCGGGTAGTGGACATTGTTCTGGACGACCTAGCTGCTATTCACAATCGCAACAAAGAAGAACTCCATGCCCTCTGTCCCTACTCCACAGTCAAGAACTGGAGCCAGGACCCCTATTCCATGGGTGGCTTTGCCTTTTTCACCCCTTACCAATATGTGGACTATGCCCAGGAGCTCAGCCAGCCAGAAGGACTGGTCTTTTTTGCAGGTGAGCACACAGATATGCCCCATGGCTGGATTGACACTGCTATCAAGTCAGGACTTAGGGTGGCAAAGAACATTCAGGAGTCTGTGGACTTGGCTTTGACAAGGAACCCCAGAAACACAAAAGAACACATCCCCAAAAGTGAACTCTAAACACCCATATGGGCCTCAGGAACTACGGTGATTCCGAACAAGTCTGTCCATCGGAAGACGATGCAAAACCCACTTTTACCCATCTTCGCTTTAGCTCAGATTTGACCCAAAGCCCATGATCCCTGGATCTATGACAGTAGATCAGGAAGAACTTGTGTCACAGAGATAAAAACAATAAAGCAATTATTGAATTCTACTTTCATTGTTTTATTTTTATTTAAAAATTTTAAACTTAAATTTTATTTATTCTCTCTCCATGTGTGTGTGTGTGTGTGTGTGTGTGTAAATGCCATGGTTCGAGGCCTGGAGGTGAGAGCATAACACTAGGGAGTCGGGTCTCTCTTTCTCTTTCTACTGTGTGGCTCCCAGGGATGAAGCTCAGACCCCTGACTTGGTGGCAGGCATCTTTAGCCTCTGAGCCATCTGACCAGCCCAAGTGTTTCCTGACATTCTAGAGTCACCTAAATAATTTTAGAGTTGTGTCCTAAGGGCAGATGAGACCCTTGCCTTTCTTGGGCCCTGGCTTTTATCCTTTATCTAGTCCTAACTCTCTGGCTTACTTTTCTATTGCTATGGAGACACCATGACCAAGGCAGTTTATGGAGGGTGGATCCATGACCATTGTGCTGGGAATCATGGCTGCAGACAGGCAGGTGTGGTGCTGGAGCAGAAGCTAAGAGTTCACATCCTTAGCTGAAAGGAGAGGGGGAGGGAAAGCTAACTGGAAGTGCTGTGGACTCCAACAGTAACATGCCTGCTCCAACAAGACCACACCTCCCAGTCCTTCCCAAACAGTTCCACCAACTGGGACATCAAGTCTTCAAACATATGAGCCTATGGGGTTGTTCTCACTCACACCACTACCCTCCCCTCCTCTTCTCAGTTTTCTTCCTTCCATGAGTGAATATTTTTAAGACAAGGTTTCTCTGTATAGCCTTGACTGTCCTGGAATTCCCTCTGTAGACCAGGTTAACCTTGAACTCACAGAAATTCACCTGCCTCTGTCTCCTGAGTGCTAGGATTAAAGGCATGTGCCATCACTGCCCAGCTCCATGACCAAATTTTGAGGGAAGTTGAGATGCTGGTCACTTGAGGCCACCGTGGCCAGCAATATGCTCCATGCTTTTCTGTGTTGTTCCAACGGCCTCAGTGGACATATTCTAATAGTGTTGTTTCTGGGATTTTCACAGTCAAGACTTGGGCCCTGGAAGCCCCAATAAGTCAGGCTTGCCCACCCATTCCTAACATGCTGTTTAAGGAGACAAACAATGTGGCCAGCAAGGTACCTCAGCAGGTAAAGGCACTTACCACAAAGCCTGCTGACTTGAGTTCAGTCACCAGGTTCCAAGTGGTTGGAGAGAACTGATTCACAAGTTGCCCTCTGACCTCTGCACACGACCCTAGAACATGCCCCCGCCTTCAACACACACATTCGTAATTACGTCCAGGTTCAGAGGATCCAATCCACTCTTTTGACCTCCACAGGCACTGCACACATGTAGTACATGTACACACACACACACACACACAGGCAAATACTCAAATACATTGAAAATATCTTTGGAAAGAGAGTAAGCCAGGTATGATAGTACACGTCTTTAACTCCAGCACTCAGAAAGCAGGGACAGAGGAAACTCTGAGTTTGAAGTCAGCCTGGTCTACATAGAGAGTTCCCGACCTGCCAAGGCTACATAGTGAGACCCCGTGGAAAGGGAGAGTAATAATGGCTGGAAGCAGAGAAAGCAGATGTATTTGGTGTAGCCACACGGGGAAGAATAAAGTCAGGCCATCTTCAGGGTTGCTGACACAGTGTAGATAGAAGGCACCATGTCTGAATAACCAAACAACTTGTCAAGGTGTGGCCCTGCCCACATTGACCCATCAATGTCTCAGTTCTTCCAGGGAGACAAGCTCCATCTCTGCCTGGTGCCAGGCTCAGGCTTTTCCCCTTTCGCTGTAGGAGACTTCCGGAGGAATTCCAATCCCTTGGGGTCCATTGTCTCAATGGTTTAATGGTCAAAGACAGGACCAAGGGTCTCTCTGCATAACACCTTTATTCTCACCAAAACTGTCTAGCCGACATTCCAAATCCTCGGCTCTGTCTTATTCTCCTTTGTGCTCATATAACTAGTGATTCACATTGGGGACCTGTCACAATAAGTAGGTTAGGTGTTTGATGAATACATTGTCTCGGAAGGCCCAGGACTGCATTCTGATTTGTGTGCCCTTCTCCTCCCTGTCCTGGCAGACCCAAGAGGAGGGGTGTAGAGATGACAGAGTTGATGCTGGCGATGCCTTCTAATCAGAGAGATAATGAGATGAAGGGTGTAGAGATGGATGGATGTGTTCTAGATGAGCCCGTCATTTGGCAGTGACTTGGTCTGAATTTTGCCCTGAAGGGAACTCTTGGGGGTTTGAGTTAGTCACCCTGAGGGTCACAGAAAGAGACCAGGTGATAGTTCAAAACCAAAGACAACTAGGCACTGTAAAGAATCTGCTGAGACCCCAGCACTTGGGAGGTAGAGGCAGGTGGATCTCTGAGTTTGAGACCAGCCTGGTCTACAGAGCGAGTTCCACAATATAATTTTCTTCGGGTAGGGTAGGCATTATTTTATCTCCTGGGGTTGTTCACCAAACCACAACCATGACAAACAGCCCTGGCCCAAACCAGCCAGGATCTCACCTCCGCAGCACACCCAGAAGGCATGTGGAGAGACACTCAGGCTACAGGTTGTTTCTCCCAGGACTGACTCACTCGCTTTCGTAGTCTCTCTCTCCCCACAGAGAGCAGTGAGTTGTGTACTCCCACTTAGGTCAAAAGCAGCTGAGGGAAGAAAGGGTCTAAGCTGCAGGCCATCACCGCGGGGGAGTCTAGGCAGGAACTCAAGCAGCTGGTCACAGTCAAGAGCAGAGACATGGCCTGGACAGATTGGTCAGTGGTGCAGAGCACTTGTCGCTAGCTCTTGAGGACCAGAGTTTGCTTGCCAGGAACCATGGAAGGTGGCTCACAAACACCTGTGACTCCGGCTCTCAGGGTCAGTGTTCTTCTAGCTTCTTTGGGCACCTGTACACACATGTGTGCATACGTTCAAGAACATACACCCCAAAACATACCAACATGAAGCTAGAGACATGGCCCAGTGGTTGCTCTTGCAGAGGACCCGTGTGCTGTTCCCAGCACCCACATAGTGGCTCACAACTATCTGTAGCTCCAGCTCCAGGGGATCCAATGCCTTCTTTTGACCTCTGAGGGCACCAGGCATGCACATGGTAGACATATCTACATACCTACCCACATACATATGTCCATACATACATGGAGACAAAACACTCATACAAATAAAATAAATCTAAAATTTTAAAAATAAATAAATAAATAAAAATTTAAAATTCTTTTTAAAAAGAGCAAAAAGAGAATAGATGGATGCATGCTTTGTGCTTAATAACTTTCTTTAGTCTTATAGGGGTCAGGGCACCAAACCAGAGAGTGGGGCTGCCGCTCTTCTAGACTGGGTCTTTCCAGGTGGTCTTTCCAGTTAAAGCAGCCAAGACGCTCTCCAACAGACACCCCACATGAGCTGCTGTTCGGGGAGGCCTCGGAGCCTCTTACAATCCAGCTCCTCGTTCTTCCTCTTGGGGTGTCCACCAGAACTAGTTGGCAAGACCCCGTTGCTGAAGACATCACGTGCTCTCAAGGAGAGTTACAGAGAAATCAAATCTGCTGGCCAGTTGCCAGAGTGCAGGAAGGCGCAATGCAGGCGGCCGGGAGAGAAAAAGCATCAGTGGTCTCACCCCGCCGAGAACCCCGTGACCTAACCCACCAGCCTTCCAGGTAGGCCATACTGGCACGACGATTGCGAGGCAAACCAAACGCTCTCTGATAGGTTTTGAGGCCTGCTCCACAAAAGGAAACTCGTGCCTGGCACTGCAAACGTAGTTAAAAACCTATGGCCAAGGAGGCTTAATGTCCTAGGAGGAGCTTACTACTATTGTTTAACTAAATCAACATAGTGCCAAGGTGCCCTGTATGTACTGACACTCACATTCACCGACAAATGCTACTCTCAGTCTGAGGGCATCTTTACAATGAACGGCGGTGAAGGCAGAGACACGTGGCTGCTTGTGGTGCCGAGAGCAAGTGATGGTGGACGGCTCTGTTCTAAAGAGAACAATGATACCGCTCCCTCTCACAGTGCAAAGGAAGCATTGCAGAAGAGGGAGCGGGAAGACTGCGAGGCCAGAAGACAGGGAGAAGGGCTGTGAAATTCCCTCTCCTGAGCATGACCAATGCAAGCATGGTCAAAGCGGCAGTGCTGACTGCGTAAGGCTGGGCCTGGGTAAGACGTCAGTCATATGTAGGGGAGGGGCCACGCAGATTTACCTCTTCCGGTTGAACTATGGGGCTACTGATGGATTCTGGGGGTGGGGCAGAATTGTCTTCAGTTGTGCACCTACTGGTAAATCCACCAGGCTCCAGTGAACACTTTGAAATTCATGGTCACTCAGGCCTAGTTAAACCCAGGGGTAACAACAAAACAGGCGTGAATGGGAAAGAGACTTGGGGGCGGCAATAGGGGTGGAAAGGAGGGAAGAAAGGGCCAGGGAGTAGCCAGAATGCACTACGGAATTATCAGAGAACTAAATGAATAGACTCCTTAGGAGGAAATAAAGAGCTTACAGTCTCAGGACAGGAGCTGCCTTCCTAAAGTCCACTCAAATAACCCAAGGAGGCCAGGCCAGGGGACTTCTCTCAATTGCTGTGAAAAAAAAAAAAAATCCCAGCCCCTCTCAAGGGAGTGACTATTTATTAAAACTTTTATATCCATTCTCATCTGGTAAATTCTTTTGCCCTGATGCCCTGGGTCACTCCACCTACAGCACTCTCCTTGGATTTCAGCAACAGCAGGGCCTCCCAGGCAGATCCCCGTGTGCTGAGGTTACCCCTGAGTAGCAGAAGTCATCGCGAGGGAACCAGCTTCTTCAACCTCAAGCGATAAGGACTTCTCTGAGCTGTCTTGCGGAGCCAGAGCGCAATAAGGACCAACCAGACTACACCTTGACCAAGAGCAGCTAAGCAGGCCTGGCTCCCTGCCCGACTTCTCCCCTATTTAACCCTAAGGCTCACGCCAGTGCCACAGGGCTGGGCCGGAGTGCTCACCTTCCACCTTCTTCAATTGTATTGTGTTATTTAAAAAATATTTTAGATTATTTTTGTATCTAGTGTGTGTGTGTGTGTGTGTGTGTACAGAGAGCAGAAATAAGTATGGCTGAGCAAATATCTCTATTGTAGGATGTAGAGTCCTTTAGGAACATATCCAAGAGTGGAGAGGCTGGGACATGTGGAAGTGTTTTGGGAAATCTCCACGCTGATTGCCATAGTGGCTTAGACGCCCACTAGCAGTGAGTGATGGCTCATTTCCCCACATCCTCGCCATCATCTGCCGTCAGTTATTCTCCTGATAGCCATTCTGACTGGGGTGAGGCGGGATCTCAAAGTAGTTTTAATTTGCATTTCCCTGATGGCTAATGATGTTGAGCACTTTTCGAAACATTTATTGGATGTTTGTATTTCTCCTTTTGAGAACTCTCTGTTCAGGTTGTTAGCTCTTTTTAAAAATTGAGTTGTTTGTTTTCTTGTTTAGCTTTTTCATCTTTGTATATTGTAGATATTGATCCTTTATCAAATGTATAGGTAAAGGTTCTCTCACATTCTGTAAGCTGATGGACTGTAGAGAAACTTTTCCATTTCATGAGGTCGGTTCCATTTGTCAATTGCTGGCCTTATTACCTGAGCAACTGGAGTCCTGTTTAGAAAGTCCTTATTTCTATCTAAGTCTTGAGATGTTTGCCCTACCTTTTCCTCTATTATTTTCAGAATTTGAGGTCTTAAAGTAAGCTCTTTGGTTCATTTAGAGCTAATTTTTGTGTAGGGTAAGAGGTTAGGGTCTAGTTTCTTTTACAGGTAACACCCAGTTTTCCAAGTCCGGGCAGTGGTGGCACATGCCTTTAATTCCAGCACTCGGGAGGCAGAGGCAGGCGGATTTCTGTGAGTTCAAGGCCAGCCTGGTCTACAATAGCTAGCTTCAGGACAGGCTCCAAAGCTATAGAGAAACCCTGTCTCGAAAAACCAAAAATAAAGTAAAATAAAATAAAATAAATTTGAGTCAATCTTGAGTAATATCGTTCCCCAGATATTTCTCAGTATGCTCGTCATTGGTGTGTTGGAAGGCTACTGGTTTTTGTGTTAATGTTACAAACTGTCAGTTTGTTGAAAGTGTTATCAGCTCTAAGAGTGTCCTGGAGGAGTCTCCCACTTATAAGGGTCTCCCACTTAGAGAATCAGATCACCTTCAAGTAAGATACTTTGTTTCTTTCTTTCCCTCCTGAATCCTTCTTATTTGTTCTCCTCTTACTGCTTTGGGACCTCCAGCTTTTAACTAAATAGGAGTGGAGAAACCAAACACTGATTCAGTAGAAAAGTTTCATGGGATTTTCTCCATTTAGTACAATGGTGGCTACAGGTTTGTCACGTGTAGCCTTTACTACCTTGAGATATGGTTCTGCTATTCGGTGTTTTCTTAAAGCTTTATCCTGAGGCCATGTTGGATTTTGTCAAAAGCTTTTTCTACATCTTACTGAGATGATCACATGGTTTCTGTCTTTGTCCGTATATACGATGTTTTATATTTAGTATTTGCTTAAGTTGAACCATCTCTGCATCTCTGGAATAAAGCCAACTTGGTCAGTGCGAATGACCGTTTTGATGTGGTTTGGAGTTTGATCTGCAAGTACTTTTCTGAGAACTCTTGCATCTATCCCCATCAGAGAGGTTGTGGTCTATAATATTTGTGTGTGTTTGTCTGGCTTTAGCATCAGGGCAATAGTGTGTGTGTGTTTGTCTGGTTTTAGCATCAGATAGGCAATAGTGGCCTATCAAAAAGAGCTTGGAGGTGGTACCTCCTTTCTGTTTTGTGCAGTAGCTTGAGAAGCATTGAGGGTAGTTCTTTGAAGGTCTGATAGGATGCAGCAATGAGCCATTAGGACCTGGACTTTATTTAGTGAGCAATTTTTTTTTCTTTTTGAGATGGGGTCTCACTGTGTAACCCTGGCTGGACTGAAACTCACTATGTAGACCAGGCTGGTCTTGAAAGAGATCTGGCTGTCTCCACCTCTTGAGCACTGTGTACCATCTAATCCAGCACATTTTCTGTTTTCAGTCTTGCTCTTTTTGGGGCTAGTCCGGCTGATCTCCTAAAGGCCTCTTGTGTCTGAATGTCACACTCCCTAATTTGGGGAAATTTCCACCATATTTTTATTGGAATGTTATTAAAAATGCTGTCAGAATGAAATCCTGCTCCTTCCGTGGCCACGATTCTCAGATTTGTCTCTTCAGTGTCCATCCATCTAGGAAGCGTTGCTTATCCTTCCAGTTCTTCTTCCTCATCTTCCAGCTGTCCTGTCCTTGGTCCATCCTATTGGTGAGGCTTCCTGAAAGCATCTTATTTGATTTACTGAGTTTCATTTCCAGTATTTCAGTGTGTTTTTTCTTCAGTATTGCTATCTCTTTGTTGAATTCCTCTTTTTTCTATATTGCATTGATTTAAATATTTTTTTTACTTAGTTGTTTGTGTTCTCTTGAAATTTGTTCAGAAACTTATTTATGACTTATCACATTTCTTCAAACATATTAATAATCGTTTTTTAAAATTGGGATTTCATCTACTTCATTCTACCTAGAAATCAGAAACACAGCTGCCCTGTGCCGTGTGTCACACCAGGCAGGGCTGCTAGCAAGGTACAGGACACAAGACAGAACAGGCAAACTCTAGGCCAGCAGGTGAACTCACTATGTAGCCCGGACTGGCCTGGAACTCCAGAGGTGAACCTGGTTGGCCTCAAACTCAGAGAAATCTGCTTGCTTCTGCCTCCCAAATGCTGGGATTAAAGGTGTGTGCCGACACCACACCTGTTCCTGGGAGAGCCAGGTTTAAGACCTGTTAATAATAGGTTGGGGATGATGGGTAATGGTGATGCACACCTTTAATCCCAGCACTCTGGAGGCAGAGGCAGACAGATCTCTGAGTTCAAAATCAGCCTGTCTACAGAGCTAGTTCCAGGCTAGTCAAAGCTACACAAAGAAACCCTGTCTCAACTGCCCCGGTCCCCCCATTACCCCTCCCTCCCCCCCAAAAAAAAGAAAGGAAAAGATGTGGGTTTGACGATATCTTGGCAAGGTAAAGGTTTTACTGTTGCAGAAGGGTGCACAGCTATGTCAAAGCAAGCAAGCTCACTCTGGATCCCCACGGGATTTTTACTCCTAACACTAGGGGCAGAGCTGAGCCTCAAAATCTTTTACAACTGGCTAACTTTAAAGCAGAGCAGTTGATAAGCACACTGAGACCTTGATCACAGAAAGCTTTTCATTTTAGGACTACGTTGACTCAGGAGGGACTGGTGACAAATGGTGTTTTTTTCATTTTTTTTTAAATATTTATTTATTTATTTATTATGTTTACAGTATACAATATTCTGTCTGTGTGTATGTCTGCAGACCAGAAGTGGGCACCAGACCTCATTACAGATGGCTGTGAGCCACCATGTAGTTGCCGGAAATTGAACTCATGACCTTTGGAAGAGCAGGCAACGCTCTTAACCACTGAGCCATCTCTCCAGCCCCCTCATTTTTTTTTTAAATGCTGTTTCGGGGCTGGAAAAGATGGTTCAGAAGTTGCAGAGTTAATTCGCTAGCACAACACCCCCATGCAAAGAATGTGATAAAATATTGACTCTAGGTAAAGAGAACACTAATGTTCGCAGCACTGTTTGAATTATTTCTACATATTTTCTAACTAGAAAGGCAAGCGCTAGCAGAGGAGCTGCTGTGAGGGTACCCTGGGTGTGGCAGGGTTCTGAGCAGGAGCCAGGCGGGGCTGGCGGGGAGTATTGCTTTGGGTCGTATTTCATCGTCAACGCCTGACTGGCTTGTCTGCTGGTGTCAAAACCACAGTACGGTTCTCTGTTAAACAGAAAGTTACCAAACTCGAACTCACTTTTATTTCTTAAACGAAGTATTCAGTCTGAATTTTACTAAGTAATGAAACGTTTGGGAAATAAGGAAACAAAAAGCAAAAGAGTCGCTTCCCTGACCGGGAATCGAACCCGGGCCGCGGCGGTGAGAGCGCCGAATCCTAACCACTAGACCACCAGGGAGGACATGCTAGCTTTCCTTTCTAAAAGCACTAGACTATGTGACGACAGGGTTGCCGGGCAACTGCGGTGGCCAGGGAGTAAGCAACTAGGCACCTAGCAACTCGCTGCTCTGGAGGACCTGACAACGCCGGCAGCTGAGAGAAGTCTTGCACGGAAGGATCGGTTCCTGAGCGGAGGAAAATAAAAAAAAAACAAAAGAAAGAAGAAGAAAATGAGATGTGTCAGAAGTGGGATTCGAACCCACGCCTCCATTCGGAGACCAGAACGCCCATAGGCAAGGCTCACGCCTTGAGTCTGGCGCCTTAGACCACTCGGCCATCCTGACACCTGAAGTTTTGCGCCTTCCCGCTCATCCTGGAGCCTGTGCTATGCGCGCTGCTACGCGCGGCCGCCCTACAATGTCCCTCCCCGCTGGCTCCAGCGTCGTCGCCGGCTGTAAACCCAGAAAAGCGATGCTGGGAGAGACGCAGGCAGCACTGAACCGCAGCTACAGACCGCACGGTCACCCTTGTTGCCTTGCAAACGCACCCAGCGATCGGGGCATAATCGACTGGGAGCCAGACTAGGAGCTCCAGGCTTCCCTCTCTGAGCGACCTGGCTTAGGCGAGGATGGCACCAGCAGCGGCGACACGACTATGAGAGCTTTAGCTTGCAAAGGGGGAAGGCCCAGGACCTCCCTGCAGAACAGTCCTGGACCGGTTGGTGGATGACCGAGTGTTTTTCTCCCAGACACCCCCTCCCCCCGCCACCACTTTTTCCTTCATGTAACCCCAAAACTTCCCTTTGCCCTGGTGAGCTGCTGAGGGAGATAATCCGTACAGCTATTCAACCCCGAGAAAAAACCAAAACCAATCACCACCAACAAAACCACACAAGACTTTTGATAGGTAGAGGGGTCAGAACTGCTGGGGGAGGCCTCATTAGAACAATGTCCTTTTGAAAAATATTCCTCAATAACTAATATACGCGGGCAGAGCGATTGGTTCAAGGTTATTCTCAGCTGCACAGTGAGCTCTGGAAGCGCGGGAGCTTGTCTCAACGAAATGAAGCAGAAGACTAGCACACGACCCATCCAATCATGAGTGTTATATATGTCGGAATTTTATTCAATTAATGAACGATGCTAAGGAAAAAAATGCCCTGCCCTTGTTCAACTGAAGAGGAAGGCTATTCTATTGAGACTATGGCAGAAGCAGAGAGAAAGAATGCCCTCTCTCTTCAGGGCCAGCAAAGACAGGGGGGGGGGGGGTGGGGTGTAGCCAGGGAAATGGTGGCCAGGGTGGGTGGAAAGTTCTTCAGGACAGATGTCAAGGACAAGAACATTCCCATTAAACAGGCCCTGTGGAATTCTTCCAAAAACCAAGCCAAAGTCTTAGACAGCAAAGGTGAGGGACGGTGATAAAAGGTTGATATAAAAAAAGTGAGGACAGTGAGAAAAGGCTATCTCTCGGAGCAGGGGGCTGGAGGTAGCATCAGCTACCCTCTACGGACTAATCCAGGAGATAAGTGCGGGTCAAGGCTCAGGCCTAGTCAAAGGAAGGGTCCGAGGAACGTAACTGAAAGTTGGTTAACGATGATTTGTAGGACGTTGAAACCACACAGAGCAGAGTTTGAGATTTTAAAAATAATCCACTCTTTTGGGGTCCTCACAGACTGGGCGTAACAGTACCCAAAGTGGTGAATGAACAAATGAATAAGTACACGGAGTAAAGAGAGAGCCGATAGACTCTGGTGAGTTCGTGTCCCAGCTGTAATCAGGGCTTGACTTGACTTTCCTACTTTTTTGAAGCTGTCTTTTTCTTTGTTGGTTTTGGTTTTTAGAGACAGGGTTTCTCTGTATAGTCTTGGCAGTCCAGCAACTCGCTTCTCTAACAAGGCTGGCCAGGAACTCACAGAGATCCTCCTGCCTTTGCCTCCATAGTGCTGGGATTAAAGGAGTGCCCCACTATCGCCAAGCAAAACTGTCTTTTATTTTTAATGCCAGAGCAAAAATTCTTTCTTTTAATAAACAAACAAACAAATAAATTAGAGACAGGGTCTCTCTACATAGCCCTGGATGTCCTAGAACTCACTATGTAGATGAGGCTGGCCTCAAACTCACAGAGATCCTCTTGTTTCTGCCTCCCAAGTGCTGGGATTAAAGGTGCACATTATCCTTTCTGGTTACCATGTCTAGCTGCAAGAGAAAATATTCTTAATTTAAAAAAAATTATATGGGGATGTGCCAGGGTGTGGGTTTGTGGACAGAAGTGCAGGTGCCCTCAGAGACCAGAAGAGGGTGTTGGATCCCCTGGAGTTAAGAGTTACAAGTTTTAGTGGTCTGTTTTGATGTGAGTGCTGGGAATCAACTCTGGATTTTGGTAAGAGCAGAAAGCACTTTTAACTACGAAGCTATTCTTCCAGACCCATGAAGACAGTCTTTAAAATTTTTTTTTTTGAGACAGGGTCTCACTCTATAGCTCTGGTTGGCCTAGAATTCAGTATGTAGATCAGGTTGATCCATGTACCTCTGCCCCCTAGGTGCTGGGATTAAGGTGTGCACCGCACCACCATATCTGGTGATCATCTTTAAAAATAAGAATTAGTGTTCTGTATGTATTTAACACGTGTGGGCATGTGTGCCATGGTTCATGTTTGTGGAGGCCTGAGAACAACTTTGTGGAGTCCATATTTCTCTCCTTCCACCCTTATGTATGTTCTAGGGATTAAACTAAGGCCGCCAGATTTGTTCAGCAAGCCGTGTTCATTGCGGAGATACCTTGCAGTCTATGGGGAGGGTCTTGGACATTGAAACATAGTTTCCTCAAACATCTGCTCCCAGAAACTGTGAAAACTTCTCTCTGTAGCAAACACCATGCAGATAATTGTTTGAAGCATTGAGATGGGTGATTGTCTGGATTACCTAAATTGATTCTGTGTTTGAAGCAGGCAAATGAAGGCTTGCCCTCAAAGGAGGTCATGTGACCATGGAGTCAAAAGCTGATGTGGCATGGTCAGAAGGTGGGGGATGCTGGGCACCACTGGAAGGCAGGAAAGGCAAGGAGAAAGTTCTCTCCAGGAGCTCTCACTTGACACGTGGTCCTGTCAGCACTTTGGTGCTGGCCTTCTGACCTCTAAAACTGCCAGGGAGTAAATTTCTGCCGTCTCCAGCAGTCAGTTTTGTAGTGATTTGTCACAGAAAAGCCGCCAATAATGCAGGTGGCTGGGAGTGAGGTTTGAGCTCATTCCTGTAGCTGTTCATTGTTGATACCCTTGTGCCGGCACTGCCCTAAATTCTTTTTTTTTTTAAAGATTTTATTTATTATTTGATGTGGGATCCCCCCCACCCCATGCTGTGCATACCATTGGTTAATAAAGAAACTGCTTTGAGCCTATAGCAGAGCAGGGCAGAACAGAGCTAGGTGGGGAAAACTAAACTGAATGCTGGGAAAAAGAAGGCGGTGTCAGAGAGAAGCCATGTAGCCCCTCGGAGACCCGAACTTTACCCAGTAAGCCACAGCCTCCTGGAGATACACAGATTAATGGAGATGGGTTAATTTAAGATATGAGTTAGCCAGGAATACACTTAAGCTACTGGCCAAACAGTATTGCAAATAATATGGTTTCTTCGTGGTTATTTTGGGGCTGAGCAGCAGGAAACAAACAAGCAGCCTTCCTGCAACAATTATGTGTACAGTGTCCTGTCTGCATATATGCCTGCATACCAGAAGAGGGCACCAGATCTCATTATAGATGGTTGTGAGTCACCATGTGGTTGCTAGGAATGGAACTCAGGACCTCTGGAAGAGCAGTCAGTGCTCTTAACTGCTGAGCCATCTCTCTCCTGATCCCTGAATTCTTTATACGCAAGAAGTGTATTAACTCAATTAACCATGAAGAGCCAACTAGGCAGTCAAAGGAGTCTGGAATCCAAAGAGGGAAGCCAGAAACATAAACCTAGTGAGCCATCAATGGGTGACCTATATAGATTACCCCCGAAGAAAGCATCCAAAAGAGCGGCTTGCCAGGGTCTGAACCTGGCGCACTTTATCCTTTGGTAACAGTTGATTCCCAGAAGAAAGGCCAGCAAGGAGGGAGGAAACCAGGAGTAGATGAAGTCAGAGAGCGAAGCTGAGGAGAAAGTGGGAGGAATGCAGTGGCAGAGGAGGAGAGAGCTAAACTCTCCTGCACCACAGAGGTGCGGTCCTGTAATCCCAGTACTTCCGAGGTGGAGGCAGTTCAAAGTCACTTTGACTTTGTAGTGAGTTGGAGATGAGTCTGAACAACATGAGACCTTGTCTTAGGCAAAACAAAAACAAAAAGTGACATCGGAAAGCCCCGTTGTGGTTGCTTGGTGGAAATAGTTTCGTCAGAGCCATTTGTAGATAGATACTGTGAAATGAAAGTCTACATAGAATCTAGGCAACTTCTTGAAGGAATGTTGATAGTAACAGGTTATGGGCTGCAGCTGGAGGGTGGTCTAGCAGTTCAGAAAGAGCTCCAGCTGACTTCAGGAGGGGGGTGCTGCAACTAGCTTTTGCTTGGTGGCAACTGAGAGGCAGAGATGCTAGCAGAGAAAAGAGCAGTTGACTACTGCAGGCTCCCCTGACTATCATTCAGGACCAGGGCTAACTACAATTCCCGGTAGGCTTTGCGTGGGGCGCACGGCGCGCAAGCGCAGGCCTCTGGCCTCCCGCTGTAAGTCCGTCTGCAACCTGCGACACCAAGGGGGACTGTTTCTTCTTAAAGGAGAAACAGCGGCGGCGAGCGCGGTGGGCCCCGGTCCTCCCGCGGCTCTCGGAGTGAGCACGCGGGACCGGGAGGCGCACGCGCAGTCTAGGCGAAGGCGGGTTGGGGCGCGCAGGTAAGACTCCGGCGTGGGCCTGCCCGGTGCCCAGGCAGTGCGGGGCGGGCCTCTCCTTGCATGGGAAGCAATGAAGAGGCCGAGGCACGGCTGCACGCAGACCCCACCACCCCGGGACAAGGGGAACAAATTTCCCAGTGGAGGTCTCTTGTCCCTGCCTGCGACCCCCGTACCCCAAGTCCCACCCTGGCTCTAAGAATGGGTGGCTGGATCCGAGAGTCGCGAGTGCTTTGGAGGCAGTGTGCTCGGGTCCCCATTCAGTGCAGACGGAGCTGGGGCTGTGTCTGTCCGGCACTCCCCGACGGCACCACGTCCTTCCGCAGACCCGGGCGCGCATGGCCTCTCCGGTGGCAGATGCTTCCCGCCGCCGGCGGGAGAAGCGTAGGCTGCTGGACGCGCGCCGCAGCAAGTGCCGCATCCGCCTGGGCGGCCACATGGAGCAGTGGTGCCTCCTCAAGGAGCGGCTGGGCTTCTCCCTGCACTCACAGCTCGCCAAGTTCCTGCTGGACAGGTTAGGGGCCCAGAGGGACTGGGGTGGGCACCGAGGCAGAGCGCCCAATCTGTTCCTACGGCCTCGGTTTTCTCGCTTAGTCAGCGCAGGCTGCTCCTCCCCTACAGCCCCAGCGAATGGGAGGTCTGTAGGGTTGGCCCCTTAAGTGTCTGAGTGCCTGGATGCGGGTTGCGGGTGATTATCTTCCTAGGTTCTGAGCTGACTCCAAGCTCTGCTCTGGCAGGTATACTTCTTCAGGCTGTGTCCTCTGTGCAGGTAAGTAAAAGATGGCAACAGGTAGTGGCAGCTCCCAGAATCTTATGCTCAAAGAGAATTGGATCAGAAGCCCGTAATGAGTTTGGGAAGGGGACGAGCCCGAAATAGCATGGTGCAGCAGCCTTTGGGAAGAGAACTTTGTCTCAGGACCTTGGGGTGGGTGTGTCTAGGCTTAAAGCCAAAGCAGAACAACAAGAGCAAAACAACCAAAAGCAAAACTCTCCAGGGACTGAAGAGAGGGCTTAGAGGTTAAGAGTGGGTGCTGCTCTGGCAGAAGACCCAAGTACATTCCCTAGCACTCATGGCAGGGGGCTCCCAACTGCCTGAAACTACAGCTGCAGGGGGACCTAACACCGCTGGCTTCCAGGAGCACCTGCATTCATGTGCACACACCCCTCTCCCCACACTAAAGCTAATTAAAAATAAGGTATTTTTAAAAAGAGTACTTTAAAAACGATAAACCAGATTTGAACTGAGGTTGCCCATGAATTTAGAGGGATTAGAATGCTTTGAGTGGTTTTCTGGGTGAGAGAGATTTCCAATCTTGCGTGACTGCAACATCTTACCTCCAGGTCCAGAACCTCTGCCCCAAAAGGGTCTGCAGTACTTGGTGCTCCTGTCTCATAGGCACAGCCGGGAGTGCAGCTTAGTGCCTGGGCTTCGGGGGCCTGGAGGTGGAGATGGGGAGCTTGTGTGGGAGTGTTCAGCAGGCCACACGTTCTCCTGGGAACCTTCTTTGAGTCCTACACCTTCAGAGGTGCCTAAGCAGCACCCCCTTACACAAACTACTGAGAGAACCTGGTGCTCAGAGGCCAGGAGGAAGCAGGAGCCTGAAGGTGAGTAAGGAAAGAAGGGTTGTGGAGAAAGAAAACAGTTTTCCAATCTTCTCTAGCTGAGAACTGGTTTATAAAAATGATCTTGTTATTTGTTAATTAATATATGGATTGAGGCAGGTCTCATATAGCCAAGGGGCCTTGAAGTCCTGGTCCTGCCTCCACCTCCTGAGTGCTCAAGTTACTAATAACGATCCTTTTGTGCTAGCAAGGAAATATATCCTCATATGCATTGTTAGGTATAGGAAGCAAAACCATAGTGATGGTAAACTATCTTTGACAGAAACTAGAAATAAGGTTTAAAAGAGAATGCATCTGTAAAAAAGTACCACCTAGCAAACCAGGTTGCCATTGGGAAGAAACTGTCCTCAGTCTTTTGAGCATAGGCCTCCTTCTCTTATGACCTGCTCGTGCCGACAGGTTTGGACCATGAGCAGCATGAAAGGACTCCAGAAACCAGGCTGTCCAGGTGAGGACGGGAGGTGAGGGACAGGCTAGACCTGCACAGGTAGTCGGGGTGAGGTGGCAGTTTCTCAGGATTGTCTTTCTTGAGCTTGCAGGGGACTAGAATCCCCACTGGAGACCTTCCCACCCCTGGGAGAGGAACAGGATGCGGACGAGGATGAGGATGAAGAGCTGCTCAGTGATGCCAGCCCGTGGACCTACAGCTCCTCCCCAGATGAGCCAGTTGGGATTGAGGGAGGATGCTGAACAGTTTGAGAGAGGGAGGAAGCAGCTGGCTCCTTATAATTCGGAGATGTGTCAGCTGGAGGGAGGGACTTGTTGCAGGGTGGGCAGGGCAGATGTTGGGGAAAGTGAACTATAGGCTTTGAGTTGGGAATGAGGGAAAGGGATGAAGTCTGGGGGAGGCTGAGCGCATGAGAACCTGCTGTGGGAGTTGGGATTTTTTCCATTTAGGGGCTAGGACTTGGTTAGGGCTGACTGATTGCCCAGAGGGATAATGTCCTCCTCCTCCTTCTTTTCTTTCTAGTAGTGAACCAGATGTCCCTAAGCCGCCTCCATCCCATGTTACCCATACACCTAAGGAGGGAGAGATACCACCAGTACCTGCAATTCTCCCCGCTCCTTGTGCTGTTCTTTCCTCGCTGGCTTCTCCAGCTGCTCTAACATCAGATGCTGAGGTACAGCTGGATCTCGGAAGAACCCCTCAGGCCTCTGTAGAACTGCAAATGACCGAGTCTCTGGACAGGTAACCTGATGGCTGAGACAGAGAGGGCCGGGGTGCCCTGGGATGTGTCACTCTTGAGGTGCTTGGCTGCTTCTTTGCTACCCATAGATCTGGGAGTCAGGCCCAGTCTGATCCAAACCCAACGTGGGATGAGGACACTGCCCAGATTGGGCTCAGGAGAATTAGGTAGGACTGGGGAGATCGGACTGTGGGGAGGGGGGAGGTCAGGAATGAGGCAGAGCGCAGGAATCTTGCTCCCATCTCCCCACAGAAAAGCTGCCAAAAGAGAGCTGATGCCCTGCGACTTCCCTGGCTGTGGAAGGATCTTCTCCAACCGGCAGTATTTGAATGTGAGGGACACAAGCCGAGGCCTGCGGGACCACTGGGGTTGCGGGTGGGTGGAGAGAAAGACACTCCTGGGCTGAGGTGTAGATATAACTTAGATGTAGTGCAGTTGTCTAGCATGTGCAAGGTAGCACACACAGCTTTTGGTGTAGAGGGAAAGACCCATGCTCCACAGTTAGTAAGGGCTTCTGGTCCCAAGTATAGGGAGGGCCAGAGAGATGGTGAGGTGTAGGTGGACAGAGTAGACCTGAGAAGGGCACCTGCAGGTCAGACTTGAGCCTCTTATGTGGGGGACTGCTGCTGCCATTAACTCTGGGAACAAAGGACTAGAATGTGGAAGGCATCCAGGACTGCATGAGCTAGGATGAGACTAGATCACATAAGAAGGACTTGCTCATTGGGAAGTTTAGTTCGAAGCACTATCTGCCAGGTGGGGGTGTAGCTCAGTGGTAGAGCACCGGCCTGTCATATGCCAGGCCCTGGATCAGAACCCCAAACTGAAAAAAGAAAATAGAAAACAAGAACTCCCTCCCCCAAGCCCAAAAGAACCCTTTTCCCTCAATAGTGCTCTACTTTGAGAGCCTATGAAGCCTGTGTATTTTCAAAGCAGGTTTAGGAGAAAGCCCCACCTTGGTATGTATAAATAGCAGTAGCCAGAGACTGCAGCACATACCAGTGTGGGTCATCATATTCACCTAAACTACACTCTGTCTCTGACAGACAAGGCAAGACAGATAAACCATGAGTGTCACTCAGAATGTCATTTTGTGCAGGCAATTCTGTGGCCATTGCAATAATGGTGTGTAAGGAAGTGAGTGGGTGGCCATCCAGAGGGAGCAGGTGAGGGTGGTCAGGGTGGAAGGACAGTTGTGCTACTTAGGGCATAGATAAAGTGGTGGCCCAGACAATGACAGAACTGTGGTAGGAAACAAGGGTGGAAGAGGAGCCTACCTGCCCACCCAGCTCAAGTCAGTCTCCCTGCGGAGGCAGCCATCCTTTTGCCTCGTCTCGTCACCCATTCTTAGCACCACAAGAAGTACCAGCACATCCACCAGAAGTCATTCTGTTGCCCTGAGCCAGCTTGTGGCAAGTCCTTCAACTTTAAGAAGCACCTGAAGGAGCACGTGAAGCTGCACAGTGGTGAGTGCTGGACCCTTCAGCTCCCTGGGGAGGACGACATCCCTTAGTCCCTGGGTGCCATTAGCCTTTGCCTGCTTGAGACTGTTGTGAAATGTCTTCTCTAGTCATGTAGGGCCATGAAGAGATAAGAAAGAAGGGGAGGATGGAGAGCAGGAAGGGCAAGTTGTTTTTGTGGTCAAAGCTTTGCAGCAAGACCTGAGTGAAGTGAGGAACAGAGGGCAGCACATGTGGGAAGCATCCATGTGTTCAGGAATGGAGAGGAGGCCTCGAAGGCCACAGTAAGGATGATGTGGCTTCTATTTTGGGATGAGTCCATTGTAAGCTCTCCCAAGGTAGGGAGATAGCTGACTTTCAGAGATGACTATGTGGAGAATCTGGACTCTAGATGAGTAGAGATGGTTGTACACTGATGGTAATGGCTTGGGTTTGTCCAACATAGTTGGTGAGTGGTACCTGAGGCTCTCACAGGAGTGCAAAAGGGCTGTGTGAGAGAGATAGGTGAGCTGCAGGTGGGACTGGCAGGGGAGAGGGTGACTAAGAAGATTCTGGCCTAGGCAGCTGGGTAAAAAGTGATGATGAGTCCCTGAAGGCAAACAAGGGACTGGTGGGTAGGAATCTGGGTTAATATATGTTAATTAGATGTCAAGATGTAAGATGAGATTTACAGAATGAGCAGAAATCTGTCGTGAGTATAAGGGTAGTGTTTGAGCCATGGGGCTGGAGTGTGCCTGCACAGGAGGGAGGGAAGTCTGACATGGTACATCTGCCTTCGGAGCGTAGGCCAGCGGGGAAGAAGGCAAAGAAAGTGGCAGTGCAGAAACTGCTCAAGGAAGGAGGGAGAACAGGCTGACAAGCTGCAGGCCAAGGAAGGAGTGGGGCCTAGATAACAAGACAGTGTGACAAGAGCTGTGCTCTGGGGATGACACTAGAGTGTTGGAGAGAGCAGTTGCTCTCTTTGGACAGAAGCCATTGTAGAACTCATCAGTAAAAGGAAAGACCGTGGGGAGGGTTGAGTATTTATGCCCAATCTTACACAGGACGGGGTAGGTTTGGCTTGAGTAGGACTTTTACCAAGCAAGTACTCTAAGGGACAGGACAGACTGGTAATGTGAAAGAAGGCCACAAAGACAGCTGTGAAAACAGCTGAGAGGGGCAGGGGCTATGAGAAGGTAGGAGGGATGATGGTGACCTGGAATCATCAGCTTGTCACACTGGACAAGGTGGGAGGACCTGGTTGGAGCTAGGAGGCTTGAAATGTTTGAGGTGGCACGGTGCTTGGGAGTGATGTCTGAGCAGAGCGGAGGATGAAATAAATGACGAGGAGACAAGGGTTCAGTACTGCTGTATGACAGCAGATAGAGGAGAGGATTTGAAGCCAGAGCTTGTGGGAGGCGCAGTGATGGAGGAGTCTGCAGGCGATGGCCAGGTCTTCAGAGAGCTGTGAGATAGTTTTAAGATGCAAGGATGTTTCTGCTGCAGGCTTTTAGGTTTAGTGGCAGAGGAGAGGAACCACAAAAGCCTGAGGGCTGTTGATCAGTAACAATGGTGACACCAAGTGCTGCTGGAATTAGCAGTTCAGTAAAAGGAAGACTGGCCACTTGTAGACATGGCAGTGGGGATGGCAGGTACAACATGCACCTGGAAGATTTCTGGTCCTGGGTATGTGCCTGCTACTTGGCACTTCTTATCCACACAGGCCTCCAGCTCTCCATTAATTACTCCTTTGACAAAGATGCAGCCCAAGGCCCCAGATAGGGGAGGTATGCCTGTGCCTAGGAGACAGTCAGAGCTAGGGCTTAAAGGGGACAGGAGTGCAGTTTTAGATGCTCTATTGTCTATCTCACTTAGTTTTTAGGACCAGTCAAGTATTAGGACCCAAGACTCCTGAGCCCCAGTACTTGCCTTCTGTTGGGGATGGTGGGCTAAAGCCTGAAGACAGGTGACTGAATGTCCCTTGTGTGCCTACAGATACCCGGGACTACATCTGTGAATTCTGTGCTCGCTCTTTCCGCACTAGCAGCAACCTTGTCATCCACAGAAGAATCCACACAGGAGAGAAGCCCCTGCAGTGAGTGCCAGGGGCCATGGAGGGAGCTGGTATCTGGCAGCCAGGAAGTGGGCAGCAGAACCTCCAGGGAGGTGAAGGTGGACCAAGGCTTCTGTCTCTGGCTGCAGGTGTGAGATTTGTGGGTTCACTTGCCGTCAGAAGGCCTCTCTAAACTGGCACCGACGCAAGCATGCAGAAACTGCAGCTGCCCTGCGATTCCCCTGTGAGTTCTGTGGCAAACGCTTTGAGAAGCCAGACAGTGTGGCAGCACACTGCAGCAAAAGCCACCCAACCCTACTCTCTGCACAGGAGTCACCTGGCTCTTTGGAGTCTAGTCCCAGCATCTCTGTGGCTGAAACCCTGCAATCTCCTGATGGCGCTAGCCTCTCTTCTTCTTTTGACTCTAATTCTGCCCTCTCAGCAGCCAGCTCTTCACAACCTGGGCTGCCAGATCTCAGGGATGCAGAGAAAAGTCAGATGGTGGTCCCCAGGAGCTAGGTATTAGGAGTGAAGTTGAGGGTAGGGCACGACTGGGCTCCAGATACCTTGCTTTAGCATTCCTCGAGGAACAATAAATGGTATTTTATACAAATGTGGGCAGAACAAATGCTTTGGTGTTACAGAGTTAAGAATCTGAGAATCTTTTGAAAACAGGATGTTAGTTGTGCCAAAATGCAGCAGAAACTGATCCGCTAACATGCCCAGTTTCTTTTGAGACCTTTCCTGTATAGTGTATCTTCTGCCCTGGTCTGGGGGCAGGCTGCACTAGAAGGCATTTGCCTCAGGTTGGACCCTGCAGTCTGACCTGGTATGCAGTACCAAGCCCTACAGAGAAATAGCTGTTCAGAGTTAGAGTTAAGTTCATAGCTGAAGGTCTGTTAGTGAGGCCACAGTCCCTGGGGAATTACCTCTGAAGAGTACTCGTGTTCCTGTATGCTTGCCCTGGAGTAGCCTCCCAGGCCTTTCGGCTTTGCTTGAGGCTCACAGAATCGGAACCAGTTGACAATGGAATGACACTACTGAAACCACAAGCCAAAATAAATCTTTAAGTTGACTTTCTTAGGCATTTTGTCACAGCAATGAAGAAACCACCACCTAAAGGGATGAGAACTTGGAACTCATTTTGACAAAGGGGTTCTTGGTGTCACAAACCCAAACAAGTAACAATTTCACCACCTATAAGCAGTCATTGACCAATTCCAGGCTTTACATCCTGCCCTTGCCCAGGACTCCAGGGAACTTGTCTCTTTGTGCCTTGAAGCTTCATCTGTAAATAACATTTTGTTTCACATGGTGTCACTGAGCTTTATGGACCCACACAGTCATGGGCTGCATCCCAAAGCAAACAATTCTTACCTGGCTAAAGAAAACTGTCCTAAGAGCCATTTATTGGGGGAGGGGGAAAATTACTTATTTGTGTGTGCACATGGGCCATGGATGGTACATATGTGGGTTCCACAGATCAAACTCAGTTGTCAACTGGTGTTGAACCACTGTGTTGGGCCCTAAGAAACATCTTGTGAAAGGACATATGGCTAGCCAGGCTGCTGGCTACTTTTACCTCTTCAAGGGAGTAACTGCCACAGATTTTGGTTCTTTAATGAATGGAGCCATTCCAGTTTTCCATACTGCCTGTGTTTCCCCTTTGCAACTACATGTTTCAAGCAAGAGAAAGCAGTAGAGATAACAGATCGATAAGAAGCAAGAGATCTAACTGACCAAATGTTCCCTGAAGAGCCACACCAACATCAGAGAGCAGAGTGGCAGCAACAGCACGGACACCTAGCCTGTCTTGCACAGGGATGTGGTGTTGGTTCCGACTCCTAGTACTTAGAGCTGGGGGGGGGGATCATCTCGGTTTAGAGACAAGGCAAGCTAGGTGAATACCTAGCCATCTGAGCTGCCCTGTTCCTTGGGGCTCAATGTGTCTACCCAAACCCCTCATGGGGTCCTCTTAGCAAGTTTCCTGAAATGGAGACACCAGGAGCCCTGTTTTTTCCTGTTGCATTGGCCCTGTGAGGGCAAGGGGAGGACTTACTGTCACCTCAGTGACTACAGTGGTGGTGGTAGTGGCTGCCATGGCAGCTGCTCGAGCACGTCTGTGGGACCGCTGGTGTTGTGACAGTGACCGTCCATGGCTAAAGAATTTGCCACACTCCGAGCACTCTGCTGTCCGCTCACCTAGGTGTGTCTTTCTGTGCAGTGCAAGTTTGGAAGCAACACTGAAGGACTTGCCACACTCTGGGCACTTGTGTGGTTTATGGCCAGCATGATTGCGCAAATGCACATTGAGGTTGGATATGCAGGTGAATCGCTTGCCACACAGCTCACAGTGGTAAGGTTTTTCCCCCGTGTGTGTGCGCAGGTGTTTGGTGAGGTCTGAGCGGTCTGTGAAGCCCCGGCCGCATTCTGGGCACGGGAAGGGCCTCTCGCCCGTGTGGCTGCGCTGATGCACCACAAGGTCATATCGCTGTCCAAAGCCCTTGCCACAAGTGGGGCACACATGTGGCCGTTCACCCTGGTGGCTGCGCTGGTGGCGCAGTAGTGTGGAGCTCTCGCTAAAGCAGCGTCCACAGTCGTTACACGCGTATGGCTTTTCCCCAGTGTGTGTTCGCTGGTGCCGCACCAGCGTGGCACTCTCCAAGAAGCCCTTGCCACACTCAGGGCACTTGAAAGGCTTCTCCCCTGAGTGCCTCTGGAGATGTCGTGTAAGCGTAGAACTCTTGCTGAAGTTCTTACCACACACACCACATTGGTGGGCCTCAGCGCCAGGGTCGCTGAGACTGAGGACCACGTGGATACGGGAATGGTTCCGTAGCCCAGCACTGCTACGGAAGGCCCGTGGGCACTGTGTACAGTGGTGGAGCGTGCTAGGGGAAGGGGCAGTGGCAGTGGTGGTCTCCGGGGGGTGTGACCGTGCCAGGTGAAAAGGAAGAGCACTCTGCCGAAAGGAACGGGCACACAGTGGGCAGCGGTGCGGCTTCTCTGGTGGGTGCTGACGGACCCGATGCAGCAGCAGTGCAGGGACGTGAGGGAAGCGGCGGCTACAGAGGCGGCAACGGCAAGTGTGGCTACGCCTCCGGTGCGTCCCCAAGTGCAGGTCCAGCAGGCTGTTGTGACTGAAGCTCTGGCCGCACTCACTGCAGACGTAGAGGGTCTGACCAGCATGGGTCCGCCTGTGCGCACGCAGATCTGAGGCTCGAGCACAACGTTCACCACACTCTAGACAGCGGAAACGCTTGTCACCACCATGCGCACGTTCGTGCCGCAGCAGCACTGCACTGTACCGAAAACTCTTGCCACATTCACTGCAGGAATAAGGCCTTCCCCCAACCGCTCCCATGCCAGGTGCTGTGAACATGATGCCTGTCTTTCCAGTCAACAATCTGTGGTTTTAATACCTGGAAAGTACAAGAGGGAAAAAGAGGCTGAGGCCTTGAAAACTGCAGATTCCTCGGTTTCTTCTTTCAAGAGCTGATGTCCCAGCCGTTCCAAAGGCAGGCATGAACTGGGCTCATCATTGTGATCCCTGCAGGGAGGTCACCCTAAGTCCAGCACTGGCTGCAACAACTCTGGCTGGGAACACAGAAAAGGCACCTTTAACTCTTTAGGCCTGTAACATATTAGCTGGCCTAGCTCTCAAGAGAAGGAAGTCACTCGGAGTCCTAGAAATTCTGAGGGTAGAGCCAGGTAAGGCAAGAGGGGCAAATGACACTTGTCCAGTAAATATGCATGTGTGCATTCCAAGGAGTGTGTGTGTGTGTGTGTGTGTGTGTGTGTGTGTGTGTGTGGTCTTTGCTAGAACTAGAAACACAACATTGCTGGGGAGGCCAAGAGGGAAGTAAGTACTCAACCTACATTCTGGTGTGACTGAAACCCCTGGGGATTTCTCATTGCCTGGCATTCCTCCTTGGTCATTTTCTAATGCATCCCAGTGGGGATTCCCTACCTACCAGAAAATAGGTGTGACATACTTGCTGATCGAATGGGTGACACAGTTACACTGATCATACATCATACTGGTGTCTGGGGATAGTGACAGATCCCAAGCCCTGAGGGAGAAGTCATTAGTAAAGTCAACCAGGTGAGAGATCAGTCAGTCTTTGTTTTTATAGGCATGGGACATCATACAACCTCTAGTAAGGTGTGCTCTTAGATCATTGAGAAAAAGCAAACAAAATGGCCAATAGTCATTCTCTTGTGGGAAATAGAAATATATCCCTCAATACCCAGCATTGTTGGCTTGGTTGAAGAACCTACTGACTGGGCCTCTACTTCTGTAGAGTAGAGTCAAGTGTATGAAATGCTTGGCCAACAAGAAGCCAGAGTGAACTCTACATCTGCTGCTCCTCCATGCTGGGTGGAGGATCACCATGGATATGTTCCTTTTGTGCGTTTTTTTTCCTGAAGGAAGGACTTTTTTCCTTCTTCAATTTTTGAGGCAGGATCAATCTATGTAGTTCTGGCTGTCCTGATATGTAGACCAGGCTGGCCTCAGACTTAGAGATGCACCTGCCTCTGCTTCCCCAGTGCTGGGATTAAAAGGGCACATCACCACATACAGCAGGAGGAAGGTATTTCTTAAATAGTTATTTTCAAATATCAAAACTGGGGTTGGAGAGATGGCTCAGAGGTTAACAGTAGTGACTACTTTTCCAGAGGTTCTGAGTTCAATTCCTAGCAATCACAAGGTGGCTCACAACCACCTGTAATCATATTTGGTGCCATCTTCAGGCCTGTAGGGACACATGCAGGAAGAATACTGTATACATAATAAATAAATCATTAAAAAAAAAAGCAATTCCCAGCACCCACATGGTGACTCATAACTAACTGTAGTGACATCTGGTGCCCTCCTCTGGCATGCAGTTAGAGCACTGTATAAATAAATCTTAAAAAACGAAATCAAAACTGAGGAATAGTGCCACATGTATTCATTTACTACTCATCTTACCTGTGATACACTTCACTTTTTATGTGTGTCCCTCCCGTCCTACCCCAATCTGGACTATTATAAACCCCAGGATACCTTATTCAAAGATGACTTTTAAGTCCTGCAAAGCAGGGGCACCTTTGTAGCCATAGAGCAGACTTCAGAGTAGTTAACTCTGAATCCTCCAGGGAGAGCTTTGCTTCTATTTTTAATTTAAATATTTATCTTACTTTTACTTATGTCTATGCATATGTCTCTGTGTAAGGATATGTGCATGAGAGTGCAGGTACCTACAGAGACTATAGGACATCAGATCCTGTGGAAATGGAGTGACTTTAAGTGGGTGCTAGAAACTGAACTTGGATCCCATGAAAAGAGCAGTTTGTACTCTTAACTGCTGAGCCACCTCTCCAGCCCCTAATTTTATTTTTGATCCAGGGTCTCATGTTGCCTTGGCTGGCCTTGAACTCCCAGAGAACTGCCAGCTTCTACCTCCCAAATGACGGTCATTTAAAAGAATAGTTGCCTTCATAAAACTAAAACCCAGTGGCTGGTTTCAAATGTACAAGAGCAATACTCTGACTCTGAGGGGCTGGCATCTCAGCTCATGCTTCTGTGAGCTCATCCTCTCCTAGGCTAGTGCTTCCCAGGGAACATGTCCAAGGAAAGTAACCCCAATGCACAACACATATAAATATATAAAAGGCAAATATTTCATCTCTTCAGTATAACAGACAGGAGTGTAGGGTGTAAGCTTGCTGCTTGGCCCTTTTACATCTCTTCCTTACCTCATCCCATTACATGAGCAAAGGTCTGTTCCTGGGGTAAAAACCTGCAAAAAAAAAATATAATGCTTAGAAAACTTAGAAATCATCCATCATTGATCTGAGAGTAAGTCTTATTTATTTATCATTCATTCATTCATTCATTCATTCAAATTTAGCTTCTTTATTGACTCTTTGGGAATTTCACATTATGTACCCCAATTCTGCTCACCCCTCATATCCTCTCCTTACCCCTGCCAGGCCCCCACAAAACAAAACAAAGCAAATCAAGCAAACAAACAAAAGTAAAACCAAAATTCTCCCCCAAAACCAAAACAGATCTCTTTGCTTCTCCTCCTTTTCAACATCTCTTCATTTGTCTTGGTGGCATTGGGGCTTCAATGTGTCATCTTATACCCCTTTGTCCTGCCAGCTTTACTACAAATGTTCACTGCAATGAGTCACTGGTCTGGTTCAAGGCCTTTGGCTTCTGGTACACTATCATCACTGGATCCTCAACAGAACCCCACTGGGATATCCATGGAGACCCAGGGTTGGGGCTGTAACCTGAGGCAGCCACATGGCTATCAGAACCATTCCCACCTGAGTGGCCATTCCTTCCACCCAGAGCCAGGATGTTGTCCAGGCCCAGACTACAGCTAGGGACTGTGTTGATGTCTGTGGCCTGTGTCACCTCAGGAGACTTTAGGCACCATGCAAGATGAAATCAAAGGGCCATGCTGAGCCAGCCCCGCCCTTTGCTGGCCTTCCCTCTCACTGGTCACTACAAGAGAGCTGGCCCCTGCACTTGGGAGAGCTGGCCCCCACCCTCACCTCAGGCAAAGCTGCCTTTCACATGTTGGCTCCTTGGTTCCTTTTCCCCATGGGTTGTGGACTTCTCCTGGACCCCCTCCTCAGGCTGCTGCCACACTAGGTTAGCTGCTCCGGCACCAGCTCTGCCTTCTACTGCTGCAACTGCTACATACTCTCAGCTCACAATTACACTCATCAGCTACAGCTGCCATCAGTCAGGCTACGCACAACTTCTGTTCTCCACGTAGGCATGCCACACAGCTTCAGCCATCCTCACACTTCACTGCCATCAGCAGCAGATCTGGTGAGACACCTGGGAATTCTTAAAGGGTGAAATTAAGATTTGAAAAAAAAAAAAAGAAAGAGAAAGGAAGCTGGGCGGTGGTGGCGGACATTTAATCCTAGCATTCAGGAGGCAGAGGCACACGGATCTCTGTGAATTCGAGGCCAACCTGGTCTACAAGAGCTAGTTCCAGGACACACTCTACAACTACAGTGAAACCCTATCTCAAAAAAACAAAAAAAAAAAAAAAAAAAAAAAAAAAGGAGAGGAGTTTAAAGAGGTTTTTTTTTCTACATGTTAAAAATGGGAAACATGATGCAGGTCTCTGTATAGTTCTATAATGAATGGTTTGAAAATTGAACAATTAAATGGATAAATCAACTTAGTTATAATTGACATAATGTCAATTATCAATTTGGTAATTTTTATTTTACCCCAGAAAGTTATTTGATATTATTGACAAATACAAAAAAACTGACTGATAACATTCTTAGACAGACTAATAGAACTAGGAAAAATATTTACACACAGAGGAGTTTACAGCAAAAGTTACCACACCATGGTATTATGAAACTGAAAGGGAGCAGCCCAAGGCTATTAGACAACCAGACTTAATTTATCCAGTTAAGGCTGGGCGGTGGTGGCGCACGCCTTTAATCCCAGCACTTGGGAGGCAGAGGCAGGCGGATCTCTGTGAGTTCGAGACCAGCCTGGTCTACAAGAGCTAGTTCCAGGACAGGCTCCAAAACCACAGAGAAACCCTGTCTCGGAAAAAAAATTTTTTTATCCAGTTAATCATTTAAGAGCAACCACCAAGTGATAGGCATCCCCAAGGCTATTCAGAAGTTAACTGGGAACCTATAGAAATGTTAGATTTGAAGAGATTTAAGAAACCAATAGTTTCATATGGTATGCATTCACTTTTTGTGAAGCAGATGTTAAACTCGTGGTTCATTTGGAACAGAATTTCCACAAGACTGGAAAGATGTAGTTACAGCAGTATTGGAAGCTGGTCCTCAGTTACAGTGGAGAACCTGGTGGAGAGATGAAGCTAGGGCCATTGAAGAGCAAGGTAAGGATAGAAGTTATGAGATTTCCCAAAATCAAAGTTTTGGTGAGGGCTGTTATGCTGATGTGGAAAGATGGGTTATATTTGATGATCACACCTTGTTCCTATGCTGTACAGCAGCTTTGAATGCTTAAGACAAGATTGATGAATCAGGAAAGAGAACTGAGCCATTTGCTAAAATTATACAAGACCCCAAAGAACCTTCACTGATTTTTACAAAGATGGACTGTAAGTAGAATGATATCAGATACAGGAGTTAGAAGAATATTAATTGAAAATGCTAATTCAGAACATAAAAGGGCAATCAGGCCTTGGAAAACAAGATCAGCACCCACAGAGGAATGGACTAAAAAACAGCTGATATTAGATCTCACACTTGTGGTGATACTTGGATAGAAGTGACTGCTAAAGATTAAGAAAAATCAAAAGGGTTCGATGTTTGAATTGAGGTAAACTAGGTCATCTGAAAAGAGATTACAGACAAGATGT
>JABTXL010006756.1:87796-127330 GCA_025134845.1 Neodon shergylaensis
TTTTTTTTTTTAAAAGAGATTCCAAACAGAAGGCCCTAGCCTTCTGGAATACACAGAAAGTGCAACAAAGGCCGACATTGGCCTAATGAATGCAGACCAACATGGGACATGCAAGGTAACCCTTTACCATTGGGAAACACCACGGGGGCCTCTTGCAAGTCCCATATTAAATTTAGTTCAGTCATGCTCCTACCCAGAGCAATTAAGACTTAATGCCTGTTATGGAAAACCATACTGCTCTGGATGACAGAATAGCTTTAGAAGATAAAACAAAAATTTCAAAGAGAAACCATAAAACACATTTTGGCAAACTTCTATAAATGATCAAAGAACAAAGTTAAAAATATGAATAATAAATGGCATTGTAGTTGAGAGTTTGATAGACACAGGGGCAGATGTAACAATAATTACACCAAGATCTTGGCATCAGAATTGGCCTCTTTAGGAGGTAAATGTTCAGCTTTTAGAGATTGGAACTTTATCTTAAGTAAAACAAAGTATAAGATGGGCTGAATGTATAAGGCTGGAAGGACAGAAAGGAAAATAAAAGCCATATGGGGCTAACATAATGAAGTTATGGGAACATGACTTATTACAGGAATGGAATGCCCAGATTAACATTCCTCCAATCTTGGGAACAAACCAAAAACTAACATATGTTTCTGAGAAAAACATTAAAAGGTATTATAAAGAACAGGCACTGACCATACAGGTTATACATAAACAGGGCACAACAGCTGCTGATCTTTCAAAGGTACAAACAACACTACCTTAAAAATAACTGACAACCCTGTCTGGGTGGAACAATGTCCTTTAATATCAGAAAAATTACAGGTCTCAGAATAGCTGGTACAGGAACAGCTAAATGCTCAACATACTGAAGAATCAACCAATCCTTGGAATTCTCCTGTATTGTTATTAAAAAGAAATCTGGAAAATGGTACTAGATCTAAGAGTTATTAATAAGGTGATTCAGTCAGCTAATGGGGCTGGAATTCCCTTGCCTTCTCTTATCACCTAAAGGATGGTCTATTATACTGACTGATTTAAAAGACTGCTTTTTTTTAACTATACCTTTGCAAGAATAGGATATAAAAAAAATTGCCTTCACAGTGCCTACTTACAGTTCCCAACCTGTTAAAAGATATCAGTGAAAGATTCTTCCACAAGGAATGTTAAACAGTCCTACCTTACAACAATATTTTGTACAGCAGCCATTGGAAATAATTCATAATCAGTTTCTTCAATCTATAATTTACCATTTTATGGGTGATATCTTACTAGTTGATTCAGATGCAGATACCTTAAAGAAAATGTTCAAAGTAAAAAAAAAATTGCCTCATTGGGAATTATAAATTATTCCTGAAAAACCACAAGGAGATTCTATCAATTCTACCAAGGATATAATAGAGGTTTACAAAAAAGTTCAACCACAGAAAGTACAAATCAGGAGAGATCAATTATGAACTTTCAATGATTTTCAAAAATTTCTGGGAGATATTAATTGGCTATGTCCCACAATTGAATTGACAACCCAAGAAATAAGTAATTTATTTCTAAACTACAAAGTGATAAGGACTTAAATAGTACAAGAAAATTATCAGCTGAGGGTGAGAGAGAACTGGCTTTGGAAGAAAAAAACCTGTAGAATGTGCATGGAGACTGTCTGGATCCACAGCTTGACTGTACTCAGCTTGTTTTACCTTCTACACATTCTGCTACTGAAATTCTAGTGCAGAAAAAGATAAGAGATAAGAATGGATATTTTTTACCATACAGTAAAAAATTAAAGAACTAGTTTCTGAGTTGATTCTGAAAGGAAAATTGAGACTTCATCAATTAGTAGGAATAGACCCAACAGAAATTGTGGTACCTTTTACTAATGCTGAAATTTCCTCATATTGGACAGAAAATGGACAGTGGCAAAGAGTTTGCAGGAATTTTTTGGGAAAGAGTAGTAATAAATATCTCCAAATCAAGAGACTTCCATTTATAAAGACAACTCATTGGATCTTTCCTCACACTGTAAAGAGAATACCAATTTCTGGAGCCCCTACATTCTGATGCCAACAATCAGGAAAGTCAGGCTATAAGTCAGGAAATTTAAGTAAAGTGGCTGAAAGCCCTTATAATTCTGTTCAAAAGTCAGAATTATATGACCTTCTCATGGTATCATTAATTTTTCAGAACTTAATATAGTTACTGACTCAATATGCAAAAAGAGTTGTTTCACATACTGAAACTGCTGAATTTATTCCAGAGTGATTTAAAATTAACTTTGCTATTTATTCAATTATAAGAAATATTCAGAAACAAAAATCATCTCTTGAGCTGGACGGTGGTGGCACACACCTTTAGTCCCAACACTGGGGGGTGGGGGGAAGAGAATGGTGGATCTCTGAGTTTGAGGCCAGTCTGGTCTACATAGCGAGTTCCAGAACAGGCTCCAAAGCTACTGAGAAACCCAGTCTTGAAAAACCAAAATAAATAAGTAAATAAAATAAGTCATCCCTCGAATAAACATAGATCAGATCCTATATGGATCTATCAGGCTATATAGTATAAGGTAATGGTGAAATTGAGCAACTATTAGTGGGAAAGTGTTAGAAGCCTCAGAACTTCATAAGAAGAACCATGTTAATAGCAAGGGTTTGAAAAAAATTTTTTTTCATCACTTGGCAAAAAGCCAAGGGAATTATAAGGCAATGTCCTACTTGTTCTTTGTATAACCAAATACCACTGCCTACAGGAAGTAACACAAAGGGTATCAAATAAATGAAATTTGGCAAATGGATGTTTCATTTTGCAGAGTTTGGAAAATTATAATGTGTACACCATACCACAGATACATATTCAGGATTTCAATGGAAAACTGCTTTAAGTTCTGAAAAGGCTGATTCTGTAATTATACACCTATTAGAAGTCTTGGCCATCATGGGTATACCTGTATACATTAAGGCTGACAATGTTCCAGCAGATGTCTCTAGTAAAATAAAACAGTATTTCTGCATATTATAACATAAAGCATGATATAGGTATACCCCAAAATCCTATAGGGCAAGCAGTTATAGAAAGATATAATTGTACTCTAAAAGATATGCTTAATAAAAAGAAAGGGGTAATTAAGATCCTCCAGAGATAGATTGTACAATGCTTTATTAACTTTAAAATTTTTAAATGCTAATGAGAAAGGAACGACAGCTGTGGAGAGACACTGGATAATAGAAAATAATGCTGAATTAAATCAACCTGTATACTTTAAGGATATGTTGACCTCAGAATGGAGACCAGGATATGTGTTAAGTTGGGGAAGAGGTTTTGCTTTTGTTTACACAGGAGAAGAAAAACTATGGATACCATCAAAATTGATAAAGATTAGATACGAACTGAAGAGAGCTTTTGATTAGAAGAGGCAATAGATACTTCATCAGTGTGAACAGTCTGTCTAAACTAACTTATAAGGCTAACAGATGCTTTTCATTTGATCAGATATAACTTGCCTAAAGGGAAATTCCTTAAAGTTAGGGGTGGGGCAGGGTTTTGTTTTTGTCTTTTCAGAAGAATGAAGACATCTAACTCAAGAATCTGAAGACCACTGGACAAATGAGGCATCTGAAAAGAAAAAAGGATAAATCATCCAGAGAAAATGTCCCAGAAAAAGAGTAAATTGCCTTTTAGTATATCACATTTCCAACAGGATAAAATTCCATAAATCTCAAATGTTTGTTTCTGCTGTTCTGCAAATGGTCTTTTTGTAGTTCAATTAAAAATTAAAGCTGGCTTTGGAGTTGTGGTGCAGGAGAATTGTCTATATTCTGTCAATCATGTATTTTAATAAAACACTGATTGGCCAGGCAGGAAGTATAGGTGGGTCAACCAGACAGGAAGTAGAGGTGGGGCGATGAGAAGAGTATTCTGGGAAGGAGGAAGCCCTTCCCCACTCCTGCCCAGACTTCAAAGAAGCAACATGTGATCTGCCCCGCTGTGAAAGGTACTGAGCCAGAGTCCAACTCCAAAACCAGCTCTATAAATGTAGAAATATGATTTAGTACATCTTACTTACAGAACCTATCCAGTTTTCTTGATAGTCCCTATTGGGTAGTTATTTTTCCATCTGTCAATATTCAAACATCCAGGGTCCGGTGTGGGAGAACTGTCTGTACTCTGTCAATCATGTATTTTAATAAAACGCTAATTGGCCAGGCAGGAAGTATAGGCGGGTCAACCAGACAGGAAGTAGAGGCGGGGCAATGAGCACAGGAGAATGCTAGAAAGGAGGAAGCCCATTCCCCCAATTCCAGCCCAGACCACCGAAGAAGCAACATGTGAGCTGCCCCTCTGAGAAAGGTACTGAGCCACATGGCTAAGAACATAATACCTACATTCCCCAAAGGGAGGGTAGGTGATTTTTTGTGGTTCAGGGGGTTATGGTAGTTGTTATTAGTAATGGTCAAGAAAAAAGCTGAACAAAGAAAGTTAGATTCAGGGATCTCATTCTAAAAAGATAAAGGGGGATATAGAAATGATAGAATAAAAGGGTAGATTATTAAATCTACTTTTTTTTGGTGTTTCGAGACAGGGTTTCTCTGTAGCTTTGGAGCCTGTCCTGGAACTAGCTCTTGTAGACCAAGCTGGTCTCGAACTCACAGAGATCCACCTGCCTCTGCCTCCCCAGTGTTAAATCTACTTTTAAACCAAAAATGCACTACCAGTCTAAATATTTTACATTGGTATGGATTTTTGTATATTGATAAAAAAATTGAGGTTATTTTTGCTATACTAGATGTTTCTACTCTTGTTTAAGATATTTTTGTATATTGATATAAATTTATTTTTGTTAGAGCCTACTGTACCTACGTTTCTACTCTATAAGGTTTTGTACATATACAGCTCATTCAACAATGTAATATAAACTTCTAGTCTTTGAAAATTATTATTACAAACTATTCACTTATTACAAACTTGTAGTGATATTAGGTATGTTTTCAAGGCCAAACAGAGATATATTTTAGGTAGACAAGTGGTCTTCAAACACTTCAGAGATCTACAGAATATGGCATTTAAGATGTTTTAATAAAATAGTTCTTTAAATGACAATAAGACACATCTGCTTCTGGCAGCACCAGTCTACTTCAGAGAAAATGATGTGGATTGAAAAAACTCCAGATGGAGCTTCTTTTCCTTGTGGCAAAAGTTAGCCACTGGGCAAACAACTGCCCTTGCTTTAACTGCTGACAGTATGGTGTTCAAATTGGACAAAAGAAAGTGACTGCCGAACTTTGCTGAGACAAAGTGGAGCAGTTCTTAAAAATCCCCGTGTCACAGAAAACTCTGTCAGATATCCTAGGCCGACCGGCTGAAGATGGATGTCCCAAAGCTATAGAGGTACCCTGGGTGACTCTCCAGATATCCAACTGTTTCTGTCATTTCTTAGCTTTGGAAGTTGATTGTGTGGTCCTTTCTGTTTACTTCAGTAGTACTAACCCTCAGGTCTCTGATGGGAGTCGGAGATTAGATAGTTATAGCTATTGTTTTCCTTGTTACCAAATTCAGAAAAGAAACTCACAATAGTGTGTAAGGTTGAGAGACATTAAAAGACAGTTTTGGTAATGCAAGTTAGAATAGAAAGTGAATTAGGGCCGGGCGATGGTGGCGCACGCCTTTAATCCCAGCACTCAGGAGGCAGAGGCAGGCGGATCTCTCTCTGTGAGTTCAAGACCAGCCTGGTCTACAGAGCTAGTTCTAGGACAGGCTCCAAAGCCACAGAGAAACCCTGTCTCGAAAAATTAAAAAAAAAAAAGTGAATTAGGTACAACCTTTTGGACTCATCAAAATAGATAATGGAGGACTTTCTCTGAATTTGTCAAATGCAAATGGACTGGACATTATTAATGTAATTTTCACATGTAAATATTTGTACATAGTTATTATATGTATTGTATATAGTTTTACTATGTTAGTTATAATTTTCCTTCTTTTTTAGACAAAAAGGGGGAAATGTGTGATATTCTGATCATGTTCATTTGTTTGTTTTTTAGTTTTTCGAGGTAGGGTTTCTCTGTAGCTTTGGAGCCTATCCTGGCACTAGTAGACCAGGCTGGCCTAGAACTCACAGAGATCCGCCTGCCTCTGCCTCCCGAGTGCTGGGATTAAAGGCGTGCGCCACCACCGCCTGGCTCTGATCATGTTCTAACAAATAAAGCTTGTTGGGAGTCAGAGGGCTAAGCTAGCCACAAATGATCAAAATTAACCACAGAGGTTTTGGAGGACTGTAGATAGACTGGACAGGAAAGTAGTAAGGCGGGATAGAGAGGGATCTCAGCCCTTAGATGAAAGGAGTGGAGCAGGTAGGAGATTACTAGTAGCTTCTCTGCTTCTCTGATCCTTCAGGTTCTTACCCACTATCTGACTCCTGTATTCTTATTGATAAAGAATAATTAGGGGGCTGGAGAGATGGCTCAGTGGTTAAGAGCATTGCCTGCTTTTCCAAAGGTCCTGAGTTCAATTCCCAGCAACCACATGGTGGCTCACAACCATCTGTAATGAGATCTGGTGCCCTCTTCTGGCCTGCAGGCATACACGCAGACAGAATATCATATAAATAATAAATAAATAAATATAAAAAAAAGAATATTTAGGATAATGTTTCACCCAAGATTCAGCTACAATAATCTTAGGACCCTACCCAGGAAATAAAACTCAAATGAGGGGACAGAACTAGGAGTAGGAATGGACTGTGGCTTTCTCCAGGGAAAGTGACTCTTCACTTGGATTCTTCCTACCTCTAGAAAGCTGAAAGACACTGTTGTCCTGGACCCTGAAATCAATTATCCATTTCTCACTGGATGGTTTATGGCCAGTGTGACATATTCAAGGAGCTGGCAGAAACAGGAGTGACAACTGCTTCCATCTCAAGAACTAAGTCTGATCATGATCCAAATACAAATCAAAAGTTTTGCTTTTACAAAGATTGTGAATTCTGGGAAGGTTAGAGATTAGTATGTAGGTAGGTAAAAAAAAAAAAAAATACAGACACCAAGAGCTTATCCTCTGTCTCTCTAACAAATGGGCAAAACTGAAGGCCAGACATCTCAGAACAGGGAGAACATGGCAGAAGCAACGAGCAGTCTCTTGCATCTTCTCTGGGACAACCAATGAATTGGACACAAACAACACAATCTAGGCTGTAAAAAAAAATGATGTATAATCATGTGCCAATTAACAATGGGACGAGTCCAGAAAAATGTGGGCCTGTCATTGTGAATATCATGGAATTTACTTATACAAACTCAATTAAGACATTACCAGGTGATCAAATCTTAAAGGATCACCAACATACAAAGAAGCTAAAATGGTACTTTGTGTCAAGGGGCTGTATTAGTCTAGTATCCAGCTCTTTCAAATCTGTTCTCTATAGTCCCATCCACCATATATATTATATATACTCTGCCTTAGATAACTGAGTTGGGATTATAACCTGTAAAGTTCCCTGGAAAAGCTGCACATATGCGGAATGATTATAAAGACTTGAAATGTTGCAGATGGAGAGCCCAAATCATCTTGTGTTATCTTTAGTTCTCTTAATAGTCCTTTATCACCCACCTGACCTAAGATCCTTTATAATGCATCAATTTAGGAAACTATTATCTTTTACTAACTTAGAAGCAAAGTATGTCACCAGAGAGGAACTAAAACCTATACCATGGGCATGGAAAGATGGCTCAGTGATTTTAAGAATGCCTGCTCTTCTGGCAAAGGACCAAACTTTGGTTTCTTCGGAGCACCCACATAGGGTAGCTCATATGCCTATAACTGCAGTTTCAGGAGAGCCGATGCTTTCTTTTGACTTCCATGGGCGAGTTCATGCACATGCGCACACACACACCCAAACGCATAAAGTAAATCTTAACCAAAATCAGTCGTCCCATACCTTTTGTTTGCAGATTTTTCTCATCGGCTACCTTTACTTTAGGTCATACTTTTTTTTTGGAGACAAGGTCTCATGTCAAGCTGTCCTCAAAAACTTACTACCTGGATCATGGTGGCTAATGACATGATACAGGAACTCATTTCTTAAGTGTTTTTTTTTTTTTAAATAACAACAACAGCAACAAATCCAACTGTTACTCTGAGGCTGAAAGATTGGTAGGGGTGATAAATTTATCTTGGCTTCCCGCCCTCCCCGCAAGACAGGGTTTCTCTGTGTAGCCCTGGCTGTCTTGAAACTCACTCTGTAGACCAGACTGGCCTGTGACTCAGAGATCCAGAGAGCTGGGATTAAAGGCATGCACCACCATTGCCCCGCCATCTTCCATCAGCCTTAATAGCCATTTATCTCTCACCTCTGTTATCTAACAGCTTTTAAAACATCAGGTAAAGCCTTTGGAAGACATTAACGTATACTATTAGCTTCCACGAACCCGAAAGCTAAGACTGTAATCACACAGCATCTAAACCTCCCAGCAGGTATCTCCCCAATTCTGCTGTAGCCTGCCTACATCTCACATTACCTTTGGGGAGTTTCGTTTTTATGTTGACACACCTGCTCAGAGGGAAGAGAAAGGCAAGCATCCAAATTCTGGCTCTTCCGTGACTAATTGTGCGACCTTGAGCAGAGGACTTAGGCTACCTGTGCCCGCAGCCTGGGCTAACTCAATGCCAATGCAGGAAACCGGGATCGTTTTCTAGGAAAAGGACAAGGTCAAAGCAGCCATAAGCCTGAGAACGGAAGCTGCGCGGCAATCGCGATTTACTCTTCAAGACCGCCCTTATTTAGGCGGACCTGAATCCGGGGCTTAACTTACTGGCCGACAGCCTGCCAGGTCTTTCTGGCTTTCTCGCTCGGCCGCAAGAATCCTTTGCCACCGCGGAGGCGCACGCGGGCCTGCCTGAGCCACGGGCGGGTGCGGCAACCCCGAGTGACGCGAAAGTGCGGGGCGCGCGGCCCCCGCTTCCTCGGGTCCTCTGGGGCCGTCACTACAGGCCGGAGGCTGTCGTCTCCCCGTGACCCGCTCCGTCAGGCGCACGACTTCGCGGACGCGCGGCCGGACAGCACGACCGTCCCGGAGCGGCCTGCGCAGGCGCACTGGCCCACTGCGCCTGCGCCGCTCGTCGCTCTCCGGTCCGAGCCGCTGGATCCCGGGTCGAGGGGAGACGGCAGCCGCCGAGGGTCGCGGCCCCGCCCGCCCTGCCTTGAGGCCCTCAGCCCCCTCACCAGTCGCCGGGGGCAGCTCCGAGCCGCGTTCACCTCAACGCGCTGCAGACGGTGCAGGGCTCAGCATGCGGAGGAAGGGGCGGGTGCAGCGCGGGGCGGGGCCAGAAGACAGCATGCTAATTGGCCTGCTCTGCCTGCAGGGTCACCACATCGCTGTTGCTGGTTGCTGGGGGCGTCGATCCCGCGCAAGCGCACTATTGACCTGACCTGGCGGAGGACGAAGTTAGCACAGGACGCCGACCTGTTGACCGCGACACTTGCTAATCTGCCTCCCTTTCGGGTGTCTGCACGTGGGTCCTTTCCTGCCGCTCAGAAGAAAGGGCGCTGAGCCCGGGGCCACCTGGAGACGGGTCAGGGCTGTAGCATGTTACCGGAGGGGGGCCAGTCGCCCTAATCTGTCACCAAGTTCCTATCTTCCTACACAGCGAGGCCAGACCGGATGTCCACTACCTTGATTAATCTTTCCTATAGATTAATGACCTGCCCAAGAGCACCGCCAGGGACAGCGGTACTCCTGTTTTGCTGGCTAGCTGCCTCAGGCTGAGACCAGTGCGAGCAGAGACGGCTCCCAACTCTGCAGAGCACAGGGGTCCAACTCACGATGCATGCAGCCTAGGACGCCTAGAAAGCGGATCAACCCCAATCCGGAACCTGCTGGAGAATTAGCTCAGTTGGCAGACTGTTGGATTAGCCAAGTCCCGGAATTTCTTTACCAGCACCACATAAAACGGATTGGTCATACGCAGGTTTGAAAATTCGAGCACACCAAAAGTGGACGCAGGAGGATCAGAATTCAGTCATCCCTTGCCTCTGCAATTCCTAGCCAGCATAGGCTACCCGAGAATCTGTGATGGTTAGTTTTGTCAATTCGATAGGACATAACGTCACCTGAGAAGACAGTCTCAACGAGGTTTTATATGGATTGGGTTGACCCGTGGGCAAACATGTGAGACATTTTCACAGAGGTTGGGTTCTGCACTGTGCAGGTTTTGAGAGACGACTAAGAGAAAGCTTGATGCATCCTTTCTCTTTGGTCATGGCTGTGCTTATGGGGCAATCAGCTACCTTAAGTTCCTGCTGCTCTGCCTCCTCCGCAGTAATGGCACTATATAGAACCTAGAGTTGTCCGCTAAAATAAAGTCTTGCTCCATTTAGTTGCTCTTTGTCAGGGTGTATTACAACAGAATCAGATGTGAAAAGAGGACTCTTGTGTTGAAATAACAAAAGTGTAGCTTAAAAGTTGTTTTTGTGTGTGTGTGTCATTTCTTTTGTAGCGACTTCAGTTTACTTTTTAGACAACAGATTGAAATGTCGCACAACATAAAAATATGGCTTTGTTTGTCTGTACGTGTGGGCTCAGTTTTATGGTGGTTTCCAGGGTGTTATCTTCTAGGTGCAGGCAGTGAAACTGGCACCACCAGATGCTACATATGCTTGTGGTGACTTGAGTGAGAGGCAGCGATTATTGGGGTTTGAACTCTTATTGCAGAACAGGCAGGCTTTGGTTTGGGATGGTCTCACTATGTAGCCCTGGCTGGTCTGGAACTCAGTATGTAGACTAGGGTGACTCCAAACTCACTACCTGCCTCCACCACAGCAAAATAAATAAAAGTTCGGCAGAACTCCAGAGACAAACTACATATGAAGGATGCCCGTCCAGCAAACAGTGGACAGTGGCTACGTTTTCATTGAGGCGCTCGGCTTAATTTGCAGGGAATTTGTGTACGTTTTCTAAGACTGTGACTTGAAAGGCATTATATACAGACAAACTGCCCAATCAGGTGCTTATCAAGGGATGTATTGTAAGGAAAAACAACTGGAAAACTTCATTTTGGTACACCATCCTTATCTCTTTTCAGTTACTTCATTACCTGCCACTTTTTTTTTTTTTTTTTTGGTTTTTCGAGACAGGGTTTCTCTGTGGCTTTGGAGCCTGTCCTGGAACTAGCTCTGTGGACCAGGCTGGTCTCGAACTCACAGAGATCCGCCTGCCTCTGCCTCCCGAGTGCTGGGATTAAAGGCGTGCACCACCACCGCCCGGCTACCTGCCACTTTTAAAATGGAATGCAGAGTTGCAATCTGACAGTTAAAGGAAAATCTGATTGTGTCTGATGTTTATAGGTTTATCTTTGTAGACACACCCACCTCTCACCTTATTCATGTCAGCAGCTACAGATGAGCAACTATTTTCAAGAATGAAGCACAATTAAGAGTGAAGTTAGAACAAAAATCCGATGAACACCTCTGAACTGAAACTACTTCCTTCCACTGAACCAGATATTTATGTTAGCTCTTCAAATGTCCCACTGAGCTTTAGTTATCAGTGACTGCAAATCGGGGACCTGCCCAGGGATTTTAAGACTCTGAACAGAGTGCTGCATAATTAGAATCAGTATGCAAAACATTTTGTGTATATATGCCTGTAGAGATTATCAAAATTGTACACAAACACCCCCATTTTGCTAGTGTTGTGTATTTTCTGGGTGGCCCCAAATGATAGCTCTTGTCTAATGTGGGCCAGAGCAGACAAAATGTTAGATCCCAGCTGGAGAGCTTGCTGAGTGGAGCAGGGCAAGAATTCTAGGAAGTGGAGTGGGTAAAGATTTTGGGAGAGTTCACAAATCATGTGACCCCTCTTTTTCTGTAGGTTGAGATGTGAACCCAGACCCTTAAATATGCTTGTCAAATGCTCTACCACAGAGCTACATGCTCAACTGCTCACGAGCTTTTCCTGGTGCCAGGGTGTCTGCACATGGCTGGCTAATGGAATATAAATAGAATATCATATGCCCTATCCATACCCAAGAGTGAGCGTATCCCTCAGTGGGAATGGTGGAACCAGCTGAATCACGTGAAGCCTGTGAATGTAGAAGGCTTGCTGTTACTACTGTGTAAAGGTGGAATTCAGTTTATTCAGCATGTTACTATATCACTAAATATGTTTCCCATTATGTGTTTCAATTTCAGTCACATGCAAAACATGTCTGCCTCTGCTTCCAATTCTTTTCCAAGTAACTTCATAGTGGTCAACTGAGTTTCCAGAGATGGAGAGAACCAAGCACAGCAAAGTGAAATATAGTAATTTAGAACTAGAACAGAAAGATTGGGTTAACTGAGTTCTGAATTACAGAATGAAGGTTTTAATTAATCTCGTTATTAATGGGAAAGTACATCAAAATAGCTTTCAGGAAATTAAAGGAGATAAGCAAAAACTTACAAATGACATTAGCAATACAAGTGATTCTAATGCCTTGACAATTATCATTTAAATTAAGCTAGACAGTAATCTTTTCAAGAAAGGTTTTTATTTTTAACTATGTCTATGTGTGTGGGTATGTGTATGTGCACTGACTCCCCCAAGGCTATAATTGTGAGCTTCCTGACATAGGTTGCTAAGAACTGAATTCATTCTCAAAGAACAGCACGCTACTCTTAATTGCTGAGCCATCTCTCTAGCTCTTATTAGTAATAAACTTAATAAAAAATGATTGGGGTTGCTGCTGCTTATCAAGTTTGGTCAACTTCAAGGTGTCAAACACTTATTCCTACAGAAAGACTAATGTTTCTTTTTACACTTTTGTAAATAAACTGACTACGAAGAACGATCAGTAGCACAGAAGCACCACGGACTAGTACAGAGCAAGGATGAAACACTGATCAGGTATTTAAAGATCAGCCCCTTTGAAAACAAAACTCACAAGTTCATGATGTCTTAGTCTTTAAGGATGAAATCAGGCAAACAGTAATGTTAGGGGAATAATAACGTCTATACTAATGCCTCCAGAGCTGAGGCAGAGGGTCATGGCACTTCCAGGCCCAGAATACAGTGAAACCATTTGAAAAAAATTTCTTCACAACCTGCTGCTGCTAGCCCTCTATGGTCCTTTTTCTGCCCCTGGCCTGACATAGATATCCTCTATTTCTCTCTTTTTAAATTTATATTCTTAAAATTTTAAAAATGTATGTATATATGCATGTGCACCACATGTATTCAATGCCCAGAGACCAGAAAAGGATGTTGGATCCCCTAGAACTGGAGTTACAGATAGTTGTGAGCCACCACCATGTGGGTTCTGGGAATTGAAGTTGAGTCCTCCCAAGAAAGAAATCAAGTTGTCGGGCTTGCACAGCAATGCCTTTATCCGTTGGGCCTCTCACCAGCCCAGACCTTTGTTGCTATCTTTTATTTCCCTCACAACAGACCCTAAACCATCTTCATTAAAAATTAGTTTTTCGCCAGGTGTGGTACTTCATGCCTTTAATCCCAGCATTTGGGGAGGGGCAGAGGGAAGTGGATCTCTGTGAGTTCCAGGGCAACCAGAGCTATAAAGTGAGGCCCTGTCTTAAAAAGCCAAATAAAATAATAGTAATAATAACAACAACAGCTAGTTTTTCTGAGCTGGAGAAATGGCACGGTGGTTAAGAGCGCTGGCTCTTGCAGAGGACCTGGACTCAGCACCCATGTGACAGCTCACAGCATCCATAACTCTGGTTCTAGGAGATCCAGTGTCCTCTTTTGATCTCTGGGGGCATCAAGCACACATGTGGTTCGCATACGTAAAGGCAGGCAAAACACTCATACAGAGGTTAAAAAAAATCTAAATAGAAGAATTTTTAAAATTAAAACTTCCAAGTTGTGCAGTACTAGGGACTGAACTCAGAACCTAGACAAGGGCTGTATTGCTGAGCTGTATTCCCACACTCCAGTTTTACTTTTTTGGAGACAGCACCAACAGTCCTGTCCCTAGGATGACCTAGTCTCTTATGTCCCATTGAAATGCCCATTTGAGAAAGCTCAATGCTGTCAGGAGAATGTGCTGTTTATTTTGGGCAACACCTGGTTGCTAATAATAACAGGTCCCGAAGTCACTTTTCTTAGAGCAGTTACTAAAAAGGGTCTACACTTTTTTTTTTAATTTTTTTTTTATTTTCGAGACAGGGTTTCTCTGAAGTTTTTGGTGCCTATCCTGGAACTAGCTCTTGTAGACCAGGCTGGCCTCGAACTCACAGAGATCCGCCTGCCTCTGCCTCCCGAGTACTGGGATTAAAGGCGTGCGCCACCACCGCCCGGTCCGGGTCTACACTTTTGAATCCTTCCTTTGTCCCTTTATGGCAGTGTACGTATTTCTTACAGTTTAGGGGCATCCTTCACAAAGAGCCAAGGGCCACACATATCTTTGCAATGTAGTCATTAGGAAAGACAGGGCCTCCATCTCCTGGTCTTGGAGACATGAAAACGATCCGTTGGTCTAACTTTAGTCGGGTCTCTGACCCCCTCTCTAGGCCCACCTGCACACTATCTTGTCAAACCTGGTTTTAATAAGGAATTTTGTGCAGTAAGTTTACCAAGACCACTCCTCTACCCATCCTGCACATCAGGATTCTCAGTATAGGCACAAACCTTCCAGGGCTGTCTTCAGCAAGAATCCAGTTTGGCTTAACCAGTCCCGTTTGACCCTATTTTTCCCTCTTATCAGCATTCCATCCACTGACCCCAACACCGATCTTTGGCTATAAATTTCCTTTTGTTCACGCTGTAGTTGGAGTCCAATCTCTCCCCCAGTGCACTGGCCCCTGCATCTCGTTCTACAATCCTTATACAGTCTTCCTGACTGTTCTTTAACAAACCACGGAATACTTTTTAACACGGAGAAGAATCCTAACGCAATTGTCAACTAGAAACACCCTGGCTTATAGCATAGCATGACAGTGAGCAGCTCTTTCCCTTCTCTGACTACGGAACCCCCGTTCTCCTTCCTCACTCACATTCCCTTTAAAACACCTAAAGACCCTTACGCAATAAGGAATGCAGCTCTTGACTAGACAAAATCTTGTAACCGCTTTACCAAACACGGGCTGTGTTGGACAGAACCCAATGGAACGAGAACTTGGCCCAAGGGCGTGCTTCATTTCCAGGGAAAAGCCTGACCCGGCTAAGGCAGCCAGCACCAAGCAAAGACCCCACCTTGCAGCTCTTAGCCGCTGTCCATTTTGCATAAGTAGCAGGGGCATCTAGACCACCCATTTATGGAGTAGGGAGTGATACACTGGGCTTAGTTCGAGCCTCGTTCTCCTCCTCTAAGCGAGCAACGCTGAGATCCCCACCATTCACGGCGCAGCTGGCGCCCAGTGAGGCCAGCCACTTAGCGGGAGCCACGGCGCCGGCGGCAGGGAGGGAGCGGGAGTTTCGCTCACCTTTCCTGACACAGAGTCCGCCGGTTTCATTGAAGGGAGAGAAATCACCTTTGGACAAAGATTTTTTATTTTATTTTATTTTTTTAAATTTATTTATTTATTGAAGATTTCTGCCTCCTCCCCGCCACCGCCTCCCATTTCCCTAGCTCACCTTACTAGACCTGGATGGAGGTGGGTGGTCCTTGGACTTCCCACAGGTCAGGGAACCCTGATTGCTATTCGGGCTGATGAGGGAGGGGGACTTTTGTTTTTAATAACAATCCCCAGGTGCGAGAGAGCCGAAGCCGCCGAAACCAGAAGCACACACACACCACTTCCGGTTCACGCTTGGAAGGGACAGTCCGCAGCCACCGCCTCTATGCCGTAAAGCAAGATGTCCGCTCTCTTACGACACTATTGCTAGCACTTCCCTGGTCGGGAGGGACTCTAGGTCCCCATCACCCGCTGTAGTTTTAGTCAGAATCTCATATTCAGGCGTTCGTTTCACTTAGACGCGGTGGGGATGAACTGGGAACCAGGAAAGGCGATGTTGGACAAAGAGCAGCGCCATCTTGTACGGACGCTGAAGGCCAGCCTTCCGGACGTTGAGCCCGCCCAGGGCTATGCTTGTCAGTGAGGAAGGGAGGGATAGCGTTGTTACGCGATGGCATATTTCCGTTTCCTCTCCGCCGGGGCGTTTTTGGTTGGACAGTCTTGTTGCGGGGAGGGCGGGGGAAGATTGTTTGCTCCCTAGACGCTCCCCGCACAGCAAGGTAAACTGAGGTAAAGCCAGAACGGGGATTTTCTTTTTGCTCTTGGTCATTAGGGATGACTGGAACTCAGGCCTTGGGACTGCGGAAGAGTGTGGGATTGGAGCCTAGAGGCTCCGATCGTCCGCAGGACTGGTGAGGCGAGGTTGAGAGGCTTAGAAGGTGAATTGCTAAGCCGGAGAGGGTGATGGGGGGACCGGCTGGATCGAGGAGGGAGTGGATGAGAGGGTGGGGGCTCAGAGGGAAGTCTGGAAGATGCTGACTAGGGAGGGGCTGGAGTGAGAGGAACAGGGACAGGGGCAGAGTCGGACCTCAAGTCCTTGAGACCTGAGGAAAGAAGTTGAGGTGGGGACTGGTCGGACCACACAAGTGTGTGTTTGGGACACAGTGGTGTCTTCCGGAGACCCAGGACTTGGAAGAGGCTGCTGGCCAAGGTTCTGATGCTGACATCATATATAACTTGGCCTTTGTTTCTCCTGCAGCTCCCCAGAGGCTCATCTCTTAGCCTCTGCTCGGACTTAGCCGTCTCTCCATCTGCCACCGCAGCCTGGAGGCGCTTGCCTCCACCCTCCCGAATGGTGCTCCTCTTCGTAGGCCTCGGCCCAGGATCCAGGCCCCCTTTGCTCCTTGATTTGGGGCTGTTGCTGCTGGGGTCTCTCGGTGGACTCCCTGTGGTGGGGTGTGAAGAACTTTGGCACAGACCAGGCTTTAGTTATAGGGACCTCGCCAACACTTTGAATCTCGGCCTCTAACCGAGCGCGAGGCTCGTCCTGTGCCCTCTTCCCCCCTGCCTTTGAGAAGAGAAGCCCTTCTCTTTGACATCCAAAGCCCAGGAAGCCTCAAGCTGGGGCCCTGGTCCCAGCATGTCAGCCCTCTCTCGTGCATAGGGCTCTGCCCTCTTCCAGCCAGCATGGCTGATTTCAAAAAGGCTCCAGGAGGCCGAGAGACTCCCCAGGGGGAACTGCGGCCAGAGGTGGTAGAGGATGAAGTCCCTAGGAGCCCGGTCGCAGAGGAGCCTGGAGGAGGTGGAAGCAGCAGCAGCGAGACCAAGTTGTCCCCTAGAGAGGAGGAAGAACTGGATCCTAGGATACAGGTGAGAAGGCCGAGTGGATGGAGGGCAGGGAAGCCCAGGTTCCAGACTCGCTGAAGAGATTATGTCCGAGGAGGGGGGCCTTAGACTTACTCTCCCACAGTAGTGCACTGGGGTGGGGAAGGAAAACAGGTATGTGCACCAAGCATTGTGGTTTATCGTGACAAGTGCCAACAGAAGTGCTGATGGGGAGCCAGGGCCCTCCTCGGGGTATGCTGGGTGATGGTACACTTCAGGGCATAGAACCATTGTTCTTCTTTCTGACTAAGCAGAGGGACTGGGAGCCCCGATGTCTTGCATGTACTGGAGGCAAGAGGGAGTGACTGAGATTGGGAGGCAGTTTTGAGGGGATCTTTCCATTTTTCTGCCTTCTCAGCAGTGTCTCAGAATCTAGTTGTGCGATCATTCGGGTGTTTGAAAGGCACTATAAAAATTTCTGTCTGTATTTTTTTTTTTTTTGAGACAGGGTTATTTTAGACCATGGCGGCCTAGAACTCAGAGATCCGCCCGCCTCTGCCTCCCAAGTGCTGGGATTAAAAGTGTGACCTTCATGCCCAGCAGAAAGCTTCTTATATTGCAAGGATTTAGACCAGTTGGGATCAATCCTTATTATACATTCTTGGCTCTTGGGATTGTGGATTTACCAAAAGAATGGTAGAACAGTGTATCGCCGTGGAGTGTGTCTAGTCTAGTTGGTAAGGTGGGGATGGTTGTGTAAGAGACATCAGGGAAGTGGGTATGAAGAGACTGAGCGTTGTGGAGGAGATGGCTGGCTAGGTGAACTGAGCTATCTGTAGTGTTTCAGGGTGCTGTCTAAGGAGGACTCAGGGAAGTTTCTTGGGCAAATAATAGCCAGCATGTGCTTGTGTTTGGGGTCCAACTATGCCATTTGGGTAGGTTGCATCTCTGAGGTTCTGTTACTTGGGGTAGTGATTTATCTCCTTCTAGGTAGCCAGAGCATCCTAATGCTTGAATTCTTGGGCTTGTCTGTCAACAAACCTTAACTGGGTAATGCCAATGAATTGCAAAGAAAGCAAAGCTGGTTTTGGTGTGTGTGTGTGTGTGTGTGTGTGTGTGTGTGTGTGTGTGTGTGTGTGTGGTAAGGCTTCTCTCGGGCTGTTTGTGTGCTTGTAATGAAGGATTTGGTGAGCTAGTCTTTTCTGGCATGAGTCAGTATTTTATTTCTGCTGTACTTCATGGTGCTGAATTGAAAACAGCTCAGCTTCTCATGCTCATTCTAAAGACTTGTCCTCCACTGAGAAAACACCCAGAAAAGTCTGGAGCCTCTGCCTCAGCCCCATGATTTGTGATTGTTGAGAAAGTTAACTTTTTTTTTTAGTTAATTTGTCTATAAAGTGGGGGATTTGATTTGTCTGGTTTGCACAGCTCCCATTCACTGTGCACAGAAGTCTAGAATTCTTTTTTTCTTTTTTCTTTTTACAAATACTTTTGCTTGTTTCTTTGGTAACATTTATAGATCGTTAAGGAGCTCTATCTGTCTCTTGAGGAGAAGAGCGTATAATGCACTTCTTATACCTTCCTGAAACATCCCCTGCTCTGCTCTGGAGAAGCCTTCTCTCCTGCTTTCTTCCATCTTCTTCTCGCCTCTTGCCCTGTGTACTTTCCCAGTAATCATGGAGGCAAAGGAAGTAGAATGGAGAGCACGCCCAAAAGGTAACCACCAGAGTCCCTGTGGAAATGTAATCAGGTAGACTAAGACCCGCAGTTCTTACTGTGGTGCTGGTGCTGATGGGACATTTCTGCCACCGCAGTTCTGACAGACGCCCTCTGGGAGGGAGTGTTGGACGCCCTGAGGGCACATAAGGTCAGCTTTGCCTCCAGGGAGCTTGCAGTGTGACCTGTACTAGAGGGGCTAGTCTCTCCTGCTAAGCCATACAGCACTTAGTGGAGCGTGGTAGGCTGCACAGGGAGGGAAGGCCCCACATTCTGCCTCATTTAATGACATAGGCACAGATAGGTCAGTTCTTCAGCCTGACTTTGTAGACTTTGCTGTAGGAAAAAGCAGCCTGGTGGGAGGAATACCGCAGTTTTGAGGCGGTGGCCACAACATTTTGCCTTTTGTGTTTGTATTCTCTGGTGCCGAGGAGGTGAGTTAGCAAGTGTTCCGGCGTTTGTTTTAGTGTTGATAGTGCATGCCTGGAAAATGTGCATCAGCTCTTTCAGGGAGTGTCTGATTTTCGGAATTCTCAACACATTTAATGTGTCTCCATTAACAGATCCATCAAAACCCACTAGGGAGTTTTCAAAAACATTTCATTTACTCTGCCGAACAGGATAAGATGTGAAATTAAAGCCCAGCGGGCCGAGTCCACTAGGCAAGGGGTGGCCCAGAGGCAGGGCTCTGACCTGTTTTGGAATTTTTTGAATTTCTTGGAAATGCTTATCCTCAGGGTGGCCTCACCATAATGTGGGGCTGGGTTTCCATGGCTGACAGGCAGGTAGCTCTTGTCTGTCATCTGGTGGGATGTCTCTGGAAGTAGACTGGAGACTCGCCTGTACCTGCCTGTACTATCTGTTTACCCCTTCAGAAAAGGTCATCGTGTCTCCATCAAGGTTTCACTGGATCATTGGAGTTCCTCAAGTCCTCCAGCTTTTGGAAAGAGGGTTAGTGGATGAAGTGGGTGTGTTGGGCAGAGGGATTGGTGGTGCTAGGATGGGCCTTGCCCCCTCTGGTTTTCTCTGCCTCCTTGGGTGTTTTATTTTGTTTTTGTGAGATAGTGCTTCATGTAGTTGATGATCTTGAACTCACTATATAGCTCATGCTGACTTTGAACTCCTGATCCTTTTGCTTCTGCATCCTGAATCCTGGGATTATAGGTGTGTGCCACCATGTTCAGCTCTACTTTCTTTCCGATGGATACTTTTTAAAAAAGATATGTGGACACCCTTGCTTTACTCCCAATTCTTAGCGTTGTAATCTTCATCTGTTAGTTTAACTCTCAAGGTACAGTCATCACCACCTGGCCCTGTTTACTCATCTTCTGCTTGGGCTTTTGGTGGTTTGTGGAAGAGGACCAGGAGCATCCAAGGGTGGAGCAGAAACATTGTAGTCAAGCACCCATGCTTTGACTCAGTGGCCTGGCCTTCTGGGAATGCACCCAGAGTGCCCCAAGAAGGTCATCTTCCTGCTGGCTGCTGGCTTTCTGACAGATGATGCATGCTGACTCAGACCCTGTCCTCCCTGAATTCCATTTTCGCTGAGTGCCAGGAGTTCCTGGTGGAACAGGCCAAATGGAATGTGTTGCTGACTGTCCACAACAGCACTTTGGGTGCTCAGTGGCTACCCACTGTACTTCGCCAGGATGCTTCAGTGTGGCTGTTCCTCCCTGCTTACCATGTCCGTCTGTCTGTGGGGGCTTCTCTTGGTTCTTTGTGAGCTTTGTGAGCACTAGTTAGACCTGTCAGCAGGCTTTGTTGTTTCTTTCTTTCTTTCTTTCTTTCTTTCTTTCTTTCTTTCTTTCTTTCTTTCTTTCTTTCTTTTTTTTTTTGAGACAGGATTTCTCTGTATAGCCTGTCTGTCTCGGAACTTATTGGACACATGGGAGCAGTTTCCTGTACTTTTAGTTTTTCAGTGTCTTTTCAAAGTGTGCACGGGTGTGTCTGTTTATGAAATAAGTGAGCTCTTTCATTCCAGTCCAACCCCCTCCCCCCACTGGGTTGCTGGAAGGGCCAAGCCAGGCGAATGGTAGCCAGCATCACATCTGTGCAGAGGGGGCAAGATGGTGGAGTTGCTGTCTAATGGCTGTCATGGATGAACAGCAGGCAGACTGCATGGACTGGTGGAGCTGAGCACCTGCCCTGTGGAGCCTGTGGCTAAGTACCTGGCATTTCCCGATGCAGAGCCCTTGGCACAGCCCAGCACTCTAACGGGTATCCTCAGATTCCCAGGATCTGGGATTGAATGTGTTCTCTTAGGCAAGGGAGAATGGTTTGTAGCCAGCACCTTTCTTAGCTCCCTGTCCCATCACTGAGAGATCTAGGGTGGTTCCAAGCTCTTCTTTCAGGCCCAGGGACCAGGGAGACATTCCAACTAGTACGTCTAGTGATTTTTCTCCTGAGATTCCTCCTTGCCACTACCAGATCATTGCACGGAGGAAGAGGGGGTGGCTTCTGAGATGACTTAGTAGTAGTTAAGGGCATGTACTGCTCTTACAGGGACCTGAGTTAAGTTCACAGCACCCATGTTGGGCAGCCCATAACCAGCTGTAACTCTAGGGGAATTTGATGCCTTGGCCTCTGCAGGCACCTGCACTCACGTGCATACCCCTCATCCTATACTCATAATTAGAAAAATGAATAGGTAGGAAAAGTTATATTGCATTGGATGGGATCTGGTCAAAAAACCTCTTGGAACCTTTCCCTTCCCTGGTCTTTGGTCATCATCTTGATCATCCAACAAGCCCTTGTGTTTCTGTGTCCTGCATTTCCTTGGGGTCTTTCCCTTCTTCTTCCTCTTGGAACACAGTAAATAGCTTTTACTTCTGTTTCTGTGATCCCTCCAGCTTTCCTTCCATTGCTCGGATTTGTCACCTTACATCTCAGACTCAGTGGCCCCAGGCTCTAGGGATTCACTTTGCCAATTGGGTCTCTATTTTCTGCTCTTCCTATGGTGCCTGGATCACTGGTCTTTCTTTGTGCCCCTCAACTTGTCTCCCTGGAGCACTTGCTTTACTTTGCCTTCTTGCTGGGAAGAGGAGCTCCAGGCATCTTGCTCCGGCTTTTTCTAGCCCAGGTGGGTGACCCTGCAGTCTAGGGGGCCCCTGTACCCATTTTTACACAGGTTTACTGCTGCCAAGAACCTTTTGCTCACTGATGGGAGTCACCACCTCTGTGTGTGCTGTATTCTAAATTCTGCCTCCCTCCCTCCCTCCCTCCCTCCCTCCCTCCCTCCCCTCCCTCCCTCTCTCCCTCCCTCCCTCTTCTTTCCTTCCTTCCTCCGGTGCTCTTAACCTCTGAGCCATCTCTCCAACTCCACTCATTTTTTCCCCTCTATTTTCTACATTCTTTTTAAAAGATGTATTTATTTTATGTATGTGTCTTATCTGCATATATGTATGTGGACCATGTTCATGCAGTGCTCTTAGAGGCTAGAAGAGGACACTGGATCCCCTGGAGCTGGACTTGCAGGTGGTTGTGAACTGCCATGTGGGTGCTGGGTCCTGAACCTGGTACCTCTACAAGAGCAACATGTAGTCTTAAACCCCGAGCCATCTCTCCAGGCTCTGTGCTCACATTTTTTTTGGGGGGGTGGGGTGGGGTGTTTCTCGGTGGCTTTGGAGCCTGTCCTGGAACTAGCTCTTGTAGACCAGGCTGGCCTCGAACTCACAGCGATCCACCTGCCTCTGCCTCCCGAGTGCTGGGATTAAAGGCATGCGCCACCACTGCCCAGCATGCTCACATTTTTCTAAGTACTGAGCAGTAAGTATGTAGTAAGCATGTACTAAGTGTGTGACCCTCCTGGCCCAGGAAGGAGAATCCTTTATCTTCTAGAAAATTTCCCCCATCAAGAGGAAGTAGTGCATTCTGGTGGAGAGTGAGGCTTAGTGCTGCTGCTCTGTGTGTGGTAGGACCGCATTCCCTGAACTGGGGTTTCCTCATCCTTGCAATCTGACTAGTCAGTTAAGTGGAACTGTGAAGATTACATGAGACTGTGCTCTGGCCTGGACAGGGTGCCGCCAGAACAATCCCTCCTGCATTTCTTAGCCCTTTTCAAGTGACTCACTCTGCTCCCCAGTCTGCTGGGACTTTCTCTCTGTTTTTCCTCCCTGCCTAGCGTAGTTCACTTGAGGCTCCTCGCGCCTGTTCTAACTCACACCCTTCTTTGGCAGGAGGAGCTGGAACATCTGAACCAGGCTAGTGAGGAGATCAACCAGGTGGAGCTCCAGCTAGATGTGAGTGTCTCATTCCTCACGCCCTTGGGTTGGTCTCTGGGGATTTCTCTATTTGTGTTTTCCTAGGTTGAGACAGTGGTGTGTCTGAGAAATGAGATTCTGAGACCTGTATGCCTGCTCTGTATCTTCCCTTCCAGGAGGCCAGGACCACTTATCGGAGGATCCTGCAGGAGTCTGCAAGAAAGCTTAACACTCAGGGCTCTCACTTGGGGAGCTGTATTGAGAAGGCCCGGCCCTACTATGAGGCTCGACGACTGGCTAAGGAGGTATGCCTGTGTTTTTGCTGCTGTGACAAATACTGAGACCTTAGGGGAGGTAAGGGTTTCTGTGACTTACACTTCCAGGTCACGGTCCATCATTGATGGACGTCAAGGCAGCAACCCAAGCAAGAACTGGGACAGGACCCTGAGGAACCTGCTTGCTGGCTCACTTGAGGGCATATACTCAGCTAGCTTTCCTATATAGTCTAGGACCACCTGCTCAGGGAATGTGCCACTCATAGTGGGCTGGACTTTACATCAATTAGCGATCAAGACAGTGCCTTATAGACATGCCCACAGGCCAATCTGATCTGGACAGTTCCCCAGCTGAGATTCCCTTTCAGGTGACTCTAGGCTGTGTCTAGTTGACAACACTAAGCAGCAGGGCAGTTGGACCTACAATCAGGGAGGGCTTCCTGCAGGGACTGTTTCTGGACTCAGTCTCTGTATGGAGTTGAGAATAAGGCACCATACTTAAGGGTATGGACGTGCTCTGAACACCTGTGAGTTGAGGTTCTTATAGTTGTAGGAAATGGGCTCAGTGGATAAAGGCACCTCCTCCCTGGCCTGATGACGTGAGCTCATTCACTGGAATCCACATGGTGACTCCTGTGTGTTGTCTTCTGACCTCCACATGCATCGTGTGGCATTTGTGCTGATACACACACACACACACACACACACACACACACACACACACACAAATGTATAAAATGTAAGAAAATGGACTCATGGTCAAGAAGTGGTTGTTTGGAGGCATTGGGTCTTGTCCAGAAAATTTCAGTCTTACTAATGGCTTCATTCTTTCTATCCTTCCTTCTGCTTTCTCCTCCTCTTCACTCCTCTCTTCTACCCTCCCCTCCCCTCTCCTCTACTTCCTTGGGCTGGGATCAAACCCAGGGTCTTGGGAATACCAGACAAGAACTCTCCTGAGTTCTACCCATAGGCCTCACCTGCTGATGTTTAGATGTCTTCTGTGTTTAAATAGTTAGGGTGTATCTAGGATATCCACTCTGACATCCTACTGTTTTCTCTTTCTTTGTTTCTTACTCTCTTCCCTTTCCTTCCGATCCTTCTCTCCTTCCCTCCCTTCCTTCCTTCTCCTTTTTGAGACAGTGTCTCTCTATGTAGCTCTGGCTGTTCTGGAACTCTATATAGACCAGGCTGGCCTCAAACTCAGATTTGCTTGCTTCTGCCTCCTGAGTGCTGGGATTAAAAGCTTGGGCCATTATACCTGGCTTGATAATGCTACTGTTTTTTTTTTTGTCAATATTTATTATTATTATTATTATTGTTATGGAGACAGGGTTTCTCTGTGTAACAGTCCTGGTGTCCTCAAACTTGCTTTGTAGACCAGGCTGGCCTCAAAGTCACTGAGATCTTCCTGCCTTTGCCTCCCAAGTGTTGGGATTAAAGGCATGCACCACCACTTCCTTGGAATATTTATTGTTATTAATGGGAATAGGTTTTTGTTTACCTCAAAATATGTAAGCAATATGGTTTTTACACTGTATTATTCATTTAGGTATATATTATCACTGTACTATTACCTGTAATTCAAATTTCATTACAAACTTGTATACAACCTAGGCAATTCACACTTATATTTTGCATTTGAGAACCACTTCTTAGTAACTTGCATTTTTTTAGTTTTCATTTTGAACCAAATTTGCATTTAATAACAAAAAAGAACTTCTAATTATATATGAATTAAAATATAGAAATAGTAGTAAGAGGGAAAATCTGGTGTTCTCCTACTCCTCAGCAGCCTTTTTTTTGCTCTCCAGATATTTCTTAAATTTGCACATACGATAGATTTAGCTTTAAATATAATTTGATAATTAGCAGTCATTCAAAAACAAACACATGAACAAACTCATTGCTCAGGTTCTTTTACAATTATTTCTTCTTGAGTTTTTACAATTTTATTGATACTGCCAAATTTTATAGAGTTGCCTTTTTACAATAATTCTGTTTATAAAACTCATTTACTCTACAACCTATAACAAAAAGTTTGACTTGGTAATTTATGTCATTCACTTTATCAAATGTGCAACCTATTACTGCTTTAGAGAAGTGCAGGAGGTTGATTAGGTTGTATGAGAAGTCTGATCTTTTAAAAAAGTATGTACATGCCGAATTTGAACAGCTAAAATCCTTGAACTGATTCCTGATTCATGTGGCTGCTTAATCCTGTTTGTGCCCAGTGTATGTATGTCATGCCAACTCTAAAAGCCAGTTTGTTAGTTGCTATGAATCTGTTTCTTTGTATGCTATAAGCAACTAAGCATGCGTTCTTCCCTTTACTATTATTTCTAGATTTTGCTTTTTTTTTTTGTTTTAAAAACTACTTGGGTGTATATTTTACAAAAGTAGGGTCATATAATATGTGGTGTCTTTGTTCCTTCATCTTACCTGTGTTACTGTTTTTTTTTTTTAAATATTTTATTTATTTATTATGTATACAATATTCTGTCTGTGTGTATGTCTGAAGGCCAGAAGAGGGCACCAGACCTCATTACAGATGGTTGTGAGCCACCACGTGGTTGCTGGGAATTGAACTCAGGACCTTTGGAAGAGCAGGCAATGCTCTTAACCTCTGAGCCATCTCTCCAGCCCCCTGTGTTACTGTTTTACAACATAATACAAAAGCTCTAGACAGCCACCTCTGGTGACGAAGTCTTTCTGGGGCTGAGAAATGGTTCAGTTGTGAAGAAGTGTTTTGCTACTGAGTCACACCCCTAACCCTGTGTCATACTTTATAAGCTTCCTTCCTTCCCTCCCTCCCTCCCTCCCTCCCTCCCTCCCTCCCTCCCTCCCTCCTTCCTTCCTTCCTTCCTTCCTTCCTTCCTTCCTTCCTTCCTTCCTTCCTAGGTATTTATTTATTTGAGACAGGGTCTCTCCATGAGTCCTGGTTGTTCTGGAGTATATTATGTGGACCAGGCTGGCCTCAATCTTGAACTCACCGAGTTCTGCCTGTCTCTGCCTTCTTAGTATTGGGATTAAAGGTGTGTACCGTCACTCCCAGCTGTGCTGTTTCCACTTGTAAGACATACTCTTTTCCCTTTTCTGTCAACCTGGAAGTGTGGGTTTGCTTCCAGGTTTTTGCTTGCCTAGTACTGGTTGAATATCTCTTATCTTAATTTTTTTTTATTATTTTTTTTTTATTAAAGATTTCTGTCTCTTCCCCACCTCCGCCTCCCCTTTCCCTCCCCCTCCCCCAATCAAGTCCCCCGTCCCTCGTCCCTCGTAAGCCCAAAGAGCAGTCAGGGTTGCCTGCCCTGTGGTATGTCCAAGGACCACCCACCTCCATCCAGGTCTAGTAAGGTGATCATCCAAACTGCCTAGGCTCCCGCAAAGCCAATAGGTGCAGTAGGATCAAAAACCCATTGCCATTGTTCTTGAGGTCTCAGTAGTCCTCATTGTCCACTATGTTCAGCGAGACCGGTTTTATCCCAGGCTTTTTCAGACCCAGGCCAGCTGGCCTTGTCTTATCTTAATTTTGGATAGAGGATGTATCAGATGTTAAACTGGTAACAGATGCTATGCTTGATCTTAGCCAGTGAGCTGAGAAGCAGACTTTATCTTAATTTTGGGCTAAGAAATATTTTGGACTCTTTTCCCAGATTTTGGGATATATGTCTATATATAATGTCCTACCTTGGAGATGACAATCTAACTGAAACCCGGAACAGGGTTTGTAAATTTCATAAGCATCCTTTACATATAACCTGATATACACAAATATTTTTATTTAAAAATAGTTGTTTTATTTATGCGCACACGAACACACACACACACACACGCACACACAGTCTGGCTAGATGTCATGGGGCCACCATGCCCTGGCAGCAGTATCTTCTCCATGTTTCTGCATCTCTTTTTTGAGTCTGTAGAGCGTTGCTTTGATGGCATCTATTTTTAGTGTGGTTTGGGAACTGGAGCTGACAGTATAAGCGGGTCCCTCTTTGTCTTTCCTTACCCCTTTGAGGCTTACCTTATGGGTGACTGGGGTCCTTCAGGACTCTCCATCCTGATGGCCCTCTCCCCACAGGCCCAGCAGGAGACACAGAAGGCAGCATTGCGCTACGAGCGGGCTGTGAGCATGCACAATGCCGCCCGGGAGATGGTTTTTGTGGCTGAGCAGGGTGTCATGGCTGACAAAAATCGACTGGACCCTACTTGGCAGGAGATGCTCAACCATGCTACCTGTAAGGTAAGGGGCTGCTCTGTTTTACATTGCTTCGTCTTACCTCCTCACCCCTTCTGCTCACTCTCCCCCTCCAGCCTTCCCTTAGCTTTGGTTTCATTTAGGGCGGAATCTGTCCTACCACTGCCCTGCTTGCCCTCCAGTGCTTCCATTCTAACATTTCCCTCTTAGGAGGCCTCCCCTACTCTCTGTCCTCTGGATGGGGCTGACCCATGAGCTGTTTCCAGGCAGTGGCTTTGGATTCAGTATCCACGTGTTAGGTTCAGCTGTGTAACTCCCTGTTCCTGTTTCCAGGAAGTTTCTCTTCACTGTCTTGCACTCTGCCAGTGTATCTTGGAGGGTTGACTTATGTGCCATTTCCAGGCTCCTAAAAGTAGACTGGGAAAGGGGGCACCCTGGCATGGGCTCACTGTGCCTCCTTTAGCTTGTCCGTGGCATGTGTCAGCTCCTGGGTAGTGACCGTGTCTTGCAATTTTGGATGCCTAGAGAAGACACTTTATCTATTGTGAGCTTCATGAATGGGTTTAGGTTCGTTGGGTAACCATAGGGATGGGGGCACCCACGAGCTTGTCTGGTTCTCTACTTCTCCTGGAAATCTCCTGGTTCCATGCTGTTCTGGGCTACACACAGATATGGAGCGTGTGGAAACTAGGAGAAGTTAGCGTGCCTCCGCAGCTTTCCATAGGCAGTGCCTCCTGTCCTGTACTTCTAGCCACTGTCACTGAGGGGTCCCTCAGGATTATTTGGTTGCTCAATTGCAGTGTGCTTGAGGGTGTTCAGCCACTCTTAGGGAATGAGCTGGCTGTAAGTAACACCCTTCCATGGTATCAGCAAAGCTGAGTGGCATGTCATACAGGCGATGACAGGCAAGACTGAGGGGAAGAGGTGTTTACAGAGGCAAGTGCTTGAGATCTGTGTCCAAAAGAGATGGTAAGAAGCTCTTGCTGTCCCCAATCGCTGTCCGTCTCACTTTGTAGACAGTGGGGGTGGGGGAGGGGTTTGCGGACATTCCTTTTCAGATTCCCCCAGGGCAGTGTGCATATTGGCAGCCTAGGGCTGATCCTGAGATGTATGTATGCCAGCTCATTGATGTGTGTCCTCCTCCCTATCCGGGCCAGGTGAATGAGGCAGAGGAAGAGCGGCTTCGAGGTGAACGGGAGCATCAGCGTGTGACTCGGCTATGCCAGCAGGCTGAGGCTCGGGTCCAGGCCCTGCAGAAGACCCTCCGGCGAGCCATTGGCAAGAGCCGCCCCTACTTTGAGCTCAAGGCCCAGTTCAGCCAAATCCTGGAGGTAGCTAAGCTTGAAGGATGGGCCGGTAGAGGAAGTGCTGGTGTGCTTCTTTGGTCAGTGCTGGGGACTGATGCGGGTAAAACCTTGCCAGATCAGCCAGTGCTCTAGCAAGTGCTCAAAAGGACCCTGCAGGAGTGGGAGGCCCGAGTGATCGGTTTGAGCTGGTAGAGAACATTGATCAAGAAGCAAAGGTAAATGAGGAAAGTGAGAATTGGTGGAAGCTGGGAATGGGGGCAAACCAGCCAGATGCAGAGGAAGAATGGAGAGAAAGGGAGAAGGAGGAGGAGCCAATGGGAGGAAGGCTGGGTGGGGCTCAGGTGAGGAGGGACATTCAGAGGGTGTAGCAGGGCTGGAAAAAGCATTCGGTTCAGTGTTGCCGAGGGTATCTAGGGGCTCTGGGGTAGGAGGCTGACCTTAGGGAAGAGTGCTGAGTGGGTTCAGAAGACATCTTATGGGTTACCTGTCTCCCCTTGCAGGAGCACAAGGCCAAGGTGACAGAACTGGAGCAGCAGGTGGCACAGGCCAAGACCCGCTACTCAGTGGCACTGCGTAACTTGGAGCAGATCAGCGAGCAGATTCATGCCCGGCGCCGGGGCTTGCCTCCTCACTCCTTGGGTCCACGACGATCCTCCCCTGTGGGGGCTGAAGCTGGTCCTGAGGGCATTGAGGATGGGGACAGTGGGATTGAAGGGGCAGAGGGCGGGGGCCTGGAAGAGGGCAGCAGCCTTGGGCCTGGTCCAGGCCCAGATACGGACACACTGAGCCTATTGAGCCTGCGCACCGTGGCCTCTGACCTGCAGAAGTGTGACTCAGTGGAGCACCTGCGTGGCCTCTCAGACCACGCCAGTCTAGATGGCCAGGAGCTGGGACCCCAGAGTCGGGGACGCCGGGGAAGTGACGGTGGAGTCCGAGGGGGCCGGCACCAGCGCAGCGTCAGCCTGTAGCTTTGTGCGGTGTGCTGGCTTGACTTCAGTATGGGCAATCAGGGCCCCCAGGCCTTTTTCTCCTCGAGTCCTGTCTGCCCCAGGTCTGGTCTGCAGCCTTGCCTGGGCAAGGTCAGCTGTGTCTCAGTCCTCTGTCCCTAGCTTTCTCACTGTTCCTTCTCAGGAGGCAGCTCTCTCTTTGCCTTACCCACCCAGAAGGCTTGCGCTCTGGCCCTGTCTCCTCTTTCCCTCCTGGCACTTGAGTCTCTCTGATGCTCTCTGATGTCCTCTTCCGACCTGACTTCTATCTGTCTGACTTTTCCCCTCAGGGAACTTGGTCAAGAAAAGATGCAGGAAGGTCATGTGAGAACACGTGTCCTAGCCCAAGTGGTTGGACAGGCCCTCACCTGTTGCTTCCTGGCATCGTCTTCCCAGAAGGCAGCTCCCCAGGGTGCCCTAGATATGCTGCTGAGTGCCGGCAGCCTGTGCTCCTGTCCTTCTGTCCTAGCCTGCCTGTGAGCAATGTATAAACTGTCTGTGTGCCTCTGGAAGACACTACCTTCTGTCAGTGCACCCTTTGTGACCTTCGCTGCTGTGCTGTGTGTCCACAATTCAGTGTCAGGTGGAGGAGCTCAACTTTGTTACCAACCTGGCGATTAGGACCAACTCAAATGGCCCCTGTCTGTGTGGTTTGTCTCCAGCTGGGCTGGGCCCTTCTCATTGCCAAGGTGCTAGTAGGTCCCTGATGGGGTCTATGCTGGAGGGTAGAGATGTGAGATTCTCAAGGCTGAGACCTTGCCATCCCCACCCGCCTCCTCGTGTGTGGCTCTGGGCTTCCTTTTTTTGGGTAGAGGTTGGACTGGAGCTTGGCACCCTCCTACAGGGTGGCATTAGGGAATTTGGTGCTCAATTGTTCTTTAGTGCTCTTCCTCACGCCAGATAGTACCTACTCCAGGAACCTTTGGGGAGCGCTTTAAGCACAGGTGCAAAGCCTCCCGTGTGTGGGTGGAGTTGACCTGAAGTGAGAGGTCCCAGCCTCAAAGAGCAGCTCTGGGTGCTGGTGCTCCTGGGTCGTGTGAAGGGAAACCGCACCAGATCAGGGTGCCTTGGAAGAGCTGACCTCCTGCTCCATCAGGAGGATGGAGAGGGGGCTTGCCCAGGACTGGGAGAAGAGCACCCATGTCTCGCATGGCAGCTCCCAATTTTCAGGTTTGAGGATGGTCACAATGAGAACCGTGGGGTTTGAGGTGGCTGTTCAGGAAGAAGAGAAATGAGGACACGCGTGTGCGAGTGCATGTGCTGGTGTGTGTGGGAAAGGGTCAGTCCTGGTTATTTAATAAAATAGTTTATGTAACAGCCGTGAGTACTGTCTGGTCACACACAGGCTATGTGGACAAGGCTGGGGAACCGGTGCCCAGAAGTCTGTGTGTGTAACGAGTGCTGGGGTGGGCTTGCTGCAGAGGGCCTGCAGGGTTGGAGTGACCATTGTTGGGACTAAGACTCCAGAGTGCTGGCATGACACATAGTGTTCTGGGTGTGTCCACACATAAGCATTAAGGAAGGGGAGGGATCAAATTAGGGATGTGACATTGAATCTGCAATATTAATGACATATTCATATAGGTAGTGACTCCTGACTTGGAGCATGTCTGGTTATAGGAGGAGAGGTCTGAGTGTATTTAGACAAGGATGGAAAAGACCTGTGAAAAATCCAGGAAATCAGGTCCACAAGGAGCCTTGGAGGTGAAGATTGGACTGGAGCTGAGCTTTGCCACTTTCCAGTGCCTTCTAAACAGATGTGACCCACATCTGTAATCCTATCATTCAGGAGAAGAAAGGATGATCAGAAATTTGAAGTCACCTTCAGCTACATAGAGTTTGAGGCCAGCCTGTGCTACATGAGACCCTGTCTCAAAAACAAAGCCATGATCAAAAGACTTTGGTCTCCATTACAGCTGGGGCATGCCGCTAGCCTTTAGAGCTGAATTGAGGTAGTGGATCAGCCAGGAGAGAAAGAGAATTACCAGTGTGGTGGGGCTTTAGGTGGCAGGGAAGGGCAGGGTGGAGGCCAAAGGTCAGAGGTACAAGCAGAGTAGTGATCCTGTGGGTACAACAGCATTCACTTTTGACAGGCACTGTCCAGGTCTTCCTTTGAGGCCGCCTTCCCCGATCTATCAGGAGTTTGTGGATAGACTTAAAAATTAGTTGTCTGCAGTCAGATGTGGAATGAGGCATCCTGGATATAGTGAGGTAGTTACTATAGTTAGACTTGGTGGAGTATTTTATGTTAAAAAAAACCCACCTAAAATGACTCTTGGCAAACTTAGTATAATATAGTTCTCAGGAGTGAGCTTTTGAGGTGGTGCTGGCCAATCCCTGGGAGCAGGCAGAGTCCTTAAAGCTCCTGATAGAGTGGAGCCTCAGGGAATGCTTGGGCTGTTTTCACGTGCTTTGTCCTAGGCCTAGTCACCTGCCAGATAAGGTGCGTGAGCAGAAACTAGGAAGGTCAGAAAATGTCATGAAATGACCAGCCTCTCCGGAGGTGCTCCCCTACAGCAACCCCCATAAAGCTGCAATCCCACCTTGCTAACAAGGGTGCTTTTTATGTAACTAGTATCTCTGACCACACACACACACATTTGTGATGTCTCATTCTCCTGTCCACACTGTCATTCCACATGCCACCTGGGGTGAGTTCTAGATGGTGTCATTTCTGTTGAAGGGCTGGAGCTTCAGGCTCCCCTATGCTCAGCACACTCCTTGTACCCGATAATCTGTAAAGGTGTTTTTGCTGTTTGTCCCCCTTGCAATCCAAACCTACAGCAGTCGACTTGGTTAGGAGATCAGTATTGAGCGGTACAAAGCCCCAGAGTCAAGTCTTCCGTCTTTTGGGGAGAGCTCACAATTTTTTTTTTTATTGAAAAAAAATTTTTTTTCGCCTCCTCCCAGCCTCCCATTTCCCTCCCACTCCTCCCCTCCCCCCACTCCTTTCCCCCTCCCCCCACTCCTCTCCCCCACCCTCTCCAGCCTGAAGAGCAGTCAGGGTTCCCTGCCCTGTGGAAAGTCCAAAATCCTCCCCCCTCCATCCTGGTCTAGGAAGGTGAACATCCAAACTGGCTAGGCTCCCACAAGGCCAGAACATGAAGTGGGAACAAAACCCCATGCCATTGTCCTTGGCTTCTCATCAGCCCTCATTGTCCGCCATGTTCAGAGAGTCCGGTTTGAGAGCTCACAATTTTATCTATCATAGTGCAGCTGTGTGTAGCCTGGATGCTACAGTGACTCTTGTTGACGACTAGGAAATGTTTACAGAGATTGCATTTTCTTCTCTTGTATGTATTCGACAGCTTAACGACTGTGACTTGGAGCAGGAGGGTGCTTCTCTGGCTGTCACTCATGCTCTATCTGCAGCAAGCAGAAGCCACCCGAAATCGGCAATTCCCTTGCATCCCGAATGTGACTCTGCCCTGATGGTCTGTGCGCACATGGACGAGTCACTCCGCTCCCAGTCCCTGTCCCTGTGTGCTTGGAGGGGGCTGGATTAGGTAGCGAACCTCAGGTAGTCAAAGGCACTGAAGTGGCAGTGAAGACTGCCCTGTCCGGCGTTTGGTGCTGATGTAAGATAATGAATGTGGTCATACAGAGTATGGGCTGGAGGCGGGGCAAACTGGGAAGATGGATAAAGTCCAGTAGTGGTAGAGTAGTAGCTGTTGCTGCTGAAGATTCTGCTTTCTGTGTGAGGCGATGCCTGCTGGTGTTGAATTTCTCCTCTGGGGTAGACAGGTGTGCTCATCACACAGTATGAAAACAAGCAAGCAAACAGTTGATATATTGAAGTATAACGTGGAGGAAGGGGTCATCAAGAAGAGTTTCTTTTCTAAGTAGGAGAGAACACTCAAGACCTAGGATGCAGTGAAGGAGCAGGGCCCTGGAGTGTCTCACTCACCTGCTGCCTTATTGTGAATGCTCTGTCTAGGTCACATTTCATCCATAAGGCATGAAAAACATTCAAATTGCATATTGCTCCTAAAAAGATTAACTTCTGGCTACTTAGATTAAAACTATAGCTGCGAGAAAAATAGTTGTTCAGGCATTTGAACATTCTTATTTATAGTCCTGGGGACTGAACCTACTGAATTCAGGATCTGCTACTGAGCTACACTCCACTCCACTCCACTGATGTCCACCCCATGCCCCATCATTGAGCTACACCCTCATTCTGCCTAAGCCTTTATGTTAGTAAAATACTAGGGATTCAGATTACAAAAGTAACAACTGCTTATAAAAAATCCAAACAGGACAAAATGAAATAGAGTGAAGAACCTGTGAGTCTCCTCTCATCCCATCTCTCATCCTCACGAAAAACCACATCTTTTCATGGTTTATTAGGGTCCCGTCTTTCCATATCTTTTCTTCTGTTCAGATGCAACACTCACCTGGACTTGGCTCCTATCACACTGTGTTGTAACCTGCAGGTGCACTTCTTGTGTCTTTGACATCTTTGCATGTTGGCGGGACAGTAGTCTATCCTTAGCCATCCCCTTAAGGCCGAGTGTGGGATCTCAGCACTGAAGCTGAAGCAGGAGGATCAAAGTTCAAGGTCAGCTTGGGCTACATAGTGGAGCCAAAGGTCTACCTGAGCTGCAGGAGAACTTGTCTTAAAAAACTACAGGGGCTGGAGAGATGGCTCAGCAGTTAAAGAGCACTGTGAGTGAGTGAGTATGTGTGTTGGGGCCGAGGAAGCATCATACACACTAACAGCCTGTGCAGACATCAGAGGGCAGTCTGTGGGAGTAGGCTGTCTCCTACCTCGTGAATCCAGTATATTGAACACAGGTCTCCAGGTTTGGCTGCAAGTGTCTAACAGCTGAGCCATCTCACTGGCCCTCCTGGTAGGATGCTAACATACCCATATGCATCTCAGTCATCCTGATAAATTTATAGGTGGGACCCCTTTGCTCCCAGAAAAGTCATTTATCAGCCCATGTCATGTGGAGCTGGATAGATGGTTACATTGCTTATCCCCACCCCCCCCAACCAGGTTCACAGTGCATCCTAAAATGGACTCAAAAGCTACTTACCCTCGCAGAGCAAGGCACAACCTGAAAAAAGTTTTACACTGTGTGGAGTGACTTAGAGCAGGACATAGCCTGAGGTTAACACAGAATAGTTTTTGTGAGATTGTCTGGGAGTGGTGGGACCTGCCTGACCTGTGGTCGTATATATTCTGGCCTTAAGACTAGTTAACTGTTCTTTAGCATTCTTAGTTGCAAGTGCTTTCATATAAGAGAAATATTAACTCTATGCCTTCAAGTTCACAGTAAATGCCAATTGTGCTGCTGTCTTAAGAGGCTTCAACCAGGTTCTAGAGTGAAGGGCTCTTTCTTTTACTTCCCCATATCTTTATAAATGTCCCCATATTTCTATCCTGTCTTAGACAGGGTTACTGTTGTTGCAATGAAACACCATGACCAAAGATACTTGGGGAAGGAAGGCTTCATTCAGCCTACGCTTCCACATCAGAGGACATGATCAGAGGAAGTCAGGACAGCAACTCAAATGGGAGGGGCCTTGAGGCTCTAACTGAGGTAGAAGCCATGGGAGCAGTGATGCTTACTGACTTGTAACTCATGACTTGCTTGGCCTGCATTCTTAGAGAACCGGGATCAGCAGCCCGGGGATGACCCCATCCACAATGGGCTGGGCCATCCCTGCTCAACCACTAATTAAGAAAAGGCCCTACAGCTCCATCTTATGAAGGCATCTTCTTAATTGAGCTCCCCTCCTCTCAGGGGATTATAGCTTGTGTCAAATCGACATAAAACTATCTTAAAAGTTAGCTTATCTAGATTTTATTTTTTTGTGTATGTTTCTGTGTGTGCCTGAGGAGGGCCAGAAGAGGGCACCAGATCCCCTGGAACTGAAGTTCCAGGTAATGGTGAGCTGTCCTGTGTGCGTGCTGGGAACTGAACTCATATCCCCTGGAAGAGCAGCACACACTCAACTGCGGAACCACCTCTTTACCCATGTTTGTCTTTTTAATTGACATGTTGAGTTTGGGTGGCAGAGCCTAGCTTGTTGAGGCTGTCAGGCTCAGGCTTGACTGAACTCTAAAAACAAACATAGAACTCTGAAATAATCTAAGAAAACACAAAGTATGCGCAGTACCAGAGAGGAAGTGAGCCTCAAGATATGTGTGATTGGCTGGGAGAAGCAGGAGACGGTTCCTTAGGGAAATGCCCAGTGTCTTGTAGCATAAATGTTGGCAGAGGCGACAGTATTGTACACAGCCACACTGGCTTTATTACCCTCGCTTATCTTGACTTGCCTTCGGTTCCTAGGTGTGGGGCTGTTCCTGGGGCTCACTGAATTCTTCAGCTGCTGACAGATAAGAGCTTTATGGACCTGGTGTCAGGGAAATCACCAATAAATGGAGTTTTAGACAGGCCTCACCCTCCGTTGGCTCCAGTGGAGGCTGTTATCTAACACTGTAACAGGAAGCCAGACCCCGTGAGGGAAACAGAGTACACAGTATAGAGAAGGCTTGGGGGAGAGGAGTCACATTCCTGGAACATCTTTAAAATTTTTGCTGGAGGTGCTGGAGAGATGAGTTAAGAATGCTGCTGGTGAGCCTGGAGAGAAGGCTCAGCGGTTAAGAGCACTGCCTGCTCTTCTAGAGGTCCTGAGTTCATTTCCCAGCAACCACATGGTGGCTCACAGTCAACTGTAGTAAGATCTGGTGCCCTCTTCTGGCCTGCAGGCACACATGCAGACAGAACACTGTATACATAAGGAATAAATAAATCTTTTTTAAAAAATGCTGCTGGCTGCTCTTCCTGAGACCGGAGTTCAATTCCCAGCACCTACATGGCAGCTCACAGCTGTCTGTAACTCCAGTTCCAGGGGATCTGACACTCTCACACCAATGCACATAAAATAAAGTTAAATCATTAAAAAAGAAATACGAGGTCTTGTTCATTCTCTTAGGGCTTTTATAAAAAAAGATTGCTCAAATTAAAAAAAAAATTCCCTGGAAAGAACTCTATTAGGAAGAGGGCTGGGAGAATGCACCTGAAGATTTGCCTGTAAATTCTACAAATCACACGCCTGGAACTCAGCAGGCTCAAAACATGCCATTTGCTAGTCAAAATGCAGTTGCTTAGCATGGAGCTTTTATGTCTCATAGGATTTTTCTCTTATTATTTTATGTGTCTTTTGTCTGCGTATGTGAGCAGTGCTCGTGAGACCAGGCCAGAAGAAGGTGTTGGAGCCCCTGGAACTGGAGTTACAGACAGTTGTTCCCATGTAGGTGATGGGAGCCGAACCTAGGTCCTCTGCAAAGAAAGGCAGCCAGTGCTCTTAACTGATGACCTACCTCTCCTTCACTCATTTTTTTTGTTTGTTTTATTAAGAGATGTGTGTGTGTGTGTGTGTAGGTGGTTGTGTGTGTTGCTCTGTGTGTGTCTGTGTTGGGTATTTGTATGTGATGTGGGTGCTTTCGGAGGCCAGGAGAAGGCATTGGATGTCCTGGAGCTGGAGTAGAGGGAGTTATGAGGTGTCTGAAGACCCAAGCAGGGTCCTCTGCAAGAGCAGGGAATACTCTTAACAACTGAACCCTTTCTCTAGTCACTTACTGTTTGTTTTAATGGAATGTGTTGGATGTCTCCACAGTTCTGTTTAGGTGACTGCAGGGCGGGGAAACTGCTGCTGCTATTGATGCAGAACACACTAATATTATTGGTACATTAACTCACACACATATACATGCATATATTTTGAAGTTTTGGAAATTTAGTTGTGTTGTCAAATTTGGTGAAAAAAAAAAGACTCTCCCATCTTACCGTGTTGGGTTGGTATTATAGAGAAACTAACAGCTGTATTGGTCTAGACACATTAAACTTACCACCCCCCTTGTACAGAGCTAACTCAAGGCACTAAATGTGTAAGTTCTTATCTATGGGTTTGACTACAGAAGCTAACATTCCACTCTCGAAGTAATGAAGGAAACATTGCTGCTCTCCTGAAGACTCTCGGGCTGTGAGACGTCCCTGCTGCGTGGGATGTGCCTTTTCAGGTTTGAACATCAAACACCCATGGTGCAGTGAACACAGGGAAAGGCCTATTTACCTCCCAAATCTTAAACATGGTTCAGAGCCTGCAGCCTAGAGAAGGAATTGAAATTTCCCTGAGAATCTCATGGGAGAAGGAAAAGGCTGAAGCCTGGTGCTAGCCAGAGGGGGAGCTTGTCTTCTGCACGATTCCACACACTTCTGAGGACTCGTCACCTTGCAGGGGACTGGAGCTGAGATGAGCAGGACCACACCATGATCAGGACTTGGTAGCAATGCAGACCTCATGTTAGGACACCAAAGATGGACTGGGCGGGGGGATGGGGTCGCTGAGTTTTCCTGTTCATTTTCACAATGTACAAGTTCCGAGATGACTTTTTGGCTGTTGCTGACTCAGCTGACCTCCCCTGGGAAGTGTGTGCGCAGACTCCTGATACAGCCACCGCACACATGGAGCCTACTTTTGCAAACAGGGGCTTTATTGACCATGGAGCACTTGTGCTGGGTACCTCAAACTCCTTTCATCCTGTGTGTTTTTTGAGGACTTTGAACCACAAGATAATTTTGGAAAAGCCTTCTGTGACAGTCCACTTATGCTCTACATAAGCCAGATGGACACATTTGAGGTAAGAAAAAAAAAAAGACTTGAATTGGGTTGGAATTGTGTACCTGAAACCAGGCTGAACTCTGGACATACCAGCCACTTTCTGCTTCTGGATCTAAGTGACAGTCTACAAAAATCAGATAGGAAATACTGGCTCTCTACTGCCCATGCCACCAACATCACATGTTGGAAATTCACATGTAGTTCCTAACATAGCACCAGTCCAGAGGAAGTTATCCCAGTGCTTCAGAAGGCACGGGAAGCCTGGGGAGCAGGTACGGGAGATTCCCTTTGTGCTTTCTGCCCTCACTGGTTCTTCTGCTTATTTTCCCTTCAGACCTACTACTCCTCCACAATTCTCCATTCTAGTCATTGATTATGACAAACCAAATAAAACAAAAAATGCAACATTTGTGGTCCCCAAATAAAATAAAATAAAATTGTTGAACTGTCATAAATTTTCTAAATTTATTTTTTTCCATCCTTCCTTTCTTTTTCTTGGTTTTCTTTTTCCTTCCTTCTTCCTCCCTCTTTCCCTTCCCTCCCTCCCTCTTCTATCCCTCCCTCCTTTATTTATTTATTATTTATATATATATATGTACACACACACACACACACACACACACACACACATATATATATAGTAACAGCCCTGGCTGTCCTGAAACTTTCTCTGTAGTTCAGGCTGTCTAGAACTCAGATCCTCCTGCCTCTGCCTCCTCAGTGCTGGGATCAAAGGCCACTATGCCTGGCTTTGGTTCTCTCTCTCTCTCTCTCTCTCTCTCTCTCTCATGTGTGCGTGTGTGTGTGCTGTGTGCATGCGTGCATGCGAGAGTGAGTGGGGAGAACTCAAGTCACAGCACATGTGCAGTGGTCAGATCGCTTGCTGCTGTGTTGTGTACTCTAGGTGAGCTGACCTACAAGCTCCTGGGAGCTTCTCCTGCCTCTGCCTCCCACCTTGTCCTAGGCATTCTGGGATGACAGCTGCATGGCACACATCCAGCTCTGTATTCTGG
>JABTXL010006756.1:137283-166843 GCA_025134845.1 Neodon shergylaensis
ACAGCACCCTGCCATCCATGGTCCTGCATCCTGGTGACTTAGCAACAACACTCTGCCATCCATGGTCCTGTATCCTGGTGACCAGCTTTTATTGAGTCCTGATATAAGTGTATGGTCCCTGGTGGCTCAAAACTACCCCATTTCTCCTTTCTTTAGGTGACCATTAACTAGACAAGTTAGTGTAACTTGATAATTCACACATTTCATCAAATCTGTGAGCTTCCATTTTCTCTAATTGTGCTATTTGGTGTCTCACTAGATCAGCACGGTGTCCCCTAAACCCGGAGGCCCCACCTGTCAGTATATAAATGCCCCAGGTTCTCTTCAGCTGTTTGTTACAATCAGTAGGGACTGTGTGGGTGTTGTTGGCACGAGGTGGGGTGTAAGGGATAAAAAACAGCTGTACAATGAAGTTGCAGGGCAGATCTTAATCTGTGATACACTGTGGCAACGGTGATGTGGTAGGAGCTGAATCAGCCTCCGTGTACACGGATGCTTACGTTTTAATCAAATGCATTTCTTTAGCAGGTATGGGGTTGGGTTATGTGGTGGTTCAATGAGAGTGGCTCCCATAGGCTCAATATTTGAATGCCTAGTCATCAGGGAGTGGCCCTATTTGAGGAGGATTAGAAGGATTAGGAGGAGTGGCCTTGTCTGAGTAGGCGTGGCTTTGTTGGAGGGAGAGTATAGTTGGGGGTGGGCTTTGAGGTTTCAAAAGCCCACCCTGGCCTCAGCATCTCTGTCTCTCTCGGCCTGTGGATGAGGATGTAGCTTTCAGCTATTTCTCCAGCACCATGGTGATAGTGGACTACACCTCTGCCACTGTAAGCAAGCGCCCAGTTAAATGGTTTTTAAAATTAGAGTTGCCTTGCTCATGGTGTCTTTTCATAGCAACGGAACCATGACTAACACAGAAGTATTTTTAGGTGTAGGAGTCATATCGTTACCACTCCCTTTTCTTTATTACTGTTATTCTCAAGTCCTGCCCACAGGCACACACATGCGCGTGCACACCTACACTCACACCCACACCCATGTTATGGTACATGTATGGAGGTCAGGGGACAACAAGTTGCAGGAACTGGTTTTCTCTTTTTGCTATGTGGGTCCCAGGGACTGAACTCAGGTGGTCAGGTTTGGTAGTAAGAGCCTTTACTGACTGAGCCACCTTAAAGATTTATTTATTTATTTATTTATTTTGTTTTTCGAGACAGGGTTTCTCTGTGGCTTTGGAGCCTGTCCTGGAACTAGCTCTGTAGACCAGGCTGGTCTCGAACTCACAGAGATCCGCCTGCCTCTGCCTCCCGAGTGCTGGGATTAAAGGCGTGCGCCACCATTGCCCGGCTAAAGATTTATTTTTATTTTAAGTGTGTGTTTTGAATGCATGTATGCATGTATACTATGTGCATGCCCGGAGGGCAGAAGAGGGTGTTGGATGCAGCTGTTGTGAGCCACCCAAGATGGGTACTGGGAACCAAAGCCAGATCCTGTGCAAGTGTAGCAAGTGCTGTTAATTCCTGAGTTATCTCTCCAGGTCCTCCCTGAGCCATCTTGCTGGTCCTAATCTGTGCCTCTTGATTGGTGTGTTTAATTTATTTATCCATACATCGCTCTGGACACAGGTGGTATGCTCATAGAAGAAGGGAGTGTCTTGTTTGCGCTTCTCTGGAATTCAGTTTCTGCAGTGTGAGACGTGCTACACCTTGCCAGCCCACAACTAGGTTGGATCTAGGAAAGCAAGAGCAATATGTACTCTTAATCACCGAGTCATCTCTCCAGCCCTGAATAAATGCTTGTTCAAGACAGGATTTTGCTTGACTGGTTGTCAAGATGGTTTTCAGCAGTTTGCTTGTTCTGCAGGGGGTCTGTGCATTGATTCCTAAGACTGCTGCTTCAGAAGGGAAAACCACCTTCCAAAATATTGGCTTCATTTGGAAATTGAATGTTTTGTTTTATTTTACTATACTGAGCTGTATAAGGTGTGTTAGTCCCAATTATCTAAAGGAACAGAACTGATAGAATGAATACATATATTTTAAAAGGGGATTTATTAGATTGGCTACATGGTGTGGCCCAGGTAGCCCAATAATGGCTGTCTTGTGGTGGAGGGACTGAGACCCGGCAATTGATTGGTCCACGAGGCTGGAAGTCTCTACATTGCCGATCTGACACTGAAGCTGGAGGACTCTGGGAGAGCTGCTGGGCTTCAGTCTACTTTGGAGTGGAAGAGAATACTTCTAATACTGGTGGAGGAATGCAGCAGCAACAGGGTAGATGAACTTGTCAGCAAGAGTGAAAATAAGCAGACAACAAGCAAAACTTCCATGTCTCTTAATCTGGGCTGCTCAAGAAGCCCTGATTTAGTGTGGGTCTTTCTGCTTGAAATAATCTGATCAAGAAAATCCCCCACGGGAGAGCTCAGAGGGTTGAATTTTAGTTGATTCCAGATCCAGTCAAGCTGACAACCATGATCAGTCCACACATAGGCTGTTTGCACAGAAGTGAATGAAGTGCTTTGAGCATACGACACGCTTGGCACTGCCTCCCTCTCTCGCGTCTCTCCCCTCTCCTCAGTCCCGCTCTCTTCCCTAGACGTCTCCTTTCCACTTGGGTGTGAAGTGCACACACATGGTTTTATGTATCTATGTAAAATCTAGGATCCACAAATGAGGTAATATATGTGACACTCATTTTATTGCGACAGACTTAATTCAATCAGCATGGAAATCAGTATAGAGGTTCTTCAATGACTGAAAGCAGATGTATGTGACCCATCTACAGCCCTGCTGCGTATGCACTCTAAGGACCCCGAGTCAACGTCACAGGTACACACACATCAGTGTTTCCTGTAGCTCTATCCACAACAGCTTTGTTACAGAACCAACCTCGGTGTCCAGAGCAGAGGAGCAGAGGAGTGGGTAGAGAAGGTGTGGCTTAGACACACAATGGAAGCTTTTCCAGCCATAAGGAAAAATGAAGTTATGTTGTTTGTAGGAAAACAGACACAACTGGAGATGATCAAATTAAATATCTATCTATCTATCTATCTATCTATCTATCTATCTATCTATCTATCTATCTATCTATCTATCCATCTATCTATCTATCTATCTTCTATCTATTTTTCTATCTATCTATCTATCTATCTATCTATCTATCTATCTATCTATCTATCTATCCTTTGTTCTTTCTCTGTGAATATTCCAAGAACTTTTAAACTCACTAAACAACTCTGAAAGGCTTTAAATGCTGGTGTGATGCAAGGATGGTCTACACAAAGCCAGTATCCAAATTCAGTGGCCATTTTTTTTTTGGATCTGAAGAGAGATGAATGAAGATTGAAATGTCAAAGGAGCTGCTCGCTGTGTTGGAATCACGTACCTAAAACCAGACAAATAAAACCAGCAGCATCATTGGTCATCACCCTCAGAGAGGCTGGAGGCACTGTCTTGCTCTGAGATAGACCAGACTGTGCACCTGTCTCTATGTGGTACCCATGTGGCTCCCATCCTGGGTGGCATGGGAGTGGTGTGTGTTGGGGAGGGCTCAGAGCCACCCTTCTTTCTCCTCATCCTCTGTCTCTCCTCACTAATTTCCAGCTTTCTTGCCTCCATTTCATCCTACGATGCCTTCATTCTTCTCTCCCTTCTTCTCACTTCCCCAGGAACCCATATGCCACCCCAAGGAACCCAGAACTCCATCTCTCACTCCCTTTTGGAGTCTCCTATACCTTGGCCCTGGGGTATGGCCAGTTGCCAGTGCAGTCTGTCATCTGTTCTCGGTCCTCTGTCTGTGGCTTCTGAGTCTGGAGGGTGGAGAGGTGAGTTAGAGGACAGCTGGATGCAGGCCAGTCTCCTTGGCAGTGGGGAGTTCCTCACCTGGAAAGACTGCTCTCGCCACACCATGAAAGGACGTTAGACTCCTGGGCCTGGCTCACATGTCCCATTGGTTAGGTTTGGTGGAGTCTATGACTAATTGATTAGTTTCCAATCCACTTCGTAAATAAGGGGTGATGAGACGCTACATGTTTTCTCTCAGGTAGATACATTCTTTTTACTTTATTTTTTTTCTGTTCCTCTTTATTATTGCCAATTGGTACATAATAACTATACATATTTATTGTACAAATTATGATTTTGCTGTATGTATATAAAGTGTAGCAATGAAAGGAAGACAATTATTATGCCCATCAACTCAAACACTTGCTATTTATTTAATTTTGTTATTTAACTTATGTGCTTGTGTGTATCTGTCTGCCATGTGTGTGGTACTCTCAGTGGTCAGATGCCCCAGAGATGGAGTTACAAGTGGTTGTAAGTTATCATGCTACTGCCGGGACCCGAACCCAGGTCTTCTGGAAGAACAGCAAGTGTTCTTAACCACTGAAGCTATCTCTTCGGCTGTGATCATTTCTTTGTTTTGGGAACCCTTAAAACCCATTTGTTTAGCTATTTTGAGATATACAACAATCATGAACTTCACTATTCCCAAATGCCAGCCTGCTCCAGGACTCATTCTGCACCTAACTGGAGCTTTGTAGCTACAAACTGATCTTTCTAGTTTCACCTCCTTAGTCCCCCTTCTAGCCTCAGTAACCCATATTCTACTCTGTATTTCCTTTGTTTTTTTCCTAAATAGCCAATATTTATTTATTCATTTCCAACATAATATTTTTATCGATTATTTGGGAGCTTTATACAATGCACCCTGATCACACACTCTTCCCAGTTCTCCCAGGTCCACCCTCCCACCATTTGCCCTCCCCTCAAAAAGAAAAAAAATTGCCAAGTCCAATTTGTATTGCCTGTTGCCATATACTCATTGGGGTACGGACAAATTCCCAGTGGCCAGCTCTTAAAGGTGACTCAGTTCTCCACGCCCCCTCTCACCAGAAGCCATCCACTGTGAAGAGTTACACATCAGCGTCCCTATCATGATTTTCAAGGACTCTTTTCAGTGGCTTCCCATCTAGACTCTTCCTTTCTGGGGGTGGGGAGGGAGAGATTGTCACAGATGTCCTCAAGGTCTCTCATTCTCAACTACGAGCCTGTAGCCATTGATACCACCGTAAAAGAAGCTTCTTTGTCCACAACAGCCAGCAGCAGCAAAGACTGTGGACTTCCACATGGTTTCCAATAGCGGCACAGATCACGGACATTCACTTGGCTTCTGGCTGCAGCATGGACCATGGACCTCAGCGTGGTCTTCAGTGGCAGCACAGATTATGGACATCAACATGGCCTCCTGTGGCAGCCCTGGTCATGGACATCAGAATGTTCTCCAGTGACAGCCCTGATTATAGATACCAACATGGCCTCCTGTGTCAGCCCTGGTCATGGACATCAGCATGGCCTTGGGCTACTCTGTATTTCTATGAAACCAATGTGATAAGCTTCCATGCATGAATGAGAACATGAAGTGCTTCTTTTATTTAATACAGTGCCCTTTATCTAGGTCGCCATAAATGTCAGAATTTTATTCTTTTTCATGACTGGCTATCATTCCATTGTGTGTGTGTGTGTGTATTACTTTTTCCTAATCCATTCATCCAGGAATGGCCACTGTTTGGGACTCTGTATACTAACTGGACAGTGCTGCAATGAGTATGGATGACCTGGCATTTTGTTCCCTTGGCAGCTGTACCCAGGGGCAAGACAGTTGGGTTACATGGCGGTTTTATTTCCTGTTTTCTGGAGCCTCCACTAACTACACTAATGCATTAATGTGTGAGTTTTCCATTCTCCTCATGGGTAGCATTTGCTATTTATTTATTGATTATTTATGTTTTGTTATTTGTTTATTGATTATTTATATGTTTTGTTATTTGTCATCAGCATTTGTTGTCTTTCCATCCCATGACAACTGGGGTGAGAAGATGTCTCATTGCGGTTTTGATTTGCATTTCCTTGGTTAGTCATCAGGATGGTGGTTTATTATAAACACATCATGGCTGTTTATACAGCCTTTTTATGAAATGTGTGCTCAGGTCATTTGTCTGGTTTTGGCTGGACTACTTTTTCAGCTGTTGAATATCTGAGTCCCCGTGTATTCTGGACCCCACTTCTTTCTCAGAAAGAACAAATTGCACATCTTTCCCATTGTGTAAGCTGTCTTCTCATTCTTTGTTTTCTTTGCTGAGCAGACACTTTTCAGTTTGAAATAATTCCATTAGTCAATTTTTTCTTTTTTTTATTTTCTTCTTATTTATTTATTTATTTATTTATTTTCCTTTTTTCTACATCAGACTGGTATCGTTCCAATGTGATAACAAGGTTTGTGGGAGACACATGCCACTCAATGGTGTCAGCATTCAAGCACCGTGCTTATGAACCCAAGAAAGGATCCCACTTGTCAATTTTTTTGCTTTTGTTTCCTGTGCTTTTGGAGTTTGCCATTCATTGCCTTGGGTAGGTTGTTTCCTGTGTTTCATTCTTGGGACCCACATGACAGAGGGAGAGAACTGACAGTTGTCCTCTGACCTACACACACACACCTACCCACCCACCCACACACGATAAACTGATGCAGTAAGAAGCCACCTTTGCCAGCATCCTGGAGCTGCCATTGGTAGCTCTGAGTTGAGTGGAGACAAGGCTCTGCTTTCATTCTTCGTATGGATATCCAGTTTTCCTATCACTACTTATTGAAGAGACCATCTTTCCTCCAACACACATTTTGGCAGTTGTATTGAAGACCAGTTGTCAGGGCAAGACACACGGATGATTTCTAAGTTTCCAAATATGCTCTATTGATTTATGTGCTGATGTTCATGCTAGTGGTGTTTCAGTTTTTATAGCTTTGCCCTATGTTTAAAAATCACATGCTCTCATTCTTTCAGACTTTGTTTCAACCCAGGACTGATTTGGCTATTTGGAGTCTGTTATGCCTTTGTATGAATGTTAGTATTATCTTCTCTTCCTCTGAGAAAAGTTATTGGTATTTTGATGGGCATTGCATTTTGCATTGAATCTGGACTTGTTTTGAATAATGGCATTTTACCAAGATCAGTCCCTCCAATTCAGGATCACCTATTCCGTGTGCTTTCTTCTAGTTTCTTTCGTTGGTGTTTCATAATTCTATTATAGGGTCTGGATTAGTTACTTTCTTCACTACTGTGACCAAATACCTGACAAAAGCAACAGAGGAAGAAAAGGTTTCCTTTTGGGGCTCACTGTTCGAGGGTACAGTCTATTATAATGGGGCAGTCATGTTGGCAGGAGCTTGAAATGTCTCAGAAGAAAATTTATCATAGGACTGTATGTAAGACATGAAGCTTCTAGAAAGAAATATAGGGGGACTCCTTCAAGCATCAACAGGGGTGGTTAGGAAGCCGACGAGAGAGAGACAGAGAGAGAGAGAGACAGAGACACACACAGAGAGAGAGACAGAGACACACAGAGAGACACACACACAGAGATTCTGATCTTCAGTTTATTCTCTCCTGTGTTCATTGTAAGACTCCAGCCCCTGCAATGGTGCCACCCATGTAAGGGTTGACTTTCCCAACTTAATTAACCCAGCCTATAAACACCCTCACTGACATGCCCAGAGGTCAGCCTATTAGGTGGTTCTAGAACCTGTAAAGTTGACAACCAGTATCAACCACCACAGAGTTCTTTCTTTAAACACTTCCTAAACTTATCCTAAGTATCTTATTTTTTTTGGTGAGAGTATGAATGTAACTTCTTAATTTTTCCCCTGTGTATGTTTATTATTGGTGTGTAAAGATGCTAATTCTGTCACACACCATTTTATGAAGAAGGAAATCGTAACCTTGGAAGGAACATTGACTCACAGACCATAAATTGCTTTATCATGTTACAAGCAGCTCAGGTACTCTTTGCCCATAACCTAAGCTGCTTATGAGGAAAACGAACACAGGATATGAAAATGAGCTCAGAAGAAGGGTGTGAGCACAGTCCTGTAGATTCTCCATAAATTAGTTTCTTTTGTGAACTGGTAATTCTGCAGTAAACTTGGTTCAGTTCCCCAAGCAAGCTACTCTGTTCCAAAGCTGATGAGACTTTTGGGGTCATCTTGCCTTTCTAATTCCTGATCTGGTTTCTTCTCAGTTCTCGGAAGGGTCATCTTTGCTAGAATTCTGTGTGTCTGTGGAGTCAGCCCTGTTACTTCCTGTGTTCACTCCATTTTGATTCTATGACAACAGTGTAACTTGCATTGACGTGTGCATGTCTGTCTGCTTGTAGCTGTTTTCATTAGATTTCTAAAAAGCTAGGGAAGGCAGGGGATTGATTTGTCTTCTTCAGCTTTCTTCTCTTAGTACCTTGTTGAGTAAGTGAGTAAGTTTAAAACCTGGTGGTGAGGGCGTGTGGGTAAAGAAATGAAGGCCAATGGTTAGAGAAAGGGCAAGGAGTGAGGGGGATACCACCTTGAAAATGCACTTTTATTTATGTGCATGTGTGTGTCTGAGTGGGTATGTGGCATCTGTGTGCAGGTGCCCAAAGAGGTCAGAAGAGGCTGTCAAATCCCCTGGGGCTGGAGGTGGCTCTGAGCTAACCTGACATGGGTCTGGGTCTGATCTGGGTCTTCTGAAAGAACAGCGAGTGCTTATAAAAGCTGAGCCATCTGTCCAGTCTTGTTCACAGGTTTTATAGAACTGATTAAACTGAAAGTGTCCTGCGATGGTTAGCTGATTTGCTCCTAGACACACGCTCACCAGAAAGGGCCTCGTGGGTGGGTTTGCCCCCGTCACTGACAGCACTGTGAAAATTTCCTGAGCCAGCCTTCCAGTCTTCTGTGCATTGTGCAAAGACCATCGTATATTTTCCTCTTAATCTTTTGTTCGTTTGTTTTGCTTTTGATACTACTTTGCTCTATTTGAAGGGTTGGTGCAAAGTACAAAACCTAGGTGAGCACTTTGGCACAGCTTATAGAAACGATAGAGATATCCCCCAAATCTCTTGATCTTTACAGCCAGTCGGTATTGCAGCTTCCGTTTTTCTCCCAGGTGAAGAACCAGAGATTCAAATGGTGTGTAAATTTCTAAGCTCGCTTGACTGCTAGATGACAAAGTGCACTCTGAGGCTGGGCTTCACCCAGATCACTACGCCGTGTGGCCTTGTGTGTCCCTCTAGGCTGAGGGACTCTGGTGTGAGCTTGTGGCTACAGAGCTGGCCATTGCTCCTGTGGCCCCTATGACCCGTATGTATATATGTATGCCAAATCTTTCCCCAGTGAGCTCTTTCTTTTAAAATAAAGATTTACTTACTTACTTATTTATTTATTTAGTTTTTTGAGACAGGGTTTCTCAAAAACAGCCTTGGCTATTCTGGAACTCACTCTTTAGACCAGACTGGCTTCGGCCTCAAACTCACAGATCTGACTACCTCTGCCTCCTGAATGCTGGAATTAAAGGTGTGAGCCACGCCACCTGGCTTAAAAATACTTTTTTTATTTATGGCTAGAAACCAAATATGAGTGAGTATATCCCATGTTCCTCTTTTTGGGTCTGGCTTACCTCACTCAGGATAGTGTTTTCTATTTCCATCCATTTGCCTGCAAACTTCAAGAAGTCCTTGTTTTTTACTGCTGAGTAGTACTCTAATATGTATATATTCCATACTTTCTTCATCCATTCTTCAATTGAAGGGCATCTAGGTTGTTTCCAGGTTCTGGCTATTACAAACAATGCTGCTATGAACATAGTAGAGCATATACTTTTGTTGTATGATAGGGCCTCTCTTGGGTATATTCCCAAGAGTGGTATTGCTGGGTCCAGGGGTAGGTTGATCCCGAATTTCCTGAGAAACCTCCACACTGCTTTCCAGAGTGGTTGCACAAGTTTGCATTGAGCCTATAACTCAGGTTCTAAGAGAAGCTAAATAAGAAGGAGAACCCAAAGAAAAACATATAGGCATCCTCCTGAATATTAACCTTCATCAGGCGATGAAAGGAGACAGAGACAGAGACAGAGACAGAGACACACATTGGCGCACCGGACTGAAATCTCAAGGTCCAAATCAGGAGCAGAAGGAGAGAGAGCACGAGCAAGGAACTCAGGACCGCGAGGGGTGCACCCACACAATGAGACAATGGGGATGTTCTATCGGGAACTCACCAAGGCCAGCTGGCCTGGGTCTGAAAAAGCCTGGGATAAAACTGGTCTCGCTGAACATAGCAGACAATGAGGACTACTGAGACCTCTAGAACAATGGCAATGGGTTTTTGATCCTACTGCACCTATTGGCTTTGTGGGAGCCTAGGCAGTTTGGATGCTCACCTTACTAGACCTGGATGGAGGTGGGTGGTCCTTGGACTTCCCACAGGGCAGGCAACCCTGACTGCTCTTTGGGCTTACGAGGGAGGGGGACTTGATTGGGGGAGGAGGAGGGAAAGGGGAGGCGGAGGTGGGGAAGAGACAGAAATCTTTAATAAAAAAAAAAATAAAAAAAGAAATTCGTCCTTCAAATTGGAAAAAAATACTTTTTTTATGTGGGCAAGTGTTAATGTATCACATGCATGCAATGTGCTTAGAGGTCAGAGAACAGTCCCGGATTTGCCAGGACTGAAGTTACAGATGGTCGTGAGCCACCATGAGGGTGCTGGGAACCGAACTGGGATCCTCTGAAAGAGCAGCCAGTGCTCTTAACCCCTGAGCATTTCCCCATGTTTCTATTCTCTCCTTTAATTCTTAGAATAGCTTAGGAAGTGAGCGATGATGTTTTTCTCATTTGGAAGACATGAACAGAGGACTGTTTATCTCAAAGAGGAGCAAGGACCATGGGGGAAGCTTCTGTTTCAGGACACGACGGGGTCCTCTGTGAAGTGATTGGGGGTGGGAAGATTGAGGGCCGTGATTTTGATGAATTTTTAGCCTGTTCTAATATTGCAACTATAGGAATAAGGTAACCAGAGAGAGTTCCCAGCAGAAACAGAGAACAGGTGGGGCACGGGTGATCATTCTTGACGGACTCCTCTGCTGAACTCTTGTCTTGCTCTAGCCTGTCTTCCTTGATTACTCTGCACATTTACTACAATGGGACTCTTTGGGGAACTCACATCCATGCTGGAGGCTGAGAAAAACCCTGGGAGGAACCCACTTCCCATAGTTGGTTCAGATTTACATACTGGTATGACTTTCTGGGACTCAGCTAGGCTTTCCTCAGTTGAACCTGGTATAAAAATGGCTGACTTCTTCCTCTTTCTCAGAAATGATGGAACCAGCTTGTTTGAGTCATTCTCAGGGATTCTCAGCTCAAATCCCAGTACTTGGGAGGCAGAGGCAGGCGAATCTCTGTGAGTTCCAGGCCAGGCTGGTCTACAGAGTGAGTTCCAGGATAGCTAGGACTGTTACAGAGAGAAATTCTGTCTTTAAAAACTAAACTAGACCAAAGGAAAAAAAAGAGAGTGAAAGCTGACTTGATTGCTGGGACCGGCTTCTCCTGGGCTGATCACTGGGATTGGCTTCTCCTGGGCCCTTGGGCTTCTTAGCTAGTTAGCCGAGGGTCTACTTTAGGAAAGTGGCTTCTCCTACCATCTGGTGACTGATGACAGAGATATTACCCCTAGGATCTTAGTAAGTGGAGCCAGTGTTTCCGACCCTTTGGGTAGAGAGGCTCGATACTACCTGAGCTATGTTGGGATGCGCGGAACCGCATCCTCTGAAGGTCAAGAGAAGAGACATCTTTGGGCCTCAGTTTCCTTGCCTGCCAAAGGAAATATGATACCCATTTGTACTATTCAGGACATCAAGGGCACTAAACCCAGGACTGTGAGGGGTGGTCATACAGAGCTGCCCATCCGAACCGAGGGCTTGTTGTTGCTGTCAGTGTTGGCCCCGATGAGGGAGCTTGATGAAGATCATCAGTGTAACCCCAAAGGCTCAACACCCCTCCCACATTCCCCATAGACGGTCTTGGAAAACATGGCGGAGTGACGAGAAGCTTTCGGGAGCAAATGGCTGGCAGCTGTTTTATTAGGGCAATCCTTGGGATTTCACACAGGGAGCTTGGATGGGGAACAAGGTTAATAAGTAACTTAGGTGACATAAGGGGCAAAGTCTGGATTCAGCCCATGTCTTTTGGGTTGCTTTTGTCTCTCTAGCCTGGGTATCTGAGCCTCAGCCTCTTGAGGAGACTTCGCTTTGGTTAGTGCAGTTTTCCCATGCCCATCTTCATTCTAACACTGGATGGGGCTTCCCAGGGCTGTCAAATAAATTCACAGGAACTTCAAGTCCTCCATGTGCAGCTGGGGCAGCTAACGCTTGGGACTCCTCATCCCTGTTCATTCTCCTGTATCCACCACTCCATCCTGCCCCATGCTAGTTGATTTTGTTGCAGTAGTGGGTGTGTAGAGGGAAACAACAGTATTCTGTGAGACAGGGGACTGCTCTCCTTCAGGGAACTCCCCCTCATCAAATAGCCTGAGGGAGGATGGGCCAGGGAGAATAAGAACTGGCCAGAGTCTCTGCTTAGAAACCCCACTCAGGCTGTGTCATCTCTTCTAGATGATTCTGATGTTTCTACTTAAAATTCAGTCTTGTACCCCCATTTGGTTGACGAATCGACCCTGATTTTTTGCCTATTTTGCATGTTCACCATATTTATTTGTTCAGTCTTCCTTTCTAGAGAACCCTTCAGGAGAGTAAAGGCCACAGGCACTCCCAAATGCATAGAGCCAGCTTGACATATGGAGGGTGCTTCAGGAGTGTCTAGGGAAGTGTGTGTGTGTGTGTGTGTGTGTATGTACATTGTGTTGGTAGGACAACAGAAAGATGAGGAGAGCCACAGTTATCACATGAGGGGGTGGGAGGGTGTCTCAGTGTACCTGACCTGGGCTCTAGTCAGTGTTGGCTGCCCAGATGGACCACAGGAACCTGCCCTGGCTGTCAGAGAAGACAGTAATCCCTATTGTTGCCCTGACCCATGTGTAGCCTACTGTGGGGAGGTTTCCCTTCATGGCCCACCCATCTTCCCATGCAGCTGGAAGACTCTGAAACTTAACCAGGTCAAGTCATTTGCCAGAGAGACTTGAACCTCTTTTCTGAGTGGTGTGGCCCTCCTGTGATCTGTCTGGCTCTGCCCAGTGACCTGCCATGGGCAAGCCTCTTACGTTTTTCTTCTGTAGTTGGGGTCCTCATCTCTAAATGGGGATTTTGCCAGAACCGGGAGTGGACTGTTTTACCAAGCTGCTATTCTGGAATGCTGTTCCCAGGCCATGGAAGTGAGTGTACTATGGGGGACACGGGAAGGGGCCAGGAACACACTGTGTCCCCTCATACACTGTGGGAAAGGCAGGTGCTTCCAATTCCTGCAGGTCTCAGAGGGAGCACCACCTACATAGGGGCCAAGGGTTAAATATCCTGATCTCTATGGTTGGGCAGGGCACCATCTAACAACCCTACGTTGGGGCTTGGATAACAAAGAGGCCCCTCCCTAGAAGGCAACTGGGCTTGTAGGGCATTCAGCCACCTGTTATATAAGGGCTCTCCCCACACCTGCTCCAACACACTGCCAGGATCCACCTTTCTCGGGACAGTGTTTCTGACTGGACCCAGAAGGTGAGCGAACTCTGAGGCTGGAGCCTGATGCTAGGAGAAGCTGGATCCTGAGGCGGGCATGGCATTGAGGGAACTCGGGCTTGCTGTGGCTAGTGTTCAGGGTGTTCTCGAGGTTCTTTACTGCCAGTGCTGCCCACTGCTGCCCTGTTCTCAGGGTGGGCAGGCCGGAGTAGAGGTTGGGGCTGCAGGTCTGTTTGCTTGGCATTCTGCTATCCGTGTGGCATGGTGTCTCTGAGCTCCGGCTTCCCTGGCAGATGTGAGCAATGTGGCAGCATGCTGTCAGCGCGCTGGAAGATTTACTAATAGATTGTTACAAGGCAGGGAAGGGACTGGAGATGCAGCTCAGTTGGGAGAGTGCTTGTCTAAGAAGCAGGAAGTTCTGGGTTCAATCCCTAGGGCTTCATTACGTGGGTATGGTGGCACATGTCTGTCATCCCAGCACTTAGGAGGCAGAGGCAGGAGGATTAGAAGTTAAAGGTCATCCTTGATTATGTAGCCAGTTTGAGGCTAGCCTGGGCTACATGAGACCTTGTTCTTCTGGCAAAAGGAAGCGATGAACAGGCCCCATGTCCCACACAGGATTGTCTCTGCCTCTCTGCTGTCTGCTAGCCAGGTCCTGACTTCTTTGGGTTTGAAATAAGACTCACCATCAGGCTGGCGGGAGCTGGGTGATCTGTGCAGTCAATGTCCTTCTGTGATTGCTTCTCCCCCAACTTTTGTCTCCCTTCCCCGCCTCCTGCACAGTGACAATGCTCTAGAGGTCTTTCCCCAGCGGCTGGGGTTCCAGGCCTGGAGGGCTGTCTTGGTATACGGAGGAACATGTAGCTAAGTGCAGAGCTGTGTGTCACGTACTCTACATAAGACATGTTCGATCTGCCCTCTGGGTTTCTAAATCGTGTGGCCACTGGAAATGCATACAGGTTTTTGTCTCTTGACTGGGCTAGCTTCCCTTGTTTTTTTTTACTAGTCCCTAGTCAGTCAGCCAGAAGGCCATGCTGCTGGGTGTGCTGAGTGGTGGGATGTGTGTTTGATCTGCCGTACGGGACGGAGCAGGAAGAGGGGTATCCTGAGACAAGGTCAGCTTTGCTTCAGTCTGTGGCAGCTGTCATGGGGCTGTCAAGCTTCAGAGCGGGCCCACCCGTGAGCCTGGCTGCTTCCGCTTCTGCCAGAGGTTGCATGTCTGTGGGGTGGAGACACCAGCCTGTCTTCAGGTAGTACTATTCACTGGGGCTCCACGGGAGACAAGTGTTCTGTCTGCCATGGTTAGTGGCAGCCGCTCGGCACATGTGACCGTTGACATCTGAACAGTGAGCGGGTCCTGTGCCGAGGGACAGGTGCATCATTACCTACCTCAAGTGAGTTAACCTAAGGAGCCACATTGGCTATGGCTGACATTTATAGGGTAATTAGATTATGATCAAGGAGAGTTCCGTGCAAATGTTTGCTTCCTATGCTGCATTGCTACTCAGACAAAGAGAAAATTTTTGAGCTGAGACTTAGGATCCTAACAAATGTGACAAAAACCTAGCAAGCCCCAAAGATCTAATTCAAATGACTGGCAGGTAAGGAAGGCCAGGTACCGAGAAGTTGGTGCAGCATTAATCTAACTCAGGTACTTCGATGTGTTCAGGCCCTGGCTTCTGAGGTGTGCCACATGAGTTGGATGGCAGAACAAGTGGAGTGAAGGGTCTGAATCGTATCCCAGCTCTGACACCCCCAGGAGTAAGAGCTTGGTTCTGAGAGCATCATTTCTCTCTTCTAAAGCTCAGTCTTGTCCAGGTGCTAAGAAATTACTCAGATTAGTGCATGCACAGGGCTTAGAGCAGAGCAAGGGCTCACAGGTATCTGCATAGGTGGTGGCAGCAAAGACCCTGAGCATCAAAGTGAATGCAGGAGACCCCTGCAGGGAGAAGAGACAGTGTACTCTGGAGGGGTGGGAGGACACAGATCCTGTGGCAGGGGAGATAAGGGGACTACAGAACCCGAGGGAGGTGAGGAGGACACAAAACCCAGAGCCACTGTTTTTATCTGGGACCCTGTTAGGAGTTGGATCTCAAATATGCCACAAAAGCCTGGTCATTAGCTGTGGTTCTATAGTGAGATGCTGGAACCTTTAGGAGGGGTGGACTGGAGGGAGGAAGTTAGCTCATTGAGTGAGACCCTGGGACAGGCTCCTCTTTCCTGGTCACTCCCTGGCTGCCATTAGGTGAACAGACCTCCTTTGTCATGAACTTCTACAAAGGCTCATGTGATGGGACAAAATGGATGACACCTTTGACGCCATGAGGCTTATAAATTTAGTATCTTAGGGATTTTGTCATAGTGACAGAAATCTGACAGACCCTTGGCCCCAGCAGACCCAGAAATTGCTCTGTCTGACCATATGCAGCTGAAACTCAACCTTGTGTCAGTACATGATGAATGAGAGCCACAGTTCTGTGCACCTGTGCAGGACTGAGTTTTCTGCCCCAGAAACAAGGACAGATCCCATACTAAGCTTGTTTCAGTGTCTTTCCAGGTTTGAGGCTCCGTGGCCCCATCCTTGGGAGAAGCCAGCCCCGCCATCATGAAAGGCATCCTCATTGCTGGTGTCTTTGCGGCATTTGCCGTCACAGTTATAGGTGAGAGAAGCCCCCCTCCTGGATGAAGTCTTCTTTTCTACCCCATCAGAACATCCTTGCTCTTGGCATCCTGGCACCCACCACCTGGCCTGTAGTGTTGTGTGAGACCTATTATATCTTCTCTGTCTTCAGAGAGACCATTCTGGTGGTGGTCATGGTTGGATCTTCCTGTTGAGGGTTGATGAATAATGGGGAGAAACTAGTGGGCATTGCTCTATCTCATAGTGTCAGTTTGGGGTTCTTCAGAGAACAGTTGGGTATCCCATCTGGATCTTTCTTCCTGTGGTGGGTGTGGTGCTCTGGAAATGTCTTCTGGTTGTTGACTTCTGTGAACTTTTTGTCCTCTCAGACTCCCTGAGTTGTGACCATTGTGAGTCATTCAATAGCAGCTGTGTCTCCAAAGTTGTTAATTGTGGAGATGAGTTCATCAGTTGTGTGCAGTCCTCGGTCAACTCCACTCTAGGTGAGTGGGGCTACTTCCATCTCTGGGACTTGTGGGAGGTGGGAGCTCAAGAAGATGGGCGCAAGGAAGGACTCCTGAGCTGGGACCAGGCTGTGTAAGGAGACTAGTGGGTTATGAAGACGACTCCCCAGTGGCTGAGGTGAGCAGGAGCTGCATGGCAATACAGGCACAGAATCAAACAAGAGGATAGATACATTTTGGCAGATATAAATAGCAAGAGCAACTCTTTTTAGCCATCTTTTCTTTCAGCTTCCTGGCTCCTTACTCTTCTAGATCAAATATATTTTCCTTGGTCAATTCCTCCCCAGGCATTCTGACTGATGGGAACCTCTTGGGGGCACTTAGAGTTCTTCCATACACAAAAGTGGAATATTAACAAAATGACATCTTAACGTTGGCCTTGGTCAACAATGGTGCTCAGGAGATGGGTCAATCAATAAAAGTGCTTGCCACACAAACAGGAGGACCTGAAGTTGTCCCTCAGCATCTACATAAAGGCCAGGCATGGCAGTGCATGCCTGTAATCTCAGCAGTTTGGCAGCCAAGACAAGATGATTCCTGGAGCTTGTCAGTCTAAAATTGCAATTATATGCCAACATGGCCAATTAACTTTATTTAATGTTTTTTTTTTTTTTTTTTTTTTTTTGTGATTCTGGACATTAAATCCAGGGTTTCGCATATGCCAGACAAACACTCTACCACAGAGCTACACTCTCAGTTCCTCAATTTATTTTGACCAATCCACATTTGACGTAACAGCCACATATAGCTGAGGTCTCCATACTGGGTAGTTCTGACTGGGCTCTCATGCTGTTTCTAGGAAGGAGCCATAAATGGTACTGTGATGTTGTATCATATACCAAATCCCACTGTGCCTGCTTTATTATTTTTTTGAGCCGTTAAGACAAATTAGTGGCCTGGGAGGGCTGTAGATTTGTTAGACTAAACCACCATCTTCTGGTGTTCCTCCTGAGTAACATTTGTACCCAAACTTTTGACGTGATAATACATTGTCACCCACAAGTTCATGTTCAAGAATTGAGAGAGGTGGTTTAACAGAAAAAAAAAATCGTGAAAACTTTCAATCATGTGTTAAGTAAGTTTACAACTTTGTGCTGGGTCTTATTTACATCTCTCCTCTCTGCACTCCCACATGAGGCTCGCAAGGTGTAGGTTAGCTAAGGGCAGAGTTTAACCCATTCATCTGCTAATACGATAAAGGAAGGAGTTCTCTCTGATGGAAAAAGGCTTTCTTTGTTCTCCCCCAACTCCCTGCCCAAGACATCACTATGTAGCCCTGACTGTACTGGAACTCACGATATAGATCAGGCAGACCTCGAACTCACAGAGATCCACTTGCTGTCCCAAGTGCTGGGGTTTAAGCATGCGCCACTATGCCCCACTGGATTCTTCACGTTTTAAGAAACCTTCTGCAATCTCTCCTAAGATGTGCTGAGCAGAGGTTCAAGTCAACTGCTCCTGTATGAAGCACTGTCTCCTCCAGATGCTGCTCTTGCTGGAGTCTCTCCAGATGCTAACAGTCTGTGCTTGCCTTGATGTAGGAGAGTCCCCGTACTTGTACGAGAACAAGTTCTGCTCAAAAGATAAGTGCACCACCGTCAACAATACTGAAGTGTCCTTCATAGTGCATGTGTCTGATAATCAACAATTCAGTTTTTCAAGCCAGTGCTGTGAAGGAGATGCATGCCCTGGCAACAAAGAGGAAGGTTTGTACTGGGCCCAGCAGCCTGTCCTGTGTCACACCTCCATGTTCCACCCTTGATTTTCTGACCGCTTTGCTTGGCTGGTGATGGATGTGTCAAGTCCTGGCACTTCAGCACATACCTGGATGACATCAACATCTGACTTATCGCAATCACAAAAGAAACACGGGTGGTACTCAGCCAGCCCAAATACCATGCTTTCTCCTTCTTCAGTGAAGATGCGGATCTCATCTGTGTGGCAAGTGAAGCAAGTGCTCATTAGTCATTCTTAAACTTTGTGATCTCAATGCCTCAACCACCAGTTTCTTTAGACAGTATCTCCTGCAGTCTGGGCTCACCTCAAACTTGCTATGGAGTCAAGGATGATCTTCACCCAGTCCTCCTGCCTCTGCCTCCTGAGTGCTGGGATTGTAGGTGTGTGCCTATAATATATACATATAATATATAGGTGTGTGTCTCAGTAACAAGAGAAACTCCTCAAGTCTTTTGTTTATATGGTCTCTACCTGCTGACATTTACTAGGTTAGAAATGAAAGTGAAACAAATTCACAAATCTTAATTCATTTACTCAAAAGTAAAAATATTTAGCCAGACAAGGTGGCACAAGCCTTTAATCCTAGCACTCTGTGATAGAGGAAGAGACAGAGGGATCTCTATTAGTTCAATGCCAGCCTGAGTTACATAGTGAGACCCTGTCTCAAAAAACAAAAACAAATAAAAAGTTTATTAATACTAATAAGAGTTTTACAAAGAAATAGTTTCCAAAAAGCATTTAATGAGATGAATGACATTGTTCCATATATATACATATATGTAGACATATGTATATAAATTAAAGATTTATTTATTTTAATTTTACATGTATGAGGTTGTATGTATGAGTACCATGCATGTGAAATGCCCACAGAAGCCAGAAGAGGGTATCAGATCCGCTGGGGCTGCCACGTGGTGACTGGGAACTGAACCTGGGAATTGAGCCTGGGCTTCTAATTGCTGAGACATCTCTTTAGCACCTCACCCTCAAATAGATATTTTGAAAGAATGTTTTAACTTATAACTTAGAAGGAAGCTGGGATCTCATGTTTGCTTGTGTATTTAGTCTGATTTAGTCTCATGAATAATGCGGGGCTTCTGGAAAATTCTGCTGCATGCACACAAGGCAAAAGGAGTAAAAGGAACAGATAACACCTTGATGCTGTATAAAATTGGTTTTAACTTTTTGGGATCTTTGCAGCGCCACAAGGATCCAGGAGGTCCTGGACTACAATTTGAGAAGTGGTCGTCTATGTCAAAGTCTTCATTTAGAACCATTGTTCTTAATCTGTGGGGCATGACCACCAGAAAACACATATTTCTGATGGTCTTAGGAACCCCCGACTATAAATTAATTTTTGTTGCTACTTGATAATTGTAATTTTGCTACTGAGTGGTGTCTCAGTTCCTAAGACCATCGGAAATATGTTGAGAACTGCTGATTTAGAAGAAGAAAAATTTGTGAGCAGAGATGGTGAAGTTCATTATCATAAGCACAGACAGATAGGTGCAAGGCTGGTTCTCAATGTGATTTTTTATTTTTATTTTTATTTTTTTTTCTCCATCACAATATGAAAATGGACCTTGTTCATCTGCTCAGGACAAGTCTTAATGCCAATCAGATACCTGTTGGCTAATGCTTCAAACAGCTGACTGGCATTGACATTGGCTACAGCTTGGATTCTTTCCTTTCTTGCTCATGTCAACTGGACCACAGTTCTTGCAGACTGGCTGCCCCATAAGGGTGGGCCTCAGGGGTTGTGCATAGGAAATGTTTGAACAAAGCATGTATCTTTAGGGATAGATCTGAGCTTCCCAGTGGTAAACCCTCCAGCAGCTTCTCTTCCTGCCTGTCTCTTCCTCCCCAGGGCAGTGTGATGGCATGATTCTAAGTAATGGCTTTCCTTTATCCAGGCTCTGAAGAAGAGGGTGGTGAGAATAATGCTCGCGCTGACACTCAAATCCAGTGCCCTTCTTGCTATAGCTCCAACACAACAGAATGCAAGGAGGAAATCCGGCAGTGTTCCCAAGGAGAGCGATGTGTCCACATCATTGCTGACCATGTAAATGGTAAGTCTGGGGCTTCAGTTCCTTAACAGGGCTGGAGCTGAAACACATCAGGCCTTGATTCAGGTGCTGAGATAAAAAAGCAAAAGGACTGGGAAGGGTAGAAGCAGAGCAGGGATTAGCTCAGGATGTCTTTCAGCTAGAGACTGCTCTATTTCCTGACCTCCTAGATCTGAATAATCACACAGAAACTATATTAGTTACAACACTATTTGGCCAATGGTTCAGGTGTATTTCTAGCTAACTCTTACATCTTAAAGTAACCCATGTCTATTAATCTGTTTATTGTCATGAGGCTGTGGCTTACTGATAAGGATCTGGTGTCTTTCTCCTTCTGCAGGTACACGGTGTCTCCCTGACTTCATCTTCTTTCCTCCTCTGTCTCTGCTTTGGTTTTCCACCTTGCTATATTCTGCCTTGCCATAGGTCAAAGCGTCTTCTTTATTAACCAGTGCTAATAAAACATATTCACAGCATACAGAGGGGAATCCCACATCAAACCAGAAAGCCTTCTGCTGGTCGCCACTTCTGCTCTTAGTCCAGTACTACTTCTGGTTGCCTTTTTCCTGCTCTCCTGTGGTTAAACCCCAGGCTCACTTATCTGACTTCATGACCCTCTGGCACTTGCTTTGGTACTAGGATGTCATTGCTCAGTAAGAGTGAGTAGGTGTGATTTTAATTTATATATATATATATATATGTATATATATGTGTGTGTGTGTGTGTGTGTGTGTGTGTGTTTTCTATATCTTGAGAGGAGTTGGCTTGGGTCAGCTAGGGCCATCTGGTTATTTTTTTTTTTCTACAAAAGTAATCTGACAGTGCTGACGTTTTGTCAGAGTATCCACCTACCTGGCGGCAGCATGCAATGCACATTTGCCTTTTGCTAGTGGAACAGCCCTGGGCCACTACTACCCTGTAGCTCTGTCCTTATTTTCTGAGGACAGAGTAGATCTCTACTTTGCTACTGGTTGTTTGTGATGGGTGTAGGGGGGTAGGGGCAGAAGGTGGGGGAGGGGGATGAAGGCAGTGGCGCAAGGCTACTCAGCAGTTAGGTCTGGAAGTGAATGTGTAATGTCCTTCTATAGTACATTGGGTGGAACCAATGTGTCCATCCTGGCTAGTGGAACTCTTGGGAATGTGATCTAGTGACTTCCAAGAAGGAAAAGAGTGGTACAAACAAAAAATGAATAACTAGCCTGTCTCACCTAAAATACAGCTCAGACTAAAAGGATTTAAGCCCTGCACCCAAATACAAATTTCATTTCAATTTTTGCTTGTCAACTTCAAAGTCTACCCATAACCATGGAGTTTCCAGTGGATCCAAGCCTCTATAGATTTTCTTATTCCGGAATGTCTGTTCTCTCCCTCTCACTTTCTTGGTATCTCTGTGTTTATCTATCTCTCTTTCTTCTCCATCCCTTGGAGCCTCAAAGATGCAAAACATACATTGTACCTCTGAGTTAAACCACAGCAAAAAGTCACTTTCCTTGAAATGGTTGAGGTGCCCACACTGCCCTGGTCTTTAATTCTAAAGTTGTACCTAAAGGCAGCAAAAGATCTCTCTTCATCTCATGCCTGAGTCTCCTGGTGGTGTCATCTCATTGACACTAAAAGTCAGCAGGTCACAAATTTTCTTTATTGTTTTGTTCAACATCACTGTCAAATTCCTATCAAGATGTGCCTAGCACCACACTTCTTGACTCAGGTTAGCTCAACTCTCAGCACTGATACCTGGGACGAAACAGCAGCAACTTTTCTTTCTGGGGTTTGGAGGTCTCTTTGACACATTATGCTCTGACAGAACCAGGTTCCTTATGCCTCTGGGAGCTCCCTGTTTCCCAGGGATACTTGAGTTGCAGCTGGCAGACCCATAGAGGTACAACCACTCAGAAGTAAGCTACCATTGTGACTACATCATTGAAAGTGCTAAAGACCTTTTACTTTATTTTTATCATTTTTTTTAAAATTTTGCAAACCAACCACAGTTTCCCCTCCCTCCTCTCCTCCAGTTCCCTCATACCACCTCCCTTCTACCCATCCCCCATCCACTTCTCTTCTGTCTCCATTCAGAAGGAGTAAGGCCTCCCATAGGAATCAACAGTGCATGGCATATCAAGTTGAGGCAGAATCAAGCTTCTCCCCCACTGTATCAAGGCTGAAGAAGGCATCCCACCATAGGGAATAGGTTCCAAAGAGCCAGCCAGGGACAGGTCCTGGTACCACTACTAGGGCCTCATAAAAGACCAGCTACACAACTGTCACACAGATACAGAAGGCCTAGGTCGGTCCCATGCCGGCTTCCGAGGTGTCTGTTCAGAGTTCATGAGCTCCCACAAGCTCAGGTCAGCTGGCTGGAGACCTTTTTCTACAATAAGAAACTGTGTAAGCAGGCAGAACTTTGAGGTAAGATAGAGACGCTGAGCATTTCCTGTACACTTTCTGTTGACTTTCTTTTTTCTCAAGGAAAACTCAAGCAGGAAAAAAATCAGACCCAGAGGAATGAGAACTGAGGGAAATCCTGGAATTGGGGCTGGAGCCCAGGGAGCCCACTGATTCATTCCCTTCTGAATGGAGAGTTGAAAGAACTGCCCCTGAGCCTTTTACCCAGGCTTGCCTTTTTTTCATCTCCCCCTCATCTTTCTCTCTCTTTTCCTTCTTCTTTCATTCCCTCCCCTCTGGGTTTTTCCTGATTGAGTCTTGCCATGTAGCTGAGGCTAGCCTTGAACTCATGATCTTCCTGCTACAGTCTCCCAAGCACCGGGCTTGCAGGTGTGCACCACCATGCCCTAATTGTTCTTGGCTTTTTCATCTGACAGCTCCACAGGAACACAAGACATGGGGCATCCAAGATCTAGATCCCATCCTTTCTTTAAGCCTGGATTAGCAACCCACATGTTACAGTCTCAGTTGCTTTTGGAGTTGGGTGGGGAGGGATCTGACTTCTGACCTCCATAGTTCTTGTACTGCTACTGTTTGGTATTCTTAACTCTGGACTTCTTCCTTGAAGTTGGCTGTCAGAAGAGGGGCTCAGTGGCTTGCAGATAAATAACTCTGCATGGGCTGGGGCTTTGGTGGTAGGGTTGTATAGAATTATAGAGCTCTGACTGTCTCATTTGCATTTTCAGGCAACAAAGTGGAGCTGAAAGGGTGTTCTAATATCGATGAAGCTACTTGCAACATCCTGACTCCTGGGAACGTAAGAGTTGGAGAATTCACTTTCCAGACGGTTAACTGCACAAATGAGACCACAATCCCAGTCACCACCACCACGACCCCAACCACAGTCACTACCACCCCTGATAGCAGCACAAGCATCAAAGCTTCCTTCATTTCCTCTGTCTTCGGCAGCCTCCTTCTTCTGAAGCTGCTGTTCTGAGGTCCCTGGGCTCTGCCCCATCCAGTGTCCCATGGGCGTCAACACTCTTTCTGTTCACATACCTTCCAGTTTAGTTGCTCAGTGGGTTGGAAATCGCAGGACTCCAGGCAATGCTAGCAGCCACATTATGCCCTTTATTAAAGTGTTGTTTGACTTGTAGACAGTCTGTCCTGATATGTTCAGGTCTGAGTGTGGTTCAAGTTCCTGCTGATCCATTCTCATCTCCGGTAGAGGTAAGGTCTTTGCTCTGGAGATAGAATCTTCTTTGCCTCAGGACTCAATGATATCCCTGCTCCCGGTTCATATTGTTTCTGAGAAGCTAAACCTGTGGCCTTGCTGGCACCTTCTGTTAGCATCCCTGTACTCCAGCATTCTACTTGCTACTTCTTGTGCAGTCACATGCAGGAGGGGCCCCAGCTGAGCCTTGTTGTGCCCTGTGCTGCTTGCTCCTAGTACCAGCACAGAAGTTCAGCAGCCTTTCAGTCTGGTGCGGCATCATGACATCTGGTTATTCAGCAGTTGTCTAGAGACCCACAGCAGATGAAGGAAAAATGTCATCCCAAAGGCCTGTCACTATGAAGGCCCAAGAAGGGCAAGCCAAAGGACTGTGGAGGACCAGACTGCTCCCGCTGTCTGCATGATCAAGTCTCCAGGAAGATAGAGGACAGAGGAGCTCAGAACCTGGGATTAGGAGGTCTCCTGTAGTACTGTGCAGGATGGAGTGGGCTGCAGAGCCCTGGTCCCTTCAATCAGAGAGTTAAACCTAATCCTCCATTCCACATCAGACACCCAGGGGGCCAGACAGCCACTCAGACCCAGGCTTGCAGGGTTCAGGTTTAATAGTAATGTGGGTGTTGAGCTAATTTTGGATAAATGGGGTTTTCTGCAATAAAGAAATCAAAAGGTGTAAACCAGCAAGGGTCTTTATTGTAAAGAGTATCTGACAATGACGCAAGAGCAAGCCACCAAGAGGGCTATGATGGTACACATCACTGCGTAAACTCTGATTTACCTTAGCTCTTAAAAAACTATTTTTATTATTTCTGTGCTCATGGTGTGTACTCACAAGTGTACAGTGCTCTCAGAGGCTGGAAGTGGTGTCGGATCCTCCGAAGCTGGAGTCATACATGATGTTACAGCCTGATGTAGCTGCTAGGAAGGGAATCCAGGTCCCCCACAAGAGCAGCAAGTACCCTCTCTTACGCACTGAGCAGTCTCCCCACCTTAGCTCTTTATTTTCAGTTTCATGTTTACCTAAAAGTTACAAGACCAGGAGGGCTTGAGAACACCTTCGCCCGGTGCTCCAGTTTGCTGTCTGCTGCTGCGATAACATAATCTCACAAAAAGAGCTTAGGAGACGAAGGGCTTAGTTCGGCTCACAGTTCCAGGTTACAGTTCGTCCGCTCAGGAGAAGTCATAGCATCAGGAGTCTGATACAGCTAGTCACACGGCATCCACAGTTAAGGGCAGAGAGAAACATAAGCACACAGCATCCCTTGCTGACCTCGATTTCCTCTCAGACAGTTCAGGACCCTGTGTCCAGGGAATGGCACCACCCACAGTGGGATGGGTTTTCCCATATACTTAATGAAGACAATCACCCCCACTACAGGACATGCCTCCAGGTTAACCTAATATAGACAAGCCCAATTGAGACTCTCTTTCCAGGTGGTGCTAAGTCAAATTGATAAAGCCAATCATTCTACTCCACCTCTTGCCAACTGGTCATACAACAACACCACTTTTAAACCATAATCTTCCACTTCTAAAGACTTTTATATTTATGTTTTGCCTGCAAGCATGCCAGTGCACCTTGTGAATGCCCTCAGTGCCTCCTGAAGCCGGGAGAAGGCACTGGATTCTCTGGGACAGGACTTACAGACAGCTGTGTACTATCACAGGAGCAGCAGCTACTCTGGCCCCAGGATAGCTCATTTCGTCTTCCATTTTAGATCTGTTTCTCCAACCAACAGAACCGATAGAAATGCATAGAGGGAAACACAAAGAGACACATAGTAAGGATGATCCAGGGTGGCCACCACACCGTCTTGAGCCAGGGGGCTCTGGTGACATCTCATGCAGAGCCCAGACACTAGGGCTGGGTCCACCCTATGCAGAAGGTACCATAAACACGCACCTCCAGAAAGGACAGATCCAGGTGACTGTTTAGGATGGAGGCATCTGGAGCAGAGGTGGGAGAAGTTTCTGGGGCTCTGGAATGTCTTAGGGTGCACATGCCCTAGGAACTGTCAGTTCCTGTGCAATGGGTCCAGAGGTTTTGAGGCCTTAGTGTCTCTGGGAATTTCACTGGGGTCTTTAGAATGTTGCTCTCTTTTAAAGAACACACACTCTTTTTTTTAATTTATTTAAATTTTTTTTCATTTATTTTGCTTACTGACCAGTTTCCCTTCCTTTCTCTCCTCCCATTCCCTTCCTCTGACTCCCCCTCCGCATCATCCACCCCTCCTCAGTCTCCATTCAGAAAGGGGCAGGCCTCCCATGGGCTTGAACATATCACAGCACATGAAGTTGAGGTAGGACCAAGCTCCTCCCCAAGCATCAAGACTGGGCGAAACAATCCAGCATGGGGAACAGGTTCCTCAAAGCCAGCTAAATGCCAGAGACAGGCCCTGATCTCACTAGGAGCCTTACAAACAGACCAAACTACACAACTGTCACACACATGCAGAGGTTCTAGATCGGTTCCATGCAGACCCCCTAATCGTTGGTCCAGAGTTCATGTGCTTTCACAAGATCAGATCAGCTGTCTCTGAGAACACGGACTCTTAAAGCCAATAGGAAGTCTTTATTTGCTGGCTGGAGGGCTACAGGGTAGCTTTCCCAAATTGTGTAACCCTAAGCCTCACCGTTCTTTGTCTTTTAAGCCCCAAAGCTACATCCTGTTTGACACACTTTGGTTAGCAAGAACAGTTAGCAAGAAGTAAAACTACAGAAGCCAAAAATCAAGGTTAGAACATTTGGGGACTTTTCCAGACCTGGGACTATGGACAAGGTCTTTGATGGATTAGGTCTTTGTTCCCATTTTGGCAGGTGTTGGGGCCTGCATGCTGGGCTCTAAGATTAGAATGGTGCCTATAACATGACATCAGTTGTGTTAAGGTCTTGAGGGTCTACTGAGTCCTGTTACCCAATCAGATCAAAATAACTCCAAATTCCAGAAGGGCACATACCAAATTTTGTGGTTCCTCTGCACAGTATCTGAAGCTCCTAATGGATTTTTTTTGCTCCAAATGACTTAAGAAGCCTCACCCCTCCAGCTCTACCACCTGCAACACATACAGCTTCTCTCTTGGGTTTAGGGAGGCTCCACTCCAGACCTGCAGGTTTATGTGGTCTTAGCATCTTCACTACCCTGGGGTCTCCATGGCATCTGAGACCACCTTCACAGTTCCACACAGGGACTGATTATGTCGCACAATGTCAGCCCTCAGATCCTCTCCATGAACCCCCAAATCTTGCATTTTTTAATGCTTTCCAAACTAGTACCACGTGGATAGCACTTACATCCACAAGTTCTGTTGCCCATTTAAAATGTAGCCTGCCTCTCTTGGACCACAGCTGTATCAGGATCTGAGTGCTGACTTGAGGAGGTGCCTCTATTTTGCCTCATCAAAGCTTAGAACTTCATTTCAGTGGTGTTGATTTCTGACAGTCACAGCTGCATCTTCAGTCCTAGCCCAATCAGCACACAGAGATTCTCAGCCAAAAAACACCGCACAGAATGACCTGTCCGCATTCCTAATAAAGTCTTTGATATTCTCTAAAAACCCATGTGTTGATTCTCAATTGTCTACATTTTTTACAGAATTTTTATCTTCCAAGCTCCCATTGAAATGTCCCACCCCTCCATTTCCAGCATCCAGTGGCTTTTCTAGCCCAGTGTGTCAAATGCTCTCTCATCCTCCCTAGAATATAGTCCAGAGTGTAAAAGCCACATGGTCAAGTCTACCACAGCAACAATATCATTTCCTCAGCATCAACTTTTGTTCTGGCTTAATTTCTGTTTCTGTGATAAAATACCCTGACAAAAAGCCACTTGGGAGAAAAGATTTGTTTTAGATCACAACACTAGGTTACAGTCCATCACTGTAGAGCAGGAGCTTGAGACAGCTGATCACACCATGTCCACAATCAAGAGTAGAGAGAAATGTATACATACATTTTACTTTCTTGTTTGCAGGGTCTCTATGGTGGCTTGAATAGGTATGACCCCCATAGACTCATGTGTTTGAATGCTTGGGCTGGGGGGAGTGGTACTATTAGGGGTGTGGCTTTTTTGGAGTAGGTGTGGTCCTGTTGGGAGAAGTGTGTCACTGTGGGGGTGGGCTTTGAGGTCTTATATGCTCAAGCTACCCTCAGTGTGGTATACAGCCTCCTTCTGCTGATTGTGGATCAAGATGTAGAACTCTCCACTCCTTCTCCAGCACCCTGTCTGCTGGCATGTGGCTGTGCTTCTTGCCATGATGATAACGGACTAAACCTCTGAAATTGTAAGCCAGCCCCAATTAAATGTTTTCCTTTATAAGAGTAGCTGTGGTCATAGTGTCTCTTCACAGCAATAGAAACCATTACTAAGGCAACCACTAAAGCCTGAAAGTATGGTTCCCAATTTCAAGCATGGATTTAGGCGAGTGCCTCTTCATGTCTTAGCTTTGCTACCTGTACAAGGGGGACGATGATTGTGCCTGCTGTGCCAGGTTAGGAGAGATGTAGATGGTTTTTGTGACATGTTGTACCCAGGCTATGGCAAAGAATCAGTGTTAGTGGTTAATAGAGGATGCAGTTTGGAAGCTGGTCCTCTCAGGGACTTCCTTAGCATTCATGATTATAAAATCAAAATATCAACTCTGAAAAACGTTGAAGATGATTTGTGTCCTTCAGTTCCAAATACTCAGCCAAAATTTAATTCTTTATGTGAAAATTCTCAAGCACGTTCACTTTCTTAGTATGCAAACATGCTTTCCTCATTGAGAGACAGCAAACGTTGCTTGGTGTTTTGACAGCACAGGGGGTCTTTGCCGTTAATAAGGGAGAGTGCCGTGTGTGTACCTCTGACAACTTGGGGATGTGTCATCTGTTCTAGACTTTTACACCCAGGTTAAATCTGTCAGATTTTTACTTCAATGGTGATTCATAAGTATCATCTGCAGGTCTTCATGGTAGAAAAAAGTCCCATATTTAATGTTAATCTTGGATTAAACATGAAAATCTGCTTTATCGCTTCTGTGATTTGATGTCTCACTGATAAAATACTTTTCAAGACCCTTCGCTCTCTAAGCTCAGGCCTTCTTGTGTCTCTTTACAAGATGGACTTTCAGTCTCTGCATAGGCAGGGTCCATGTCTCTGTAAGGCCTGAAGAAGCCTTGGTGGGCACAACAGTTAAGAGCACTTGCTGCTCTTGTAGACGACTGGAGGGGGTTCCTGGTAACCCCGTATAGGGGCTCACAACTGTTTGTGACTCCAGTTCCAGGATCTGACACCTTCTCCTGGACTCTGTGGGTACCTGCATAAATGTGACACACACACACACAAACACACACACATGTATATACACACACAAACTTACAAACACACTTATATATGCACATACACTTATATACACACATCTACACATGCAGATACACACATTCACACATATGCACACACACATACACACATACATTCTTGGATACACGCATACATACATTCATACACATTTATGCACGTACACACAGGTAAATTTTCTTTTTTTT
>JABTXL010006772.1:0-13281 GCA_025134845.1 Neodon shergylaensis
GCGCTAGTACTTGGATATATCTCTTTGAAGACCTGGTTCTCTACTGTGTTGTCCATTCACATGTTCTCAGGATTAAAACTGTGTTACTTGTCAAGAGGCACTACTTTTTAGGTGACCTTGTATGATTTGTTTTTCCTTTTAAGTAGTATCTTTAATGGTCTCAAGAGAATAGAAGTGAAATGCTATTTCAATATCTTAAATATGTCTTAATCCTTGGACATTTGTCTTTCTGAGGGTTGGTTTTATGTTTATTTCATGTCTGTACTTGCAAAATGTCATGGTTTCTTTCTGGTTGCTATGAGAAAGCATTATGGCATATAAACAAGCAAGCAAAAAACATCATGACAAAAACAACTCAAGGGAGAGAAGGTTTAATTTGGCTTAGCATTTCAGAGGGATTGGTACAATAGCTAAAGGGAAGACATAGCAACATGAGTGTGAGGTTTGCTGGCCACATTGCATCAAGAGTTAGGGAGCAGAGAGAGAACAGGAAGTCAGGTGAGTCTGTATTTTCTAAGAGCCTCTCCTCAGTGACATCCTTCCTCCAGCAATTCTCTGCCTCCTAAAGGTTTTGCTACTTCTGCAAAAAGCACCACCTGTTGGGGATAAAATCTTCAAATATGGGAGCTTATGGGGCCATTTCTCACTCAAACCACGTCATGTTCTATGCCAGTAGGTTCCAGAACCAAATAATGAATACTATTATAGCCCATGATGGGCAGCTTCTCTACTCAGAGAGAGATAAATATAAACTCATGCACATATTGAATATGGCTTCTGTAACTTTAGGCTGTCATAATTACATGTCAAACCTAAGGCATCACATAGATTCATAATAATACAACATTGAAAGGCTAATAAATTTTAATATATTAAAGTCTTTTAAACCCCAAGCAAGGATCCTGCCTCTCCTCTGAAGAAGCTGTTATGTGGAAGAAAAAGGGGTGAGGTGGTGAATAACAGAGAAAAGTATAAAATGTTCTGTAGCTTGCTGAGCTGTTTGAGGAGCTGGTCACTGAAGCTAAGTGGGGAATGACAGCAAGCCCCACAGTAGCAGCTTTATTGGGTCAGTGTGTGCCACCAAAGTAGGCTGTGTGATCAAAGTCACTCTAAGTAGATGGGCTTCCAAAGTGGATTAAATGAAAGGCAAGTGTGTTCTGAGAGGGCTCCTCAGGGTGACACACTTTACTTGACACCGCCCCTCAAGCAGTGGGAAGATTCCAGGTGTAACAGACAGGGAGATGGGGATTTGAGAGAACAAGGTTCATTTCTAGAATGAGCAGCTATTATTTTCATTGTTGTTTCAAATCATAGATACCCAAATCTACCTCCCTCTTTCAATTTGACTTGAAAGAACATGGAGAGAAGGGAAAAAATCAGATATTTAAAGCCATTTCTTTTCCTCTTGCAATGTACAATGCTTCACACAAAAAAATCTATATAAAAAAGCCTCACTCTTATTCTAATTCTGGACACAAATTTCCTTCTTTCCTCCATTGCTAGGAGCCATACAACTAAGAATAATTGTCATGTAGAATGGCTGTTGCTTTTACCTAATTCTGTCCTTCTTTTGCTGGTAATTTGTATGGTTATTGTTACATTTTGAATGGCAGATGTGTCATGTATTGGTCAGGCTTACACTGTGCTGTATTCTCAATCTTTTTTTTCTGAAAACTTCATTACAATACCAAGATCAATTAAAGAATTTGTTCCTTTTTGTCTTTAGCATCTCTAATTAAGAAATAAGCATCCTGGCACCACTTTTGAATTTATCTAGGCAATTTTGGAATGAGCCAGCTCAAACCTACATTCCTCTGGCTTTTTCCCAGGAACTGTTGACCTGCACTTCCTTCCCACCCATTCTATGAGTAAAATACCTCTTATTCTCCTTTTCTGGAGAGAGACCTAGGCAGATCTGGTTGTTGGTACCTATGCCTTCCATGGATATATTTATTGTCTCCTAGACATGAGCTTTCTGGGCATTCAGTGATACCAAATGCATTTTGTTATTTAACATAAGTGTAGTTAGATGGTGAATGGAGCTATCAGCTTTATTTGGCATAAATTGAAACAAACTGCTAATTTCAACTAGGTCACACAGATGTAATATTTACTCTCAGGTAGGGGTGTATCTAGGGACAGGATATGTGTGATAAGGCTAGTGTCAACCACTGCCATATGTTTCCTAACAACTTTTCAGAGCACTAATTGATGTCCATAAAAGGTAAATCTTTATGAAAATCTGATAAGCTTTATTTTATGTTACATCTATTTTTGCAATGTACCGATGTTATCGAAGTTACTCACCATCACTATCACACCTAAGTAGATGGGCTTCCAAAGTGGATTAAATGAAAGGCAAGTGTGTTCTGAGAGGGCTCCTCAGGGTGACACAATTTACTTTGCAGATAAAGTTGGCTTTATCTGCAAATCTGACACAACTTGGAAGCAGATAAGAGTCTCAGTTGAGGAATCGCCTCATCAGGTGCATCTGTAAGCATGACTGTTAGTCAAGTGTTAATCAAGCCCAGTCCACTTTGGGTAGCATCATTCCCTTGGAAGTGGTCCTGTGTTGTGTATGAAAGCTAGCTGAGTATGAGGCTGCAAGAAAGTTAGCAAGTGGCATCCACTGTACTTCTGCTACAGGGTCTGGTGGAGTTTTAAAGAAATAAATAACTTAAAAAATACACACAGATTGGGTCTGTATTGGAGTCAACAATTGAGGGAGTGTCAAGTGTAAAAATATGCTCTTTGGTATAGCAGAGAGACAAGTATTTGACTCCTCACTTTGGACCTGTCCTGCTGTCGCTAAACAATGAATCAGGGACATTGCAATGGAAATAACTGAAGTTCTTTTCCTTGGTAGTGTCTCTCTGCTGAGCTTTACTGAGTTTTACTGGTCTCGGAGTAAGCATATCTCTTCCTTCATCTATCCTACATACGAGGGAAGGGTCAGAAGTTTGAGCCAGACCCAAAAAGCACCTAGTTGACAACTGGTAGCAGAGGCCAGTGTGTTTTTACGTTTACTAAAGGGGCCCATGTGGCAGGGTAGAATATCCTTTTTCATTCAGTGATGATTTTTCTCCCGCTGAGACCAACCTAGAGGACAGTAGGTTCTTTAAGATTTTGTTGAAGCCAAAACTGCAAAAACATCTAGTAGTAATACCCCAAAGAGACATAGACATGTTGTTACTTTCCCTTAATACTCTTGCTTCTCTTTCTGATGAAGAACACTAAAAAATATAGGTGGTATCTATAATAGCATGGCTGTGTTAGCAAAGATACCTCATTGGAGGTTTTCAACATCTGAGGCACTAGCTTAAAACAAATATTTGCAGGATAGTGTGGGATTAGCACACCTGCTCAAGGAAACTCTTAGGGAACTGGGTTAATGGCCATCTCTAATATCTGGTTCTTTCCAGCAACATCAATTAGGCAGGTACTTTTATGTATCAGCTACAGCTGAAATCTGTTCACAGTATCTAGGTCAAAAATTTCCATCTGACATCTCTTTGGAATAATAGATGAGTTCCCTGAGGGCCACAGACATGTCTCAATTGTCACCTCCCAGTCCGACCACTCTCAATCGTACCTGAAAACTCAGGGTTCTTAGTAAGTGTTAAGGGGAAGCATGAGATTTTGGCATTACCAAAGAGAACAGAGATGTCCTAAGGAATTGAAGTATGGCCAGGCATTTCCTTAGATCTGCTGTTTTTCTACCTGCCTCTCTCCTTAAAGTTCATGGAAGGAAATGTGATTGTAAGTCTGTGTTTGATGTCAGGAAGGTGTGGAATAATGCTGGCTTATTGCCCTTGTGAGTACTTTTCCCATAGATTGAATGCTGTGTGATGAGGTGGGGACCATGCTAACATTCTTCTCAGTTTCTCTGAGTCACATGGCCCTAGGAATCTCCTCTGCAAGTGTTCAATGCACAGATCCCAGTGTGGTTTGATGGGGAAACAATGTGGTACTGACAGATGATATCATGGCCTGGCAAGACAGAGATTCTGTGAGGTCCTTTATAAAAAGCCACCATTTTCTGAGGGACTGTGGGATCACACTGAGGCTTAGGCATTGGCATTTCCTTTTTTTTTTCATTGTGTGTGTGGTGTAATTATGGCATATATTTGTGTATGCATGATTTTGCATGTGTGTATGTTCCCATGCATGTATGTGTACACATGCATTAAGCAGCAGAGACATCAATGCTGGGAGTCAACCTCAGTCATTCTCCAACCTCAGTCATTCAAGCAGAACTTCTTAATCAAATACATCCATTGACAGTGAGGCCAGCCTTTTTAGGTAGACCAACCAGGGGTTTCTGGGGGATCAGACTTGTGATGCTTACACTCTGCAATACAGCCATCTCTCCACCCTTCTAGACACCAACTTTGAATGTGAAAGAAGTAGCATTTATTGTGCACCCAGATGCTTGATGCCTATCAATTCCTGCAGTATTTCTAATCCTTTGGGGCTTGACTCATGAACTCTATACCTTACTGATGTGATGCCATGTAGGGCAACTCTGAGGTATGAGTCAGGCTGGTAATTGAACCTTAGAGCTCTGACCACTCTATTAAAAAGAGTGTGATGTGGGAGTCTTCTGTTTTATGTTGGTTTCATTGGTTAAATAAAGAAACTGCCTTGGTCCTTTAATAGAGCAGAAAATTAGGTAGGTGGAGTAAACAGAACAGAATGCTGGGAGAAAGAAGCTGAGTCAGGGAGTCGCCATGATTCTCCCACTCCAGACAGATGCAGGTTCAGATTTTCCCTGGTAAGCCACTTCCTGGGCAACACAGATTATTAGAAATGGGTTAGATTAATATGTAAGAGCTAGCCAATAGAAGTTTGTAAAAAATGGGCCAAGCAGTGTTTAAAAGAATACAGTTTCCCTGTAATTATTTCACGTAAAGCTAGCCATGCAGGTGGCCAGGTGCCGGGGGACACAGCCCTGCTGCTCCTATTATAACAGAGTGGTGCCCAGACGTGATGGACTGAAGCCACGTAAAAACCTGAGAAGGATTAAAGATAAGGGAGACAGAGTTTAACACAGAATTTTGCTGTTTGTTGGTTGTGTGCTGTAGAGAGATTACCTGATTCGGTTACAGCAGCAAAAAAAAAAAAAAAAAACCTTTGTCATTTTAAAGCTCGGCTTTCTGGGCTGTGCCGCCATTGCAATCTCTGTCTGGCTTCTGCGGGAAACAGAGCTTTTGAATGGAGCATTTGGAGTAAAGTGCTACGATTTGTTTGATGGCAACTAGACTGCTGTGTGCCAAAAAGGAGGTCAATGTGTGCTGCAGCTCAGAGGCACAAGCAGCTTCACAATGCTAATGGTGGAAAGTGCAAGGATTAGAGGCACTAGTGGCTCCCCCATGTTGGACTGGATGGGGAAAGCTGTCAGTGCATGTTTTTGAACTAGGAATGTCACAGCTTAGATCCTAAGTGCTTATCGATTTAAAGTGGAAAACAAAGTGCTCCTAGATAGTAAAAAAAATTACAGATTCACAATAGAACAGATTTCAGACTAAGAAGTCCTATATTAAGACCACAGTGTTGGATGAGTGTATGTAGGATTGAGAGAGAAAAGAAAAAAAAAATAGAGAGAATAAAGTTAATGTCTTAAAAAAGGGTAAAGTCTTTAAAGAGACATAGTACAGAAGTACAGATAGTTATAGATTAAGAGAAATAAAGGAAAATATGCCATGTAAAAATGGATAATTCACAGATAGTCTGGATTATATACATTGTGTTTTCGTTGAAATTTTTGCCTGTGAAGAGGCCAAGTACAGAGAGACATTTCATTATATGGGCTGCTAAGCTGAACCTGCACATATGTTCTAAATGTATCTTGACTTCAGTATTTGGATCTAAGGTTATGATGCTTTGGAAAGGTTCTTCTTTTGTTTTCACAGAGGATATGACCCCACAGATTCCATCTATCCCAACACGGTATGATAGACCACATCCTCCTGAAAGGTTACTGTGCACACCCTCAAAAAATTACTTCACTCAACTGCCAACTGAGATGACCCTGGCACACACTTTATACCATGAAAGACCTAATTAACAAAACACCCATTCAGCAGGAAGCAGTTTGGAGAGAATATACTGCGCTCATGTTCCCACATATTGTTTATAAATGTTCTTTTACATTTAAAGGTGGATATGATACAGACATGAATAATTTGCATTGATATGACATACATCTGAATAATTTGCATTGGTATGGATTTTAAGGTCAATTTTGTTATATGTATATGTATTTCTGATCTTGATTAAGGTATTGCAATTGTGTAGTTCATTTAAAAATGTAATGTATAATTAAGAAATGTAGGTTGTTAATGGATAATCATCAATAATTGTCAAGCTTGTTGTCATGTTAGTTAGATTTTCTAGATGTACATAGATATATTTCAGACGGGCATTCTTCGTATCCTTCAAAGACTACAGACATGACATTTAATGGTTTAATAACTTCTGGCTTTTTATGACTATGAGACACATCTGCTCCTGGCAGCACCAGCTACTTCAAGAGGAAGATAGACATCGAAGAGGATCCTTATGGAGTTTCATAGCCATTTGGGCAAGAAACTGCTCTTGCCTAGACTGTTACATAAACTGGACACAGATAACCTGGAGAAAGAGGACTGTTGAACTTGTCAAATGGTGAGATGGTCTTTCGGGGTTCTTGACCTATGAGAGAGTCTATGAGACATTCTGCAGGACACAGCAGAAAGGAACTGAACTCTCTGTGGAAATTCATTTTTCATGACTATTGGCCTGAAGGCCAAAGATGGATGCCCCAAAGGTACAGAAGAACTTTGGGTGACTGTCCAGGCAGCGAGATGTCTCTATCATTTCAAGAGTTTGGATTTCTTATTTGCTTAGGTAATATTATATCCTTCTGGAGTCTTTGATGGACTTGAAGAATGGAAAGTCATAGTTTTTTTAGTTATGATAAAAGATAAAGTAGATATAAATATTGTAATTTTCTTGCTTGATAACTGTTTTATTATATGTAATCTTACTATGTTAAAGTTAAAGCCTTTCTTTTCTGTTTAAACAGAAAAAGAGGAAATGATGTGGGAGTCTTCTCTTTTGTGTTGATTTTATTGGTTAAATAAAGAAACTGCCTTGCCCCTTTAATAGAACAGAAAATTAGGTAGGCAGAGTAAACAGAACAGAATGTTGGGAGAAAGAAGCCGAGTCAGGGAGTTGCCATGATTCTCCCACTCCAGACAGATGCAGGTTAAGATCTTCCCTGGTAAGCCACCTTCTGGGCTACACAGATTATTAGAACTGGGTTAGATTAATATGTAAGAACTAGCCAATAAGAGGCTGGAACTAATGGGCAAAGCAGTGTTTAAAAGAATACAGTTTGGGTGTAATTATTTCAGGTAAAGCTAGCCAAGTGGCCGGACGCAGCCCAGCCCTCCACTTCTGTTATCACAAGATTGCCCCAATTTCTCAGGGAATGCAGCCCCTGCAAAGGCTTATGACTGTGACTCCATGCTTTGAAGTCCCCTCCTACTCTGGACTGTCATCGAATTGACTTTTGCCAAGCTTACCCTAAGAGGTTACATGGTCTTTTATAGATGAAAGTGTGTCCCTTCTCTCTTAAATATCTTACATGTCCACAAGGAAACCAAAGATGCTAGGAACCAGTGGCTGACAAGCTTTAATCTTGCATAGGAAAGGTGATAACTTAAACAGAAGACAGCGAGACCCTTGTTTCTTCCCCAGACACTCAAGGGATTCTCTGCAAGAAATAAAGTGCCTTATAGATGCGTATCAGCAGACTGATATGGATTTTAGAACAGAATGCTGCCATTTGTGACTAGTGGGAAATATAAATTCTGCCTCATCTGAGAGCATTGAATTGAAAATCTTCAGAGAGAGGAGTGGGCTACACAGCCACCCATTGGGTAGAGAATGCTCCCTATTCCTATTAAGTGTTCAAATAATAAAGGTTCAGCAGGAAAACTCTTCTTTTTTCCTACCAGCTTATATATTCTGAGGTGTATATATGTGTGTGTGTGTATGTGCAGGACATAGGTATACAAGCATGTAGGATTGTACTTGCAGGTGCCTGCATGCATGCAGCAGCCAGAGGTCAACTTTAGGTATCATTTTACAGGTCTTCCCCACATTTACGCTTCTTGTTTTTATAGCATGTGTGCATGGGCCTTTGCCTTGGTGCTCATACAGAAGTTAAGGGACACCTTGCAGGATTGGTTTTCTCTTACTACCTTGTAGGTGGGGTATCAAACTCAAGTAGTCATCCTTGACAGATGGAATTTTTACTTCCTCAGCCATCTGACTGTTTTCACCAAGCCATTAGAAACATGGAAATGCTGCCAGGGTGTGGTGGCACATGCTTTTAATTCCAGCACATGGGAGGCAGAGGCAGGTGGATCTCTGTGAGTTCAAGGCCAGCATGTTCTACAAGAGTTACTTCCAGCATAGCACCAGTGCTACAAAAAATGCTGTGTAGAAAAACCAAACAAAAATTGCAAAAGCCTCACAATATTCAAAGTGACTTTCCTGATTGGGATTCCACATTGAATGGTTTGGGTTAGGGAACACTTTCCATCATCACAGTTTTCAAAAATGTCATTCCCAATAACATTCGCTGAAAACCTGGAAGCTAATTAATCTGTCAAATCTATTCTAATAGCCCTGTGTCAAACCACAAAGATAACCTCATGCTAAGATGATTATGTTTGAAATCATATATTAATGATGGACTTCCATGTCATTTGGTTGACTGAGCTCATGGGGACAAAATATTTAAAACGGCTCCTACAAAATATATCCGCCCTGACCTCAGACTTGTACTATGGTTCTGCGAAGTGGGGTGGACCTGGATCCTGGGAGAGAGTGTTTTAGCAAAGAGGTACAATACATGGCTGGAGAACAAGGCTCTGTTGGCAGAGGGACCATTTGGCATTCATGATATCTGGTTTTGCTGCTCAACACATCACCAACTAGTGATATCACACATGTCTCTTCAGCCCCACACTTGGAAGGGAATTTCTGTAGAATCAGAATTTCAACGTGTTGATGCAGAACCACAGTTTTGACATCAAGTTCAAAGAGAAAGAAAAAAAAAGATTCTTTATTCTGGAACCAATTATAAGTGAACATGTTCTGGAAACAGTCAAGTTTTCTCAACTTGTATGTTCCACAGGGCTGTGCTACATGAAGATCTAGGTCTATATTGGCTGTATTAGACCTCATTTCAAACAAAAGCTCCAACCAAACACACAAGACTATACACATTAAACAAAACCTACATTTAAAACATCTAGTAAAGGGGCAGAGGAGATGTCATCAGTGGTTAAATATACTGGGTGTTCTTGCAGAAAATGTGTGTTTGGTCTCAGCACCATAATGACAGCTCAGAAACATCTGTAAATTTAGCAACAGATGACCTTATGTCATTCATTACCTCCAATAACTCTCTTATTTCTCTGTTAGGTTTCTGTCTGATTGACCTGTCCATTGGTGAGAGTTGAGTGTTGAAGTCTCCTACTAGTAGTGTGTGCAGTTTGATGGCAGCCTTGAGTTTTAGTAATGTTTCTTTTACATGCATGGGTACTTTTATAATAGGGTCATAGATATTCAGGATTGAGACTTCATCCTGATGAACTCTTCCTGTTATGAGTATGAAATGTTCCTCTCCATCTCTTCTGATTGATTTAAGTTTGAAGTTAACTTTGTCAGAGTTTAGTATGGCCACATCTGCTTGTTTCTCAGGTTCATTTGCTTGATAAGCTTTTTCCCAGCCCTTTACTCTAAGTAGGTGCCTGTCTTTGTGGTTGAGGTGTGTTTCTTGTAAACAGAAGCATGTTGAATCCTGTGTTTTTATCCAATCTCTTACTTAGCCTGTGCCTTTTTATAGGTGAGTTGAGTCCGTTGACACTAAGTGATATTGATAAGCAGTGGTTGTTAACTCCTGTCACTTTTTTAGTCATAGAGTTTGTGTGTTTCCCTTCCTTGATTTGTGCTGGTGAAGGGTCTCTAGATGTCTGAGTTATTGTGGTCATTGCTGGACTCCTTGGTTACTGATTTTCCTTCTATTACTTTTTTTTTTATTAAAGATTTCTGTCTCTTCCCCACCTCCGCCTCCCCCCTCCCTCCCCCTCCCCCAATCAAGTCCCCCGTCCCTCGTAAGCCCAAAGAGCAGTCAGGGTTGCCTGCCCTGTGGTAAGTCCAAGGTCCACCCACCTCCATCCAGGTCTAGTAAGGTGATCATCCAAACTGCCTAGGCTCCCACAAAGCCAATAGGTGCAGTAGGAAAAAAAACCCATTGCCATTGTTCTTGAGGTCTCAGTAGTCCTCCTTGTCCACTATGTTCAGCAAGACCAGTTTTATCGCAGGCTTTTTCAGACCCAGGCCAGCTGGCCTTGGTGAGTTCCCAATAGAACATCCCCATTGTCTTATTGTGTGGGTGTACCTCTCGCGGTCCTTAGTTCCTTGCTCGTGCTCTCTCTCCTTCTGCTCCTGATTTGGACCTTGAGATTTCAGTCCGGTGCTCCAATGAGGGTCTCTGTCTCTGACTCTGTCTCCTTTCATCGCCTGATGAAGGTTAATATTCAGGAGGATGCCTATATGTTTTTCTTTGGGTTCTCCTTCTTATTTAGCTTCTCTTAGAACCTGAGTTATAGGCTCAATGTCCTTTATTTATGGCTAGAAACCAAATATGAGTGAGTACATCCCATGTTCCTCTTTTTGGGTCTGGCTTACCTCACTCAGGATAGTGTTTTCTATTTCCATCCATTTGCCTGCAAACTTCAAGAAGTCCTTGTTTTTTACTGCGGAGTAATACTCCAATATGTATATATTCCATACTTTCTTCATCCATTCTTCAATTGAAGGGCATCTAGGTTGTTTCCAGGTTCTGGCTATTACAAACAATGCTGCTATGAACATAGTAGAGCATATACTTTTGTTGTACGATAAGGCCTCTCTTGGGTATATTCCCAAGAGTGGTATTGCTGGGTCCAGGGGTAGGTTGATCCCGAATTTCCTGAGAAACCTCCACACTGCTTTCCAGAGTGGTTGCACAAGTTTGCATTCCCACCAGCAATGGATGAGTGTACCCCTTTCTCCACAACCTCTCCAGCAAAGGCTATCATTGGTGTTTTTGATTTTAGCCATTCTGACAGGTGTAAGATGATATCTTAAAGTTGTCTTGATTTGCATTTCCCTGATCTCCAAGGAAGTTGAGCATGACCTTAGGTGTCTTTTGGCCATTTGAACTTCTTCTGTTGAGAGATCTCTGTTCAGCTCAGTGCCCCATTTTCTGATTGGGTTGATTAGCCTTTTACGGTCTAGTTTCTTGAGTTCTTTATATATTTTGGAGATCAGACCTTTGTCCGTTGTGGGGTTTGTGATGATTTTCTCCCAGTCAGTGGGTTGTCTTTCTGTCTTAGTGACAGTGTCCTTTGCTTTACAGAAGCTTCTCAGTCTCAGGAGGTCCCATTTATTCAATGAGGCACTTACTGTCTGTGCTGCTGGGGTTATACATAGGAAGTGGTCTCCTGTGCCCACATGCTGTAGAGTACTACCCACTTTCTCTTCTATCAGGTTCAGTGTGTTCGGGCTGATATTGAGGTCTTTAATCCACTTGGACTTGAGTTTTGTGCATGGTGATAGATATGGATCTATTTTCATTCTTCTACAGATTGGCATCCAGTTTTGCCAGCACAATTTGCTGAAGATGCTCTCTTTTTTCCATTGTATACTTTTAGCTCCTTTATCAAAAATTAGGTGCTCATCGGTTTGTGGGTTAACGTCAGGGTCTTCTATTCGATTCCACTGGTCGACTTCTCTGTTTTTATGCCAATACCAAGCTGTTTTCAATACTGTAGCTCTGTAATACAGTTTGAAGTCAGGGATGGTAATGCCTCCAGACGTTCCTTTATTATATAAGATTGTTCTGGCTATCCTGGGTTTTTTGTTTTTCCATATAAAGTTGATTATTGTCTTCTCCAGATCTGTGAAGAATTTTGATGGGATTTTGATGGGGATTGCATTGAATCTATAGATTGCTTTTGGTAGAATTGCCATTTTTACTATGTTGATCCTCCCAATCCAAGAGCAAGGGAGGTCCTTCCATTTTCTGGTGTCCTCTTCTATTTCTTTCTTCAAAGACTTAAAGTTCTTGTTAAATATATCTTTCACTTCCTTGGTCAGGTTTACCCCAAGATATTTTATGCTCTTTGTGGCTATCGTGAAAGGTGATGCTTCTCTGATTTCCCTCTCGGTTTCTTTATCCTTAGTGTATATGAAGGCAACTGATTTTTTGGAGTTGATCTTGTATCCTGCCACATTACTAAAGGTGTTTATCAGCTGTAGGAGTTCTTTGGTAGAGTTTTTGGGGTCACTTATGTATACTATCATATCATCTGCAAATAACGACAGCTTAACTTCTTCCTTTCCAATACGGATCCCCTTGATCCCCTTATGTTGTCTTATTGCTATTGCTAGAACTTCAAGCACTATATTGAAGAGGTATGGAGAGAGTGGACATCCTTGTCGTGTTCCTGATTTTAGTGGGATGGCTTTGAGTTTTTCTCCGTTTAATTTAATGTTAGCTGTCGGCTTGCTGTAAATAGCTTTTATTATATTTAGGTATGACCCTTGTATCCCTAGCCTCTCCAATACCTTTATCATAAAGGGGTGTTGAATTTTGTCGAATGCTTTTTCAGCATCTAATGAAATGATCATATGGTTTTTTTTCTTTCAGTTTATTTATATGGTGGATTACATTGATAGATTTGCGTATGTTGAACCAGCCCTGCATCTCTGGGATGAAGCCGACTTGATCATAATGGATAATATTTCTAATGTGTTCTTGAATTCGGTTTGCCAGTATTTTATTGAGAATTTTTGCGTCAATATTCATGAGTGAGATAGGCCTGTAATTCTCTTTCTTGGTTGGGTCTTTATGTGGTTTTGGTATCAGGGTAACTGTAGCTTCATAAAAGGAATTTGGCAATGACTTTTCTGTTTCTATATTGTGAAATACATTAAGGAGTATGGGTATTAGCTCTTCTTGGAAGTTCTGGTAGAACTCTGCATTGAAGCCATCTGGTCCTGGGCTTTTTTTTTGGAGGGGAGATTTTTGATAACAGCTTCTAGTTCTTCGCGCCTAACCGGTCTGTTTAGATTGTTCACCTGGTCTTGGTTTAGCTTTGGTATTTGGTACTTATCTAAAAAAATGTCCATTTCTTTTGTATTTTCCAGTTTTGTGGCATACAGGCTTTTGTAGTA